>CM042144.1:105506173-105558673 GCA_023376005.1 Doryteuthis pealeii | reverse complement strand
GGCCCCCAGGTTTTTAATGGGATTCCCATCAGGGTGTAATGGTTAGTCAGCTAGTTTCCAGATCCATTACTACTGAACTGCGACTTCGATCCTCACTTAATGCTCACTAATTGCGACCTTGTGTCCCATTCTCTACGTAGGTGAACAGGTTGGCCAATGCAAGGTCATCCATAACTACTGAATAGCAAGTTCTTCTCGTTGGGTGCCCCACACTTTCAACCTTGTGGGACATTCTCCACGAGATGAACGGGTTGGGTAAATACCGAGCCACCCCATCATGGTGTAATTTCTTGCAAGCTAGTTTCGAGATCCATTACTACTGAATAGAGAGTTCGATCCTCACTGGATGTTTCCTAATTGCCTAATTGCGACCTTGTGTTAAATCCTACTCATTACAAACGGATTGGGTAAATACCTCCTTGCCACCTTGTGTCACATCCTCCCAGTAGTGAACGGGTTGGGCCAAGGCAGGGGCGTCCCATCAAGGTGCATTGGTTAGTCAGCTAATTTTCCATGTTCCTTGTTAATAAATAGCGAGTTCGATAATCGCTTGATACCCCATCCTTTCGACTTTGTGTCATATCCTAAACGTGGCGAACGGGTTGGGTAAATACCTACATAATATACGTTTTTGAATCCGTTCTCGGAGTCCAATTGATGTTAACAATTGGAAGTATTCATCAAAGGAAATGAACAGACAAATTGATATAGACTTTTTAATAAAATTTGTATGACTAATTGTATTACCTCTGAGCAGATTAGACAGTACAATTATTTAAAAACGGTTTTCTTTTAGAATGAACTAGATAATAAATAATGCAATAAAATAAACAATTAAAAAAGTTTTTAAAAAAGTTTTAAAAAAAAAAAATCAAACAACACGCGAGGACACCAAAAGAAAATAAATATCCTTTCATCTTGCAGGCTTACGATGCAAATGTTAGATTATGTCATATTTATCGATCAAACCGATGAATATTTTACAAGATTTTTTTTGTGGACTACTACGTATTATAGCCGCTGCTGATTTTCAAGCGTCACTCTTTCCGGTTATCGTCCTCTGTTCTATAATACCAACGTATTGGATGAAGTGTTTGCTTCAATACTGTTCTTTCTTTTGGACTAGGATTTGCAATACATAATTAAAAAATATTATTCACGGAAATTCTGTTGAAGGTTTTTATCAATTAGATACAATACATTCAATAAATAAATACAATCACTGAGAATATATATATATATATATATATATATATATATATATATATATATATATATATAGAGAGAGAGAGAGAGAGAGATGTGAGGTATCCAAAACTTGGTAGTAAGGGATGATTCTATATGTGATTTCTAAGACACACTGTATTATTATTGTATGATCCAGTATGTATAAATACAGTGAATCTTTAAATCACTAAAAAGAGCTCAATGTATAATAAACTTTTTAGATTATATACAGAGCAAAATTCATCTTTGAAAGGGAGGAAAAACTCAACACCGTTATTCCATAATAAATTTATTTCGACCAAAATTCGGGCCTTTATAAATCTAAGTTGATTTATTAAATCAACTTAAATTTATAAAGGCCCGAATTTTGGTCGAAATAAATTTATTATGGAATAACGGTGTTGAGTTTTTCCTCCCTTTCAAAGATATATATATATATATATATATATATATATATATATAATATATATATATATATATATATATATATATATATAAGTCAGTATTGATTATATAATTTGTTATATCTATAAATAAAGAGTAACCATTATCATTGATAGGGTATGTATATCTAAGTGGGAACAATGTAGGGTAAAGTAGGCATAAAGTTAGCGGTGCATGGTAATGGTCAGTTTCTCGCCTATGCGATTTTCAAACCAAGTCAGCGGCAGAAGACTGACAGTTACATACGCCTTTGAATTAATGTCTTCGCTACCCTAAGTTATATATATATATATATATATATATATATATGATATTCTCTAGTAGGGTCGACCTGGCGAAAGGTGTATGAGTTGAAAGACCCGAAACTCCCCAATGTTCCTAGTAATTATATCACTAAACGTAGTAAAGAGTGCATATTTGATATATATATATATATATATATATATATATATATATATATATATATAAGTTAAGGGAAAAGAAATGAATCCGACGGTATGAGAATAGATAAAAAGATATGAAAACAACACAATATGCTGTTAAAGTAAACTTTAACAGCATATTGTGTTGTTTTCATATCCTTTTATCTATATACTCATATATATATATATATATATATATATATATATATATATATATATATATATCATGTGCAGTATGTCCATATATGAAACTTAACATCATGTGCATTATCAAATGTTATAGATCCCCTTTAAGAGTGTCTACATTATCTATCTATCTATCTATCTATCTATCTGTCTATCTATCTATCAATCTGTTTTCAAAATGGATGTACAGATGATGACAGCAAATGTCAACAACCTTTCTAATTGGCTCAAGATCAAATTTGTTCATTTCCTTTCTTCAACAAATAACGTCCACACTATTTTTACAGGCTTTTTGCACACACACACACACACACACACACACACACACATATGTATATATATATATATATATATATATATATATATATATATATATATATATAAGCTCCAATCCTAAATGGCCATCCCTACAAATGGCACCTGACTGCTTCTATGAAATGAGATTTATTGCCTGAGTTCACAGCAGGAATTCTGGTCAAGCTGTACAATTTATGCTCCAAGAGGCTCAGTTCTTAGGAAATTTCCAGAGTTAAAAATTCCCTCTTTCTCTTTCTATTTCTCCCCTCTCTCTCTCTCTATCTGTCTATCTTCAGATCTCTCTCTCTCTCTCTCTCTCTCTCTCTATATATATATATTATATATATTATATATATATATATATATATACTAAAGCTGAGATAAACACTTTTTATTTCCTAAAGGCTTTGTTCCTATTTATGTTAATGAAGCAAAAGGTATACTAAAGTATTCCTTGGTTTTAGGACTACTTAACGTTTGAAAAAAGTCCACTTTAATTGGTTTTAATTAGTCTTAATTAGCATGAGAGTGAAAACGGAGAGTTATTGTGTTAGAGACATTTAACAATGTTAAAATTAATTAGAGGATAGCAGATAGTGGCGTAACCACCATTGACATGTATTGGACTCACCCATCAAAGAAAACCTCCTCTCCAGTAGATATAAAAAGGATATTTATGCTGTGACGTCGGTGGAGGGACTGTAGATTGTAACGCGGTGACTCTGGGTAGAGAAAGCATTCTTCGGGATAACTTTTTGTTTCTTTTTTTGGTAAAAGTGTTTGTAGCTCGTTATTACTGTGTACTGGAATCGGACTAAAATTTATTTTGCTGGGAGAGTTTTAACCTCATAACTACAATGTAGTTAAATTTTGTGTTTAGCTCTGTTGGGCGAGCCAACTTTTTTTTTCTTTTCCCTAAAAAAACACTATGCGGTGTTTGCTGAAAATCCAACCCATGATACTAATCAACTCCCTTTTTTTCTTTAAGGCGAGTGATTAATGTGATATGAAAGTGATATTTTACCCCTCCACGTCTTTTCTCGACAAGTAAATGTATTTTCTATTAGATTTTTTAAAATATGAAATATATTAAACAATATTTTTGAAACTAGGTCATATTTACTTAGATTTTTTTTTTTTACTGTTTTGAATAAAATGGAAAAACAATATTTGCATTTACTTTTTGTTACTTTTATCACCTTCAAACCGCTAAAAATATTTTTAATTTGGCGGGCGGGGGTGGGTAAAATATTTACATTTACGAATCGAGAAAACTTTTCTGAAGGTACGGCTTAATGTATTAGGGCAGGAGGCTATGGCAAATTTATGCGATATGCTACCTTTTTGTCTCTACACATTAAACATATAAATTATTTTTCATACATTTTATACTAGGCGCTGCAAAAATGGCAAATCTCTATTTTACAAAACACATCTACCCACCACACCTGATTGAATAAGAATTATCAAAAATCTGGTAATTATCCAATTTTAATGAAATTTTGAATCTTGATTTATCAATGAATGAATTTTGAAATGCATCAGTTATTGTATTTCAAAACTTGATGATTTTTTTCCTCTCATTTAACTTTGCCCCCCCTCCTTTGAAATGAGTTTGCCTTCTTCTGGATTGTTTTCCTTGCCAAGGCTAAAGAACCCAGTCTGTCCTACTGGTTGGGAGTCATTCAAGTTAAAGGGTTAAAGTTAGAGGAAACACATTACGAAGACACTAATAAAAGGCAGAGATAAATTGGAATAAGAAATGTATACCTAATTACAAGAGAGAGAGAGAGAGAGAGAGAGAGAGAGAGAGAGAGAGAGAGAGAAAGAAAGAGAGAGACACAGACAGATAGACAAACAGACAGACAGTGGGGAGAGAGAAAGAGAGACAGACAGACAGACAGACAAGAGAAAGAGAGAGAGAGAGAGAGAGAGAGAGAGAGAGAGAGAGAGAGAGAGAGAGAGAGACAGAGGCAACAGACAGACAGAGTGGGGAGAAGAGAAAGAGAGAGAGACAGACAGACAGACAGGCAGACAGAGTGGGGAGAGAGAAAGAGAAAGAAAGAGAGAGAGAGAGAGAGAGAGGGGGGAAGAGAAGGTGAGAGTCCACGGTGAAAACTATTTCTACTAGGAGTTTATTATATGCATTATGAAGTGAAAAACTATTTTAAGATATGCAAGACAGATTTAATGAGAGTAATTTAATTCAGATATGTTCGTAAGAGAGAAAGAGAAAGAAGGAATGAGAGAGAGAGAGAGAAACAGAGACAGAGACAGACAGAGGGACAGAGAGACAGAGACAGAGACAGAGAAATACAGACCCACGGACAGACAGTCAGAGCTTGTTGAAAATTAATTCAAGTAGAGGTTTATTATATACACAATCAACAGTACAAATATACACATATTTCAAAATAGGCAATACAGATTTAATGGTCCTAATCCAATTTAGATGTGTTAGTAATGTGAGAGAAATGAGATGGAATTTAAGTTTGTTAATACACAGCGTTTAAGATACCCAATACTTATGGCCAGTATAAGAGAGAGAGAGAGAGAGAGAGAGAGAGAGAGAGAGAGAGAGACAGAGACAGAGACAGAGACAGAGACAGAGACAGAGACAGAGGACAGAGAGGCAGAGACAGAGACATACAGACCCACGGACAGACAGTCAGAGCTTGTTGAAAATTAATTCAAGTAGAGGTTTATTATATACACAATCAACAGTACAAATATACACATATTTCAAGATAGGCAATACAGATTTAATGGTCCTAATCCAATTAAGATGTGTTAGTAATGTGAGAGAAATGAGATGGAATTTAAGTTTGTTAATACACAGCGTTTAAGATACCCAATACTTATGGCCAGTATAAGAGAGAGAGAGAGAGAGAGAGAGAGAGAGAGAGAGAGAGAGAGAGAGAGAGAGAGAGAGAGAGAGAGAGAGAAACCCCGCGTATTTCCTTTCTTTATATAAGTAACATTTGGTCGTTGCTCTTAGCAAATTTATTTATCTCTGAAAATATTTGCCTACTGAACCATATTTGTGTTTCCTTATTTTATTTTAATTTATATTTATCGACAGTGTCTCTGCTATCGTTACTTACCTATAATATATATATATATATATATATATATATATATATATATATATATATAATATAAAGGTAAGTGTGTATATATATATAAAGGTGTGTGTATATATATCCACTTAACTTTTTTCACACAAAGTATTCACGTCACGTAAGACGAATGACATGCTCGACTGTTGGAGAAACATGGACTTCTGTGGACACCTACACATACACATCCTATGAGAGAGAGAGAGAGAGAGAGAGAGAGACAGAGAGAGAGAGAGAGAGAGAGAGAGAGAGAGAGAGAGACAGAGACAGAGAGAGAGAGAGAGACAGAGAGAGACAGAGAGACAGACAGACAGACAGACAGAGACAGAGACAGAGACTGTGTGTGTATGTGTGTTGTTAGCGTGACCTGAGAATATATACACACACACACACACATATATATATATATATATATATATATATATAATATATATATTATATATATTATATATATATATAGAGAGAGAAGAGAGAAGAGAGAGAGAGAGATAGAGATAGATAGATAGATAGATAGATAGATAGAGAGAGGAGAGAGAGAGAGAATATGGGTACTACATTTATAAGTAAACAGAGTTCATAGAACCACTTATTTGTAAGTTAAGGTAACGTAGACATTGTTTTTGAGAAAATATATTATCTTATGGATTTTCATCAGGTGGTAAAACTCCGTGCCAGACTGACCTGAGATTATAGCGAACGATAAGGAAATTCCACACTCCTCAGAGCTCAGAGATGGATTCAAAGTGGAAGGCAAACAGACTCGTCCACTATTTGAACTTAGCCTCTCGAGTTCATTTCAAGATTTTTCTTCTTTCTCTGTGTGTATATGTGTGTAGGTGTGTGTGTAGGTGAGTGTGTGCTTGTGTGTGTGTATGTTTGTGTTGTGTGTGCTTATATATTTGTGTGTGTATCTATGAATATAAAATAAAAGATTCTGCATATGTCGTCATTCTGTATGTTTCTTGGCTCAAGCTCTGAGCGCACATCCTTTTATAAAGAAAAATTGGTAGGAGCCAGCAACGACCGAAGTCCACTAACATCCATATCCTATTTTATATATATATATATATATATATATATATATATATATAATATATATATATATATATATATATATATAAACGAAACTAGTTGAAAACAATTCAGAATATGTACATATATTTAATATATATAAGCCGAAACTAGATGAGAACAATCAAAAAATAAATAACATAAAATAAATATTCCTATTTGTGTCATCCTATTTTGTTCATTTTTTCATTTATATATATATATATAATATATATATATATATAATATATTATATATATATATATAGAAGAGAGAGAGAGAGAGAGAGAGAGAGAAGAGAGAGAAAGGGGGAAATATATATAGATATCACGAGATATAGATATGAAAGAATGTGATACATAAGCATATATGAAGACTCTGAATGATGGAACTTCGCCTTACCGTCATACCCAGGACACTAAGACCCCAGCCACGCCTTCTAGCATATATATTATAAAACGGGTTGTCATAAGGGCCATAGGTTTGGGACAATCATATTGGTACTAGGGCTTGACTAAGTCTAGCCTAAGAAAGTTCAAAATTTTGTGTGTTGCATATCATAGACTGCTCAGTCACTAGGTTTCTGTCCAAAGCATTACTGATCGCCACCCAAGGGCCGGGTTAGCTCAGTCGTAGAGCATTCGGCTAGAAACCACAGGTTCCTAGTTCGATACCGTCCCCGCCAACTCAGCGTATGAGTAGCACAGGGGATCTGTGCGGTAAAGTAAGGAGCTGATGGTAGGTGTGGCGCTCCACTTCAGATGCTAAACAATCTCCTTGGTCTAGCGCTATTGAAAAGGGGATAGACTCCCTCGCTGCTGGCTGACACCGGCTTATAGGCCGCCCCGTCGACTTACAGAGGTACAGTCGGTGTATTCTACTGTCTCAGCTGAAGTGTTTGTGGTTTATAGTCCAGTTTATATAATACGAAGTAACAGTTAGAAAATGAAGTTATCTATTGCAATAAACCTTTTGACATGTTTTATATGTGAAATCAAAATGAAAATTAATCAAATAATCAAAACATTCACCTAAATCATCAATGTTCTTTTCTTTGGCTCCCAACTCATATAGAAGTGAGGGGGGAAGAGCAGACTCCGTAGCTAAATCGGCTCTAGATTTGATCCCCAAAAATTTCAAGATACCATATACTGACTTGAAACCTAAAATTAATAGATTCTTCATACAAAATGGCAAGAACACTAGATATAACAACATCCATAATAAACTTTCCTAATCAAACCCACTTCGGAGACTGGAGACAAACTTTAAGGAGTCTAGAAAGGAACAAAATCATTGTATCTCGATTACGCATTGGTTATACAAGACTAACACACTCCATATACTCAAACAAGAACAACAACAATGTGGAACATGTCAAAACACTTTGATAGTTAAACACTTATCATGGAATGCAGTTTTTTTTGCTCACATCAGAAACCATTATTTTTACAGCAAACAATATGAAAGATCTATTTGAAACGTCAACATGGAGGATATTCTCTCTTTTTTTGAGGGAAATAAAATTATACCATAGAATATAGACATGAAAAAATCAATACCATAAACATAATCCCCAATAATGCTAAACACATTTTAAAACCAATTACTAAAAAAAGTTAAAAATATAATTACACGATATGTATAACTTCCAACTGTTAGGCATGACATAAACCCAGACGGGTTGATATGCCGTTAAAATCAATAAACAAACACATAATTTTCTTTGGGCAAGTAATATAAAGACCTTCTGGAATTAGCAATACGATTTTAAATTCTTTTATGTATGTTTCGATGTACTTCTATGACCCTTTCATCTCATACTCCTTAATATCTAACTTATAGCTATACATACAAAAAGCGTTAACCTGGGCTTCTATAGAAAAAAATCTCTATCTTTTCTCCGTTCTACTAGAAATAGAAAGATTTTGCTGTCGTCTGAAGAATATTAAAATAATAGACAAATTAATAGTCAATATGAAACAGACTATATATATATATATATATATATATATATATATATATATTATATATGAGGAAAATGAATAAAGAAAGAAATGTAGATGGATAAAATGAATTTAATCGATATCACATTAATCGATATCACTTACACATGTGTTTCGGTCAGTATATGTGTTGTGAAAATATTTCGCACATTTTTTTTTTTCCAACGAATTTTTTCATTCAAATAAATGTTCACTCTGATGAAGTCGAATTTGTATGTTTGCGAAATATTTTCACACACATAAACTGACCGAAACACATGTGTAAGTGATATCGATTAATGTGATGTCGATTAAATTCATTTCATCCATCTACATTTCTTTTCTTTACTCATTTTTCCTCATATTATCGGATCAATTACTTTCCATTTTCACACACACACACACAACACACACACACACACACACACACACACACACACATATATATATATATATTATATATATATATATAATATATATATATATATATATATATATATTGGTTTAGGAGGTTGATTTAGAAGGCCATCACAATGCAGTTTGGAATAAAAAACAATAATAATACGGTAACAATGGTGGTGTGTGTGACCTGTATTTTTTTTATTATTTCTTGAATTTTCGAGTATACCCTCTTTATCAAAAGAATTGAACGAAGCAGATCTCTCTCTTTNTAAATATTAGATAGGAATATTTGAAAACTATATAAAAAGTCGTCGGGGCGGCCTAATGTCAGTTTCAGCCAACAGCGAAGGAGTCTATCCCCTTTTCATAGCGCTAGACCAGGAGATATTTTAGTGTCTGAGGTGAAGCGCCACACTATCCATCAGCTCTTACTTTAACGCACAGATCCCTGTGCTACTCATACGCTGAGTTGGCGGGGACGGATCGAACTGGAACCTTGTGGTTTCTAGCCGAATGCTCTACCGACTGAGCTAACCCGGCCTATTTTGGTATCAATTTGGGCGTTAAATACAAAGAACAGAGTCAATGATGCGCATTTAACTAAACAAACCAATTTGCCACAAGCATAAAACAGTACAAAAACAGTACATTATGCACAGATTTCTTTTACTAAGCCATACAGTTGAAGAATGTATAATAAACCTCTTTTGGTAAACATTTACACACACTCACACACACAACAACACACACATATAATATATATATATATATAATATTAATATTATATATATGTGTGTGTGTGTGTGTGTGCGTGTGTGTGTGTATGTGTGTGTGTGTGTGTATATGTATATATATATATATATATTATATATATAATATATAATGTTACGTTGCCTATCGTTTTCAAACGTTTACACCGCTGTTCCATCAGAGACCAAAGAAAAATGAAAGGTGCACAGCAAAAATATGCTATCCATAAAAAATAAATATAATATCTATAAAATCAAAAGTAGTAATGCAGTAATTAATGAAAGAAATGGTTTTTCATGATCTATTTATTTTTGCCATATTCTCCATTATTGTCCATACAATTAATGCAATATGAATTTAAAGACACTGAGCGTAGACAACACATTGAAACTTTTTGAGAATGAAAACTAAATTTTAGCACTTATTGATACAAGCTTATATATTTGTTGCTCGTTTTGGGAGTTAATGATCTTTTCAAAATGTCTGCTGATCCCAAGGTAATTCTTTGAAAATATCAAGAAATTTTTCATTGTTACTCTATAAAAGTCTTAGTCATATTGAAAGAGAAATCCTGTACAAGTTACTTGAAGATTTAAAGCGATCTTCAAAAAAATTCGTTATTATACATTGTTACTCTATGAAAGGCTTGCTCATTGTTATAAAAGAAAAATCTCTAAAAATCACTTAAAGATTTAACGGGATTACTTGAAATTTTTTTTGATGAATATTCTTACTCTATTTTTGAAAGAAAATCTCTACAAATCATTGAATGAGATATCCAAGATTTAAAGCGATTCTTAAAAAAGATTCGTTATATACATTGTTACTCTATAAAAGGCTTGGTCATTTTGAAAGAAAATCTCTACAAAATAACTTTGGAGATTTAAAGCGATTCTTAAAAAAGATTCGTTAATTGTTCTCTATAAAAGGCTTGGTCATTGTGAAATAGAAATCTTACAAATCACTTGAAGATTTAAAGCGATTCTTAAAAAAGATTCGTTAATTGTTACTCTATAAAAGGCTTGGTCATTTTGAAAGAAAAATCTCTACAAAACACTTGAAGATTTAAAGCATTCTTAAAAAAGATCGCTAATTGTTACTCTATAAAAGGCTTGGTCATTTTGAAAAATCTTACAAATCACTTGAAGATTTAAAGCGGTTCTTAAAAAAGATTCGTTAATTGTTACTCTATAAAAGTGGGTGGTCATTTGAAAGAAAAATCTCTACAAAGACTTGAAGATTTAAAGCGATTCTTAAAAGATTCGTTAATTGTTACTCTATAAAAGGTCTGGTCATTGTGAAATAGAAATCTCTACAAAGACTTGAAGATTTAAAGCATTCTTAAAAAGATTCGTTAATTGTTACTCTATAAAAACTTGGTCATTGTGAAATAAAAATCTCTACAAATCACTTGAAGATTTAAAGCGATTCTTAAAAAGATTCGTTAATTGTTACTCTATAAAAGACTTGTCATATGTGAAATAAAATCTTCTACACATCACTTGAAGATTTAAAGCGATTCTTAAAAAAGATTCGTTAATAGTTACTCTATAAAAGGACTTGGTCAATGTGAAATAAAAATCTCACAAATCACTTGAAGATTTAAAGCGATTCTTAAAAAAGTATTCGTTAATTGTTACTCTATAAAAGGCTTGGTCATTGTGAAAGAAAAATCTTTACAAATCACTTGAAGATTTAAAGCGATTCTTAAAAAAGATTCGTTAATTGTTACTCTATAAAAGGCTTGGTCATTGTGAAAGAAAAATCTTTCAAATCACTTGAAGATTTAAGCGATTCTTAAAAAAAGATTCGTTAATTGTTACTCTATAAAAGGCTTGGTCATTTGTGAAAGAAAAATCTTTACAAATCACTTGAAGATTTAAAGCGATTCTTAAAAAGATTCGTTAATTGTTACTCTATAAAAGGCTTGGTCATTGTGAAATAAAATCTGTACAAATCACTTGAAGATTTAAAGCGATTCTTTAAAAAAGATTCGTTAATTGTTACTCTATAAAAGGCTTGGTCATTGTGAAAAAAAATCTTTACAAATACTTGAAGATTTAAAGGATTCTTAAAAAAGATTCGTTAATTGTTACTCTATAAAAGGCTTGGTCATTGTGAAAGAAAAATCTTTTAAAATCATTGAAGATTTAAAGCGATTCTTAAAAAGATTCGTTAATTGTTACTCTATAAAGGCTTGGTCATTGTGAAATTAAAATCTGTACAAATCACTTGAAGATTTAAAGACGATTCTTAAAAAAAGATTCGTTAATTGTTACTCTATAAAAGCTTGGTCAATGTGAAATAAAAATCTTTACAAATCACTTGAAGATTTAAGCGATTCTTAAAAAAGATTCGTTAATTGTTACTCATAAACTGTCATTTGTCTTAATGGTCTTAAGTGTAAAAAAGGTTCTCAAGATTTCCTTGTGAAAGAAAATCTTTCAAATCACTTGAAGATTTAAAGCGATTCTTAAAAAAGATTCGTTAATTGTTACTCTATAAAAGGCTTGGTCATTGTGAAATAGAAATCTGTACAAATCACTTGAAGATTTAAAGCGATTCTTAAAAAGATTCGTTAATTGTTACTCTATAAAAGACTTGGTCATGTGAAATAAAAATCTTTACAAAATCACTTGAAGATTTAAAGCGATTCTTAAAAAAGATTCGTTAATTGTTACTCTATAAAAGCTTGGTCATTGTGAAAGAAAAATCTTTACAAATCACTTGAAGATTTAAAGCGATTCTTAAAAAAGATTCGTTAATTGTTACTCTATAAAAGGCTTGGTCATTGTGAAAAGAAAATCTTTACAAATCACTTGAAGATTTAAAGCGATTCTTAAAAAAGATTCGTTAATTGTTACTCTATAAAAGGCTTGGTCATTGTGAAAAGAAATCTGTACAAATCACTTGAAGATTTAAAGCGATTCTTAAAAAAGATTCGTTAATTGTTACTCTATAAAGGCTTGGTCATTGTGAAATAAAATCTTTACAAATCACTTGAAGATTTAAAGCGATTCTTAAAAAAGATTCGTTAATTGTTACTCTATAAAAGGCTTGGTCAATTGTGAAAGAAAATCTTTACAAATCACTTGAAGATTTAAAGCGATTCTTAAAAAAGATTCGTTAATTGTTACTCTATAAAAGGCTTGGTCATTGTGAAATAGAAATCTTACAAAATCACTTGAAGATTTTAAAGCGATTCTTAAAAAAGATTCGTTAATTGTTACTCTATAAAAGGCTTGGTCATTGTGAAATAAAAATCTTTACAAATCACTTGAAGATTTAAAGCGATTCTTAAAAAGATTCGTTAATTGTTACTCATAAAAGCTTGGTCATTGTGAAAAGAAAAATCTTTACAAATCACTTGAAGATTTTAAAGCGATTCTTAAAAAGATTCGTTAATTGTTACTCTATAAAGGCTTGGTCATTGTGAAATAGAATCTTACAAATCACTTGAAGATTTAAAGCGATTCTTAAAAAAGATTCGTTAATTGTTACTCTATAAAGGCTTGGTCATTGTGAAATAAAATCTCTTTACAAATCACTTGAAGATTTAAAGCGATTCTTAAAAAAGATTCGTTTATTGTTACTCTATAAAAGCTTGGTCATTGTGAAAGAAAAATCTTTACAAATCACTTGAAGATTTAAAGCGATTCTTAAAAAAGATTCGTTAATTGTTACTCTATAAAGGCTTGGTCATTGTGAAAAAAAATCTTTACAAATCACTTGAAGATTTAAAGCGATTCTTAAAAAGATTCGTTAATTGTTACTCTATAAAAGGCTTGGTCATTGTGAAATAAAATCTTTACAAATCACTTGAAGATTTAAAGCGATTCTTAAAAAAGATTCGTTAATTGTTACTCTATAAAAGGCTTGGTCATTGTGAAATAAAAAATCTTTACAAATCACTTGAAGATTTAAAGCGATTCTAAAAAAGATTCGTTAATTGTTACTCTATAAAAGCTTGGTCATTGTGAAAAAAAATCTTTACAAATCACTTGAGATTTTAAAGCGATTCTTAAAAAAAGATTCGTTAATTGTTACTCTATAAAAGGCTTTGGTCATTGTGAAATAAAATCTCTACAAATCACTTGAAGATTTAAAGCGATTCTTAAAAAAGATTCGTTAATTGTTACTCTATAAAAGAGCTTGGTCATTGTGAAATAAAAATCTTTACAAATCACTTGAAGATTTAAAGCGATTCTTAAAAAAAGATTCGTTAATTGTTACTCTTAAAAGATTGGTCTTGTGAAAGAAAAATCTTTACAAATCACTTGAAGATTTAAAGCGATTCTTAAAAAAGATTCGTTAATTGTTACTCTATAAAAGACTTGGTCAATGTGAAAAAGAATCTCTACAAATCACTTGAAGATTTTAAAGCGATTCTTAAAAAGATTCGTTAATTGTTACTCTATAAAAGACTTGGTCATGTGAAATAAAAATCTTACAAATCACTTGAAGATTTAAAGCGATTCTTAAAAAAGATTCGTTAATTGTTACTCTATAAAAAGACTTGGTCATTGTGAAGAAAAATCTTACAAATCACTTGAAGATTTAAAGCGATTCTTAAAAAAGATTCGTTAATTGTTACTCTATAAAAGGCTTGGTCATTGTGAAAAAAATCTCTACAAATCACTTGAAGATTTAAAGCGATTCTTAAAAAAGATTCGTTAATTGTTACTCTATAAAAGGACTTGGTCATTGTGAAATAAAAATCTTTACAAATCACTTGAAGATTTAAAAGCGATTCTTAAAAAAGATTCGTTAATTGTTACTCTATAAAAGGACTTGGTCATTGTGAAAGAAAAATCTTACAAATCACTTGAAGATTTAAAGCGATTCTTAAAAAGATTTCGTTAATTGTTACTCTATAAAAGCTTGTCATTGTGAAATAAAATCTCTACAAATCACTTGAAGATTTAAGCGATTCTTAAAAAAGATTCGTTATTGTTACTCTATAAAAGGCATTGGTCATTGTGTGAAATAAAAATCTCTTACAAATCACTTGAAGATTTAAAGCGATTCTTAAAAAAAGATTCGTTAATTGTTACTCTATAAAAGGCTTGGTCATTGTGAAAAAAAATCTCTTACAAATCACTTGAAGATTTTAAAGCGATTCTTAAAAAAGATTCGTTAATTGTTACTCTATAAAAGCTTGGTCATTCTGAAAGAAAAATCTTACAAATCATTTCTTTGAGATTTAAAGCGATTCTTAAAAAGATTCGTTAATTGTTACTCTATAAAGGCTTGGTCATTGTGAAATAAAATCTCTACAAATCACTTGAAGATTTAAAGCGATTCTTAAAAAAGATTCGTTAATTGTTACTCTATAAAAGGCTTGGTCATTGTGAAAAAAAATCTTTACAAACACTTGAAGATTTAAAGCGATTCTTAAAAAAGATTCGTTAATTGTTACTCTATAAAAGCTTGGTCATTGTGAAAGAAAAATCTTTACAAATCACTTGAAGATTTAAAGCGATTCTTAAAAAAGATTCGTTAATTGTTACTCTATAAAAGGCTTGGTCATTGTGAAATAGAAATCTGTACAAATCACTTGAAGATTTAAAGCGATTCTTAAAAAAGATTCGTTAATTGTTACTCTATAAAAGACTTGGTCATGTGAAATAAAAATCTTTACAAATCACTTGAAGATTTAAAGCGATTCTTAAAAAAGATTCGTTAATTGTTACTCTATAAAAGGCTTGGTCATTGTGAAAGAAAAATCTTACAAATCACTTGAAGATTTAAAGCGATTCTTAAAAAAGATTCGTTAATTGTTACTCTATAAAAGGCTTGGTCATTGTGAAATAGAAATCTGTACAAATCACTTGAAGATTTAAAGCGATTCTTAAAAAAGATTCGTTAATTGTTACTCTATAAAAGACTTGGTCAATGTGAAATAAAAATCTTTACAAATCACTTGAAGATTTAAAGCGATTCTTAAAAAAGATTCGTTAATTGTTACTCTATAAAAGGCTTGGTCATTGTGAAAGAAAAATCTTTACAAATCACTTGAAGATTTAAAGCGATTCTTAAAAAAGATTCGTTAATTGTTACTCTATAAAAGGCTTGGTCATTGTGAAAGAAAAATCTTTACAAATCACTTGAAGATTTAAAGCGATTCTTAAAAAAGATTCGTTAATTGTTACTCTATAAAAGGCTTGGTCATTGTGAAATAGAAATCTGTACAAATCACTTGAAGATTTAAAGCGATTCTTAAAAAAGATTCGTTAATTGTTACTCTATAAAAGGCTTGGTCATTGTGAAATAAAAATCTTTACAAATCACTTGAAGATTTAAAGCGATTCTTAAAAAAGATTCGTTAATTGTTACTCTATAAAAGGCTTGGTCATTGTGAAAGAAAAATCTTTACAAATCACTTGAAGATTTAAAGCGATTCTTAAAAAAGATTCGTTAATTGTTACTCTATAAAAGGCTTGGTCATTGTGAAATAGAAATCTGTACAAATCACTTGAAGATTTAAAGCGATTCTTAAAAAAGATTCGTTAATTGTTACTCTATAAAAGGCTTGGTCATTGTGAAATAAAAATCTTTACAAATCACTTGAAGATTTAAAGCGATTCTTAAAAAAGATTCGTTAATTGTTACTCTATAAAAGGCTTGGTCATTGTGAAAGAAAAATCTTTACAAATCACTTGAAGATTTAAAGCGATTCTTAAAAAGATTCGTTAATTGTTACTCTATAAAAGGCTTGGTCATTGTGAAATAAAATCTGTACAAATCACTTGAAGATTTAAAGCGATTCTTAAAAAAGATTCGTTAATTGTTACTCTATAAAAGGCTTGGTCATTGTGAAATAAAAATCTTTACAAATCACTTGAAGATTTAAAGCGATTCTTAAAAAAGATTCGTTAATTGTTACTCTATAAAAGGCTTGGTCATTGTGAAAGAAAAATCTTTACAAATCACTTGAAGATTTAAAGCGATTCTTAAAAAAGATTCGTTAATTGTTACTCTATAAAAGGCTTGGTCATTGTGAAAGAAAAATCTTTACAAATCACTTGAAGATTTAAAGCGATTCTTAAAAAAGATTCGTTAATTGTTACTCTATAAAAGGCTTGGTCATTGTGAAATAAAAATCTTACAAATCACTTGAAGATTTAAAGCGATTCTTAAAAAAGATTCGTTAATTGTTACTCTATAAAAGGCTTGGTCATTGTGAAATAAAAATCTTTACAAATCACTTGAAGATTTAAAGCGATTCTTAAAAAGATTCGTTAATTGTTACTCTATAAAAGACTTGGTCATTGTGAAAGAAAAATCTTTACAAATCACTTGAAGATTTAAAGCGATTCTTAAAAAAGATTCGTTAATTGTTACTCTATAAAAGGCTTGGTCATTGTGAAATAAAATCTCTACAAATCACTTGAAGATTTAAAGCGATTCTTAAAAAAGATTCGTTAATTGTTACTCTATAAAAGACTTGGTCATTGTGAAATAAAAATCTTTACAAATCACTTGAAGATTTAAAGCGATTCTTAAAAAAGATTCGTTAATTGTTACTCTATAAAAGACTTGGTCATTGTGAAAGAAAAATCTTTACAAATCACTTGAAGATTTAAAGCGATTCTTAAAAAAGATTCGTTAATTGTTACTCTATAAAAGACTTGGTCATTGTGAAATAAAATCTCTACAAATCACTTGAAGATTTAAAGCGATTCTTAAAAAGATTCGTTAATTGTTACTCTATAAAAGACTTGGTCATTGTGAAATAAAAATCTTTACAAATCACTTGAAGATTTAAAGCGATTCTTAAAAAAGATTCGTTAATTGTTACTCTATAAAAGACTTGGTCATTGTGAAATAAAAATCTTTACAAATCACTTGAAGATTTAAAGCGATTCTTAAAAAAGATTCGTTAATTGTTACTCTATAAAAGGCTTGGTCATTGTGAAATAAGAATCTCTACAAATCACTTGAAGATTTAAAGCGATTCTTAAAAAAGATTCGTTAATTGTTACTCTATAAAAGACTTGGTCATTGTGAAATAAAAATCTTTACAAATCACTTGAAGATTTAAAGCGATTCTTAAAAAAGATTCGTTAATTGTTACTCTATAAAAGACTTGGTCATTGTGAAAGAAAAATCTTTACAAATCACTTGAAGATTTAAAGCGATTCTTAAAAAAGATTCGTTAATTGTTACTCTATAAAAGGCTTGGTCATTGTGAAATAAAAATCTCTACAAATCACTTGAAGATTTAAAGCGATTCTTAAAAAAGATTCGTTAATTGTTACTCTATAAAAGGCTTGGTCATTGTGAAATAAAAATCTCTACAAATCACTTGAAGATTTAAAGCGATTCTTAAAAAAGATTCGTTAATTGTTACTCTATAAAAGACTTGGTCATTGTGAAAGAAAAATCTTTACAAATCACTTGAAGATTTAAAGCGATTCTTAAAAAAGATTCGTTAATTGTTACTCTATAAAAGACTTGGTCATTGTGAAAGAAAAATCTTTACAAATCACTTGAAGATTTAAAGCGATTCTTAAAAAAGATTCGTTAATTGTTACTCTATAAAAGGCTTGGTCATTGTGAAATAAAAATCTCTACAAATCACTTGAAGATTTAAAGCGATTCTTAAAAAAAGATTCGTTAATTGTTACTCTATAAAAGGCTTGGTCATTGTGAAAGAAAAATCTTACAAATCACTTGAAGATTTAAAGGGATTCTTAAAAAAGATTCGTTAATTGTTACTCTATAAAAGACTTGGTCATTGTGAAAGAAAAATCTTTACAAATCACTTGAAGATTTAAAGCGATTCTTAAAAAAGATTCGTTAATTGTTACTCTATAAAAGGCTTGGTCATTGTGAAATAAAAATCTCTAGAAATCACTTGAAGATTTAAAGCGATTCTTAAAAAAGATTCGTTAATTGTTACTCTATAAAAGGCTTGGTCATTGTGAAATAAAAATCTCTACAAATCACTTGAAGATTTAAAGCGATTCTTAAAAAAGATTCGTTAATTGTTACTCTATAAAAGGCTTGGTCATTGTGAAATAAAAAATCTTTACAAATCACTTGAAGATTTAAAGCGATTCTTAAAAAGATTCGTTAATTGTTACTCTATAAAAGGCTTGGTCACTGTGAAAGAAAAATCTTTACAAATCACTTGAAGATTTAAAGCGATTCTTAAAAAAGATTCGTTAATTGTTACTCTATAAAAGACTTGGTCATTGTGAAAGAAAAATCTCTACAAATCACTTGAAGATTTAAAGCGGTTCTTAAAAAAGATTCGTTAATTGTTACTCTCTAAAAGACTTGGTCATTGTGAAAGAAAAATCTCTACAAATCACTTGAAGATTTAAAGCGATTCTTAAAAAAGATTCGTTAATTGTTACTCTATAAAAGACTTGGTCATTGTGAAAGAAAAATCTTTACAAATCACTTGAAGATTTAAAGCGATTCTTAAAAAAGATTCGTTAATTGTTACTCTATAAAAGGCTTGGTCATTGTGAAAGAAAAATCTTTACAAATCACTTGAAGATTTAAAGCGATTCTTAAAAAAGATTCGTTAATTGTTACTCTATAAAAGGCTTGGTCATTGTGAAAGAAAAATCTTTACAAATCACTTGAAGATTTAAAGCGATTCTTAAAAAAGATTCGTTAATTGTTACTCTATAAAAGGCTTGGTCAATGTGAAATAAAAATCTCTACAAATCACTTGAAGATTTAAAGCGATTCTTAAAAAAGATTCGTTAATTGTTACTCTATAAAAGACTTGGTAATTGTGAAAGAAAAATCTGTACAAATCACTTGAAGATTTAAAGCGATTCTTAAAAAAGATTCGTTAATTCTTACTCTATAAAAGACTTGGTCATTGTGAAATAAAAATCTCTACAAATCACTTGAAGATTTAAAGCGATTCTTAAAAAAGATTCGTTAATTGTTACTCTATAAAAGGCTTGGTCATTGTGAAAGAAAAATCTTTACAAATCACTTGAAGATTTAAAGCGATTCTTAAAAAAGATTCGTTAATTGTTACTCTATAAAAGACTTGGTCATTGTGAAAGAAAAATCTGTACAAATCACTTGAAGATTTAAAGCGATTCTTAAAAAAGATTCGTTAATTGTTACTCTATAAAAGGCTTGGTCATTGTGAAATAAAAATCTCTACAAATCACTTGAAGATTTAAAGCGATTCTTAAAAAAGATTCGTTAATTGTTACTCTATAAAAGACTTGGTCATTGTGAAAGAAAAATCTTTACAAATCACTTGAAGATTTAAAGCGATTCTTAAAAAAATTCGTTAATTGTTACTCTATAAAAGACTTGGTCATTGTGAAAGAAAAATCTTTACAAATCACTTGAAGATTTAAAGCGATTCTTAAAAAAGATTCGTTAATTGTTACTCTACAAAAGGCTTGGTCATTGTGAAATAAAAATCTCTACAAATCACTTGAAGATTTAAAGCGATTCTTAAAAAAGATTCGTTAATTGTTACTCTATAAAAGGCTTGGTCATTGTGAAAGAAAAATCTTTACAAATCACTTGAAGATTTAAAGGGATTCTTAAAAAAGATTCGTTAATTGTTACTCTATAAAAGACTTGGTCATTGTGAAAGAAAAATCTTTACAAATCACTTGAAGATTTAAAGCGATTCTTAAAAAAGATTCGTTAATTGTTACTCTATAAAAGGCTTGGTCATTGTGAAATAAAAATCTCTAGAAATCACTTGAAGATTTAAAGCGATTCTTAAAAAAGATTCGTTAATTGTTACTCTATAAAAGGCTTGGTCATTGTGAAATAAAAATCTCTACAAATCACTTGAAGATTTAAAGCGATTCTTAAAAAAGATTCGTTAATTGTTACTCTATAAAAGGCTTGGTCATTGTGAAATAAAAATCTTTACAAATAACTTGAAGATTTAAAGCGATTCTTAAAAAAGATTCGTTAATTGTTACTCTATAAAAGGCTTGGTCACTGTGAAAGAAAAATCTTTACAAATCACTTGAAGATTTAAAGCGATTCTTAAAAAAGATTCGTTAATTGTTACTCTATAAAAGACTTGGTCATTGTGAAAGAAAAATCTCTACAAATCACTTGAAGATTTAAAGCGGTTCTTAAAAAAGATTCGTTAATTGTTACTCTCTAAAAGACTTGGTCATTGTGAAAGAAAAATCTCTACAAATCACTTGAAGATTTAAAGCGATTCTTAAAAAAGATTCGTTAATTGTTACTCTATAAAAGACTTGGTCATTGTGAAAGAAAAATCTTTACAAATCACTTGAAGATTTAAAGCGATTCTTAAAAAAGATTCGTTAATTGTTACTCTATAAAAGGCTTGGTCATTGTGAAAGAAAAATCTTTACAAATCACTTGAAGATTTAAAGCGATTCTTAAAAAAGATTCGTTAATTGTTACTCTATAAAAGGCTTGGTCATTGTGAAAGAAAAATCTTTACAAATCACTTGAAGATTTAAAGCGATTCTTAAAAAAGATTCGTTAATTGTTACTCTATAAAAGGCTTGGTCAATGTGAAATAAAAATCTCTACAAATCACTTGAAGATTTAAAGCGATTCTTAAAAAAGATTCGTTAATTGTTACTCTATAAAAGACTTGGTAATTGTGAAAGAAAAATCTGTACAAATCACTTGAAGATTTAAAGCGATTCTTAAAAAAGATTCGTTAATTCTTACTCTATAAAAGACTTGGTCATTGTGAAATAAAAATCTCTACAAATCACTTGAAGATTTAAAGCGATTCTTAAAAAAGATTCGTTAATTGTTACTCTATAAAAGGCTTGGTCATTGTGAAATAAAAAATCTCTAGAAATCACTTGAAGATTTAAAGCGATTCTTAAAAAAGATTCGTTAATTGTTACTCTATAAAAGGCTTGGTCATTGTGAAATAAAAATCTGTACAAATCACTTGAAGATTTAAAGCGATTCTTAAAAATGATTCGCTAATTGTTACTCTATAAAAGGCTTGGTCATTTTGAAAGAAAAATCTCTACAAATCACTTGAAGATTTAATTTGATTTTTAAAAAGATTCGTTAATTATGCATTGTTACTCTATAAAAAGCTCGGTTATTGTGAAAGAAAAATCTGTACAAATCACTTGAAGATTTAAAGCGATTCTTAAAAACAATTCGTTAATTGTTACTCTATAATAGGTTCGGTAATTTAGAAAGAAAAATGATTTCTATAAATGACAATTTTAAGAAAGATTTAGAAGAAAATCTTTAAAAGACATTTTTCCTATTTACAATTTGAATTCTATTTATTTTCATTGTTACGATCAAATTTTATTTGTTTTTATTTTTCTATTTAAATTTTATTCATTTTCATTGTTACTATTTAAAAGGCTAGATTATTTTGAAAGAAAATATCTCTACAAGTCACTTGACGAAGACATCCAAAGATTTAAGACGATTCTTTAAAGAAAGAATTGCCAATGTCTATTGTTATTCTATAAAACGCTTGATCATTGTGAATAAAAACTCTCTACAACTCAGAATTTGAAGAAAATACCGTAGTATCTTCAGGAAAAACATTAAAGAAATCACTAATTTCTAACTGTTACCCTTTAAAGGTTCGGGCTTTTTAGAAATAGAAAACTCTCTAACAATTACAATTTGGAGAAAATATCCGAAGATTAAAGGCCCATTCTTTAAAAAATGTTTCGGTAATTATTCATTGTTACTCTATAAAAAGCTTAGTCAATTTAAAAGAGAAATCTCTTCCAATCACAATTTGAATAAAACACTGAAATATTTCAAGTTAAAAAAAGAAAGAAAATTGCTTAATACCTCATTGTTACTCTATAAAAGTTTTGTTCATTTGAAAGAACAAATCTCTACAAACTATTTGAAGAAGATATCCAAAGATTTAGGGTGATTCTTTAAAAAGATTTGGTAGTTCTTCATTGTTACTGAAAATATCTCTACAAGATATTACAATTTGAAGAAAACCCTGAAAAGTTTTAAGTTGAAATTTTACAACAGATTCACTTATATCACATTATCACTCTTTAAAAGGCTTGGTCATTTTGAAAGAAAGGATCTCTACAAATCACAATTTGAAGAAAATACACAAGTATTTTTAGGAAAATATTTAAAAAGATTTGCTAATTACTCATTATTATTCTTGAAAGGTTTATCTATTTTAAAAGAAGAATCTCTACAAATCACTTTTTGAAGAAAATACCCGAAGATTAAAGGCGATTCTCAAAGAAAAAAAAAGAAATTCTGTAATTCTTCATTGTTACTCTATAAACATTTTGATAATTTTAAAGAAAAAGCTATGACAATCACTTGAAGAAGATATCCAAATATGTATGGTGATTCTTAAAAAAGAATCGCTAATTTCTTATTGTTACTCTAAAAAAAAATCTTAACGAATCTCAATTTGGAGAAAATACCGAAATGTTTTAAGGCAAATCTCTAAAAATGATTCGCTAATTTCATATTATTATTCTTTAAAAGATTTGGTCATTGTGAAAGAAAAAATCCCTGCAAATCATTTAAAGAAGATATCCAAAGTTTTAAGGCGAATCTTAAAAAAGATTCGCTAATTCCTCATTGTTACTCTTTAAAAGACTTTGTCATTTTGAAAGAAAAAATCTCTAGAAATGAAAATTTGAAGAGAAATCTGAAAGATTTCTCGCCAAATAAATTCGCTAATTTCCCATTGTTACTCTTTCAAAGGTTTGATCATTTCGAAAGAAAAAAATCTCTACAAATCCCTCGAAGAAAACATCCAAAGATTTATTGCGATTCTTAAAAAAGATTCGATAATTCCACTTTGTAACTCTATAAAAGGTCATTTTGAAAAAGAAATCTCAATTTGTAAAAAAAATACCAAAGTATTAAAAAAGATTCGTAAATGTCCCATTGTTACCTTTTAAAGACTTCGGCATTTTGAAATGAACATTTTTTAAAATCACAATTTGGAGAAAATTACAAAATATTTCAATGCAAATCTTTAAAAATATTCGCTAATTTCTAATTGCTTCTCTTTAAAGGGTTTAAGTATTTTGAATGAGAACATCAGTACAATCACAATTTTGATAATATGTAAGTAGATTGCAAAAAAAAATCTTAAAAACAGCAAATCTCTAAAGATCACAATTTGAATAAAATATGCAAATATCTCAAGGCAGATCTGTAAAAGTAAATTTTTTAATCTATTATTTTTACCCTTTAAAAAACCGGATCTTTTTGAAAGAAAAACCTCTACAAATTACAATTTAAGGAAAATACTGAAATATTTAAGGCGAATCTTTAAAAAAAGATTGGCTAATTT
Source organism: Doryteuthis pealeii (assembly GCA_023376005.1). NCBI lineage: Eukaryota > Metazoa > Mollusca > Cephalopoda > Myopsida > Loliginidae > Doryteuthis > Doryteuthis pealeii. The sequence goes on along the minus strand of CM042144.1, from coordinate 105,534,519 downwards.
GGCATTGTTACTCTTTAGAAATCTTGGTCATCTTGAACAAAAATATCTATAAATCACAATTTGAAAAGAATATAGGAAAATTCCGAGGCAAATCTTTAAAAAAAACGATACGCTAATTTTTCATTGTTACTCTTTAAAAGGTTTGGATATTTTGAAAAATAAAATAACTCTACAAATCACTTGACGAAGACATTAAAATGTTTTTGGCGATTCTTAAAAAACGAATTTGAAGAAAAATACGATGTATTCTAGGGGTTTCTTAAAAATAATTTGATGAAGATATCCAAAGATTTAAGGCGATTCTTAAAAAAAAAAACGATTCGCGAATTCCTCATGGGTACTCTTTAAAAGGCTTGGTCATTTTCATCAAAATTTGAGGAAAATATCAAAAGATTTCAAGGAAATTCTAAAAAAAAAACAACAACAAACAAACAAACAGATTCGTAAATACTTGTTACTCTTTAAATTTTGAAAGAAAAATATTTTCTGAATCAGAATTTGAAAAAATATCGAAAGATTTCAAGGAAATTCTTTAAAAAGATTCACTAATTCCTCATTGTTAATCTATAAAGTTTTGGTTATTTTAAAAGAAAAGAAATCTCTAGAAATGAGAATTTGAAGAAAAAATTGAGAGATTTCCAGCCACTACTTTACAAAGAGTGGCTAATTTCCCATTATTACTATATAAAATGCTTGGTTATTGTAAAAACAAACCTCTAGAAATCAGAATCTGACGTATATAGCCAAGGATTTCAAAGCAAATCTTATAACAAGATTTGCAACTTAATTATCGTTAATCTTTAAAAAATCGATTGATAAATATATATCTGAATTTCAATGAATAAAATTAGAAATTAGAAATTAGCAGATATTTTATCTGCTAATTTCTTGGCAAATATCAGAAATAAAACAAGTAACATTTCATCATTCCTCTAAAGCAATTGTTCATTTTGAAAATGGAAATCAACACATCCCCATTTTCTATGTGTTACTCTTTAAAACGTTCGATCATTTTAAAAAAAAAAAAATCAAATTAACACCCATCCCCTTACGTTTAAATTGTTTCGTCTTGTTGCCAACATCTCAAAAATCCGCTACATTTGGATGACAAAAGGTATACATATGAGACATGACCGACATATATATGGCGCGAATGCCCACGTTGGTGAATATTGTAACGTCTTTCGTTCCTTTTTTGCAGTATTAAGGTTTTTTGTTTTGTAAACTGATTTGACTTTCCCCTCCGACCCAAACAACTACGGAGTGAATGAGCTCTGATGATGATTTTTGTAAAATCGAAATATTGATCAGCATCAGCTATGATTATATTATAAATTGTTTTCTTCTTTAACAGCATTGTGTGATGTTTTCATTCCACCTTTTCTTACTCATATATATATATATATATATATATATATATATATATATATATATATATATATATATATATATATATAACACTGTCATTTATGATTTAAATATTTAATTTATTATATTTAATGTATTTGAAATTTAAAAATACACATAACATATAGTTGTCTAAAATTATTCATCAATCTTTCTAATATATAATTAAAGATAATCTTTTTATTTATTTACTGATCTATCTAATTAATTTAATATATTTTATTTCATTTTACAACTGAACAAAAATGTAAATAAATTCTTCTATTTGACCGTTTTTATTTTGAATTCAAGGTAGTTACAATGTAGCAATATTCACTGGAAGTTAACCAGACAAGATTAATATATATATATATATATATATATATATATATATATATATATATATATATATATATAAAATTCAAACCCATTCCCAACAGATATTACAAAGGTAAGAGATGGATTTTATCTTCTCTAATAACTTATAGAATAATTATATTAACTTTATGCTTCAAAGGAGTCTAATAATAGATGAGAAAAACGTTCTATCAGGGACCCCACTCTCAAAAAGTGTTTTAATACTTTTGAGAGGGTCCCTTGGAAAGGATTTTTCATTTATCCCTCTCATTTCATTCATTTTTCATTCATTAATTTTACCATTAATTTTTAACTATATATATATATATATATATATATATATATATATATATATATATATATATATAAAATAAATATATAAAGGCTTTACATATCTATTTATTTGGTGACAAAGGAACATTCACGACCATATTGGTTTCAGGCGATTCAATCATCAGGTGAAGATGTTTCGAATGCCTTTGGTACGCCATTCCAGCAAAAGCTGAAACAGTGACCATCTCACACTATAGTATATATATATATATATATATATATATATATATATATATATATATATATATATATATATCAACCCCTTCCAACGATCTGGATTTAAAACATGGTTAATTTCTTAAGGGGATTTTAACTAGTTTGAATTCAGCATTTTCCCCTCCTAGACTGGTTACCTAACTAAGGTTAAAGAATCTAGTTTGCCCGACTAATTATCCAAATTTATAAGGAATAGTTGAATTCCTACCTTTGCCAAGAGTATTAGCACTCTGTGAAATGTAAACATCCTCGTTTAGGATTTGACTAGTACACTCCAGACCTTCTCTCATAAGAATTAACGAGTATCACTTCGAAACCAACACCAATTCCTCATAACATATTAGGGCATCTATAGATAACCTAACACTGAATATTTGGTTAGAAATGACAGACAATTCATTGATATCAACAATGTGCTGATATCAATAATGTTTAATTAACATAGTATATACCAACAGCTACAAGATATACACGTCCCAAACAAAAGAAATTCCCCAAATGTTCCATAAATAAAGAAAAATTTCATAAAAACTTACAGGTCTTCCATAATTATTCTGCGGAGTGTAATAAAGTTCTGCTCTATGAATAGAGCTAGGAAAAATCTTCTATTCGCTCAACGAACGAGAGAGGTCCTTTCCCTCTAAAGAAAGAGAGATAAAGAGGGTGTTTTAAGAGACTCACGTGAACAATGGACACGTGAGATGTGAATCCATGACCAAAATCCAAGGGAAGACAGTTATGTCAGTTTTCCTACACCCTTGAGAAAGTTATTGAAAACATTTCATCTCTACTCTCTGCCATGTGTAAAATAGAAAGGCAGACTGGTCCGTTGGTACGAAAAAATGTTTAAAAGAAGGAAATGTCTGAATTAAATCTGTTGTATTCTTACAAATAAACTTCGTTTTGAATCCTGCCCGTGGCAGACAAAATTGGGCAAATACATACTTTCTAAATGAGCGTCCCATCGTGGTATAATGGCCAGAAAGCTAGTCCCGCAGATCCATTTCTACTAAATAGCGCGTTCGATCCGCATTGGATACCCATTACTTGTAACCATGTTTTGCATCATACCCGTAGCAAACGGGCTGGCTAAATACTTACATAAAGGCTGTCTTCAGAGTGTAATGATTATCAAGCTGCTCTCGTAGATACATTACTACCGAATTAAGAGTTCGATCCTTGTTGGATTCCCGTACTTGCAACCTTGTGTTACTTCCTACCCGTGGTGAAACAGCTTGGATAAAAGGGCTTCTCATAATGGAGTAATGGTTTGCAAAGTAGTCTCGCAGATCCATTCTTATGAAATAGAAAGTTTGATACCCGTGGTATGCTCTATACTTGCGGCCTTGTGACACATTCTATCCGTGGTAAACGAGTTGGGCAAATACCTACTTTCTAACTGTCTTAACACTCTCACCAGCCACGCATCGTGTGATCGGTGAGATATTTGTGAACAACCAGTATCACCAAAAACAAGATAAATGTTCGTCAAAGGGCGGATGAACTCCAGGGGACCCTACGGCTATCCTCACAGACAATAGCAGGGGTGGGGTACTTTCTACTCGCATGAAACCCTAAAGGAATAAGTAGGGGTCCTTAGCCTTGGTCGGCAACCCATCTAGGACAAGGAAAAGTCTAATAAAAAGCGGTTTCACCTCATTCCAAATAAAGGCTAGGGGCGTAAATCTCGAAAATAAATCTGGAGCCGGAGTCTCTAATGTGCTGTGATGCTGAACTCTAGTTTTACCCAGGAGCTCCTGCGAACACCTTTCCTTTGTATCACATCGGCATGTGGGAGTATGGATTTGCTGCTTAGGCAACAGCTCATCCTCCATATCAACCCGCCCAGGCTACGTAGTTCCACTAAGAAAATTAAAAATATTTTAAGACATTTCTCCATCGTCTCTCGTAAATGGAAGGAAGCCAACACACATAAAACTGTCTTAACGTTTTTTTTAATTATATTAATTTATTTTCAAATATTTCTCTAAAACGTAAATATTCAAGTGTTATTTAATTTGTAGGCCTCGAAACTTGATTTTAAAATATACGATATCCTCCTTTAATTTTGGTCACATACTTACATGAGACAGCAGTATTTATCAAATCCTACGCACGAGCAGGATGTGACACAAGCTTTATCATGTTTGAATTTAGAGTTTTCCTTCTCCTAGATCGTTTGCCATAACAAGGTCTTACTCTGTACCCATAGCTGAAAGGAAAATAGAAGGATTCATACCTTTCCGAAGCATATAAGCATTATCTGATGTGAAAACGGCCTCGTCCATATTTTTATTTGTGTCACCGAGTCCAATTCCAATGGGCATAATCATTAGAACACGCGCATATATATATATATATATATATATATATATATATATATATATATAAGAAACTAAAGTCGTCGGGGTGACTTAAAGTCGGTATCAGCCAGACAAAAGGGAATCTATTCTCTTTTCACTAGCACTAGATATTGTTTTGGGCGTCTGAGGAGATCCATGAGCTACTCGAACCCGGTACCTTGTTGTTCCTCGTCAGACGCTCTACCGACTGAGCTTAACTGGTCCTACTCATTTTTTTTTGTAAATGTATTTATCTTATTACTGAGAAGAATTTAGTAAAATCTTTAGGATGGAATTTCCATTTGTACTAAGGCTAACGTTGCCGGTCTGTGAAAAATTCAAGGTTGACAATAACCTTGTCACAGCCAGGTACAATTTTACAAGTTTTTCAGCTGAAAAGGTAAGTTTTGAAGGTTTCAAAAAGAGAGCTATCAGTCCGATGAGTGAGTACAGTCCGTCGTTCCGTTGGGTTGTCTACAATTGTAGATTGAGCTCCCTAACACCTACAGAAAACGAAGCTACCAGAGGGAATGTAAGTGTAACGAATCTTTCGAGAAAAAGATTTGAGAGCGGACCTATGTAACTCTGTAACCCAATGTAACCCAACGGAAATAAAAGAATATTCATACATCCATATCATCTTTGTTTTTGGTTTTATTTTTTCTGCTACTTTCCTCGCATTCTTTGATGAAACAACCTTGAGCATTTGCCAACATCTACAAATTATCGTGTTGACCAGAGAAAAAAAAACAAAAAAAACAAAAACAAAAACAAAACGTGAGTGAGGATAGTAAGTCGGTGAGACATTGTTAACGGGTATAAGGGGTGGGATGCGGGTTGTCACATACACTTCTAAAATTCAAAATGTGCATAAAGCTATGTCTTAATCGTCTGAAATTAAAACTGAAATTAAAATTAAATTTGGATTTTTCGTTGGCTTCATCTTTATTGTTATATGCACGACGTTTCGGCGCTATGTGTCTCCCAGCCTTCTTCAGTTGTTTCTTGTTGAACTCGGGAACGTTCTCGATCTTGGGAACGTTCTCGAACTCAGGAAACCCCTCTTCAAATTCGCTAACCTTGTGGTCGGACTCTGGACACATGGCACAATGAATATTGAGTTTATACATTTCTCAGAGACAATTATCTGTAGGTTGCAGGTTCAATCCTGACCACGGGCAATAATAACATAAAATACTTAACATAGCTTAACACTTGTACCTTGTCATGGTTAAAGGAATGCGGACAGTCAACCTCTGTAGATTGAATAAAGGGTTCGGTTCGAGATTACGTAAAAGGCTTCCAGTTACAATATGAAGTCTCCCGAGATCGACAAGAAGGTTCCTGAGTTCGAAGTGAAGGTTCCTGAGTTCCAATAGAAGGTTCCCGAGTTCGCAAAGAAACACGTTAAAAAGGTCAGTGCACATTGGCCGAAGCAATAAAATGAGGACAACAGTCCGAAAATCCAAATAATACAAAGAATCAAACCACATCGCAAAAATTCAGACAAATAAATTTAATTAGATTCAAAAAGAAAATTAAAAGTTGTTCTATGGTTTTTTTATAATGTCCTTTTTGTTGTAATTTTTTTGCAACTCACAAAAAAGAGTTTCATATTGATTTCTTATTTGCTTGACAGCACAATACAAGAAAATGGCAAATAAAAGTATAATTCCCTTCATAAGTAAAGTTGGAAGAGTGGCCAATTGTCGGTATAAACCGGACAGTGAGGGAGTCTATTTCCTTTTCACTAACACTATACCAAGAAGATTTTTTTTGCATCTGAGGTGGAGCGCCAAACTTACCATCAGCTCCCCACTAATAAAAGTTGTACTACTCAGTTGGTGAGGGCTGGTATCGAACCTTGTGACCCCGACACGGATGCTCCACCGACTGAGCTAAACCAGCGATTAATTTACTAAGACTATATGTACTTGTTGCTAGAACGCTAATATTGTTACGTAATGGATGTGCATAGCCTATCATGTCTGTAAAGAAGTATATATGTAGATCATAAAATTAACAGTAACTCGGTAGAAAAATTAGTGTCCTTGATAAGATGAGTGTAGAAAAGCAGGATAAGAAATCTAAGGAGTCGAAACCAGAGAGCTCGTTTGGGCAGACGTATATTTTGGCTCTGCTGCCGGTTTTCCCTAAAAGGAAATAATAAATGTGTACACCAAAATATATGTCCGTGTTCATGATTGAAGAACAAAAACGAAATCAAACACACATACATACACACATACAGAGAGAGAGAGAGAGAGAGAGAGAGAGAGAGAGAGAGAGAGAGAGAGAGAGAGAGAGAGAGGCTGGCTTGATATAAGAGAAAAGAATAACCCCGATTCGAAGGAGCAGACTGGTGACCGAAGTTAAAAGAATTTAAGAAGACGAAAACACACGATAGAAGTAAGGAGAAGGCTATGCAATAATATAAATTAAATAATCTTTATAAATATTTGGTCCGTTTTGATAAACTCTCTGTGATCTTGGGTGTAACGAAAATTTACATTTTAACTAACTGAAAATCCAAAATATTTTATGATATAAAGGCCAACAATTTAGGCCTAAATAAACCTTTAAAATGGTAGTTGTCACCCAACTTGACATTTAGATTTTTTAAAACTTGAAATTGAATATGCAATGAATGTAGACAAATGCCGCATATGACATTTTAGTAGGTTTGCTCAATGTGAAGTGTAGAAAAAGTATTATCTGCGTTATTCGGACTATTGTCCCCATCTTCATTGTTATTTGCACAACGTTTCGGCTGATGTGCCCTCCAGCCTTCTTCAGGTATTTCTTGTCGGACTCGGGAACCTTCTCGGATAATTGGACACATGGCATAGTGGATAAGGTAGTTAGGTTAAGACAGTTCTAAGTGACAGTTATCTCTGGATCCCGAGTTCAATCCTAATTAGAGGCAGTTAGAAAAATAATTAACACAACTCCTACCCCAGCTATGGTTAGCGAAATGAGAACAGGATACACCCGTGGAATAAATAAAGGGTTAGGTTCGAAGTTCCGTGATGGCTCCCGATTACGACAAAAAGTTCCCGAGTTCGAAAAGAAGGTTCCCGAGTCCGGCAAGAAATACCTGAAGAATGCCGGGGCACATCGACCGAAACGTTGTACAAATAACAATGAAGATGAGGACAATAGTCCGAATAACGCAGATAATACTAATCTTCAAGCCTCATCTCAAACATTCAGAGAAATAGAAAAAAGTATCAAAATTGAAGCTCTATTCACCAAGACAATGAATAAAAGATTAATTTTCTTCAAAATAGTTCTGTAGAAAACTTATTTTAATAATTTCAAGGGGCAGCAGTAACATAGAATAATAATTAACACAGTTTAACACCTGTACCCCAGCTATGGTTAGCGGAATGAGAACAGGATACTCCCGTAGAGTGAATAAAAGGTTAGGTTCAAAGTTCTATGATGGCTCCCGATTACGACAAGAATGTTCCCGATTACGACAAGAAATACTCGAAGAAGACTGGATGGCACATCGACCGAAACGTTGTACAAATAACAATGAAGATGAGGACAATAGTCCGAATAATACAGATAATACTAATTATTTTAGTAAGTTTTCCATTGGTCAAAGCATCCCTGAAACTCATCTCGATATGGTGGGAATTTGGACTCTTGAAATATGTCTTTTAGTGTCTTCCAAATTTGAATATCTTACACACACACACACACACACACACACACACACACACCACACCACACCACACACACAAGGGATACTGGAACTACACAAAGATACTGAGTACTGTCCTGAACAAATCATAGAAGCAGCTCCCCACACATGTAGAAGCTCCAAAATATGTACACCTCTTATATCTATGCCATTTTATTCCTGTTGTAAGCCATTGATCGTTATTTCCTTATAACTGAGCAGAACGACTCAGATTACAATAATAAGTGGACTTCATTTGAATAGAATGAGTTTTGAAGTGAATGGATAGTGAATTTCGAAAAATCCTATCATACAGGTAAAAAAAGAAAAGAATAAAAATTGGTAGAGACGTGGAAGAAATTTGGTTGGCAAAGAGTTAAAATAAAAGCCCTAAACTCCAACAGCGATAAAAATACTTCCCCCAAAAAATCATGATTGTCAAATGAACATAATTATCTCATGTTTATGAAATAGTTGCCTAAAAACCGTCCGTTCAGTCGGCGGGGACAAAAGAATATAATTGTACAAATCGTCCAAGATGAAAAGCAAAAAATCTAAGTCCTGATTATCTGGTGTCACTTATCCACCGATTTCTTGTTTCTTATGGGTATCGTCACCCCAGCTAAATAATGGACCATTTTATTTTAAGGAAATAAAGAAAGAAAAAAAAAGGGACATGCTACACAGAAAAATCTAAAAAGAAAGAAAGAAAGAAAGAGAGTCAGGGAAATATATAGAGAGGGTAAGAGCGCAGAGTGGTAAAATCCACCTAACAGGACCGTCTGTTAGCCGTGGTTGGCCACCCATATTAGGTAAGGACATGCAACAATCTTCTTTGACCTTTACTTAAGCTAGACGGTCGGTCGGAGAGGTCACCTCCGATCAATCGGCGGTTCACGCCAAGACCTAGTACTGATAAGATTGTCCCGACCGCATTGCACTCATGGCAACCCCAACACTTTTAATCAAATACGTGGTCAGAAGACGGTGACTGAGGGTCTTAGTTTCCTGGGTATGACGTTAAACTGCATCTAGTGGTAAAGTTCTGGAATTTGGGAAATGTGAAGTGCCCCTTCAATACCAGTACTCCCAGGTCCACTCTGACCCAGAGTGGTCGTACCTGTTAGGATTCAATCTATGTGTTAAATAGATAAAAGATGTGTTTTAAAAATACCCAACAAGAATGGATAAAACACAAACGTATTTGGTATTGTCGGCGGGGCGGCCTAATGTCGGTATCAGCCATGCAGCGAGAGAGTCTATTCCCTTTTCACTAGCGCTAGACCAAGAGATTATTTTAGCATCTGAGGTGGAGCGCCCACACCTACCATCAGCTCCTTACTTTACCGCACAGATTCCTGTGCTACTCATACGCTGAGTTGGCGAGGGCGGGTATCGAACTAGGAACCTTGTGGTTTCTAGCCGAACGCTCTGCCGACTGAACTAACCCGGCCCTATAAAATAACCCAATTGTTAACATACCGTAAAATCTAACCAACCAAAACACTTTTTAGTTGCAATAATCATTTTTTACTAGCCTAGATTGTCTAGCCAAAAGAAACTGGAGAAAAAATGTCACACTTTATTTAAGTAAATAAACAGTTCTTACTTCTTTTGGTTTGATTTTATTTGGTTAATGGCATATCAACCTTTGGGTTATGTAATGCCAAAACTATCCTTGTATAAGAACAGTAGTGGTAACCCATAACTAGGGAATGAGGAGCTTTATCCGTTCAGATATAAAATTTAAAAAATAATGAACTCTTATGAAATTAGGATTATACTAACATTCTTTAACAAAGAAATAAAATATGCGAACATAATGTACACAGGACAGACTGGGCTCTTAAACCTTAGTCTAGGAGAAGGAATATTATATATTCAAACCTGTTGAACTCCGCTTAAAATTGACCATGTGTCACACCCTGCTTGAGCGGAGGGTTTTGTATATATATATATATATATATATATATATATATATATATATATATGTGTGTGTGTGTGTGTGTGTTTGTGTGTGTAGAATTAAACAAAAGGCACATCTCATGTTTAATAATCTTATTTTTGATCTTTTCTAATTGTCTGGTCAACTTTTTAATGTTTGGATAGAATTGTTGGATAAGTCCACCAAAGTTCAGTTCCCGAGTACTTTCGGCACTTCGAAGTGCCATCATTAAAAAGTTGGCCAGACAATTAGAAAAGATCAAAAATAGAATTATTAAACAGGAGATGTGCCTTTTGTTTAATTCTACATGTATAAATGAAAGAATGCTGCCCAACACACACACACACACACACACACACACACACACACACACACACACATATATATATATATATATATATATAAGGTGTGTCAAAAAAGTATCTATATTTTTGTACTTTTTGAAACACCTTGAGTTCTGAAGAAATAACGATCCATTCATTCTTCATTTGTATCTTGGTAATTACAGCTTTAAACTTGGTACTTTTTGACTTGTATTCTGAAAAAATTAATGAATGGAACGTTATTTTTTTTTCAGATTACAAGGTGTGTCAAAAAGTAGAAAAAATCTTGATAATTTTTTGATACACCTAATATATATATATATATATATATATAAGGTTATAATGTAATATTCTTAGTATAAAGTCAACCCCACTTATTTTTGGTGCATCTATATTTTCTGAATGAAATCAACATGTCAGTGATGGAAATATCAACTTGACAACTGATTCAACTGATCCAAGATGAAAAAAAAAATGTTGAATACAGAACGAACCAAGACCGGGAATATTCCACTTCCGGTTAAGATGTCCTTTGATTACAGCGGAAAAATTATTTTCCACGCCCACGTGACAAACTGGGTTTTCTGAAGAAACCACAATAAAAAATAACCAACATTAAGTGCAATAATATTCTATAGCTCGGGAACGAAAAAGACTATTCGGAAATTGTATGATACTTTCAAAAAATCACTTCTAGATTTTGTACTGAGATGATCAACAAGATAAAATATGTTGAGTGATAAAGATCTGCTAAAATGGGTTTATCAAGAAATGTGCGTCAGCTATTGATAACTCAAATTCTCGATCTTACCCAAATAGAAGTTCGCCATGTCCTATCTAAAGCTAATTGATGTTTTCAAGTAATCCATTTCCATTCAATAATAACACTGGTTTACAAAAAATAATTTTTGTCTGAGGCAAGAATGTGAATAGGTGTTTTTTTTACTAATTTGGGTGTGCTGAATTCAAATTTATAAACAGTTTTGCTCTATCACCTCTAGTCTTTTAAATAGTCTCATTTTAGTATAAACAGAGTATATACGTGCTTATTTCAACAGTTGCAGCAGCTTATTACAGATAAAACAGAATAGCTAAAGAACATTGACGGAATAAATATACTTGGATGGCACAATATATACAATTCATAGTACCGCAGACAGAAGTGTGTTTTCTTAGATGATCTGCTGTATTTTGCCTCCGGGATGTCACGCAAGAGCATCCAGCAGAAGTCTCCCATCCTGCCGGGGTTCCACTTGTCTTGGTATTTGCTCTCCATCTTTGTAATGTCTTGGTGGAATCTTTCTCCGTGCTCATCACTCACTGCTCCAAGGTTTGGAGGGTAGAAGTTGGGGTGGAATGGAGAAAATGAATTTTGAGTGACATTCGGCATCCCATATTTAGTCTTTAGCAACTTTTCAATACAGGCTTGGTAATTTGGTACGCGTGTGTAACTAAGGAAGCCACTACAGACTGACTTAAATGCTTCCCATGCTCTCAGTTCCTTTAAGGTAAGAAGCTCCTCAAAATCAGTATCCTTCCGCACTTCTCGGATCTGAGGTCCGACAAAGATGCCCTCTTTGAGCTTAGCAGCACTGAGACCTGGGAACACAGTACACAAGTGTTGGAAGGCAGCATCATTTTTTGTCCATGGCCTTCGCGAAATTCTTCATCAAACCAAGCTTGAAGTGAAGAGGAGGAAGAAGCACCTTATTCCTGTCAACCAGAGGATTCTCCTTGATGCTGTGTTCGCTGTTGATTGAGACGTATTGACTACGCTTAACTGCCAAAATCCGTCTTGATATATAGCTATATATATATAATGTAATGCTATCACTTACATTTATTGCCTAATTACTAAAAAAGAAGGCATAAGTCACACAATATTAGAAATTAACCCTGAATGCATATACACCTTTATGTACAGTATGTGTATAAAAGTACAGTATGCATATCTAAAAAACTAGAGGTGATGAGTAAAAACAGATTTCAAATCTGAATTCAGCACCCCCCAAATTAGGTTAAAACAGCTATTTTTGTGCTTGCCTCAATTTCTTTGTAAACCAGTGTAATCTTTAAAGAAGGGGAAGTAGCCGCAGAAATTAAAATCCAACTGTGGAACATAAGGGTGACGGTAATACCAATTCTATTTGGAGCACTTGGGAAAAGGTCTGGAAAAGAAACTGGAGAAATTCGAAAATAAATTGGAGAAATTCGAAATTAGAGAAAGAATCGAGACCATCCAGATAATAGAATGTCTGAAAATGTTCAAAATATGAGTGTAATTAAAAAAAAAAAAAGAAAAAAAAGAAGAAGAAAAAAAGAAAAACGAAATCTATGGAGAAGTGTTATTAGCAGCAGGAGGTTAAAATACAAAGTAGCATTTTCCAAGAAGACTCACCCTGGCCATTATTATTTGTTGAGATGCTAATGCCATTTAACTTTTAGCTAATAACACTATTTCGTCGTTAATCTTATTCTTTTTTACGGAATTTTAATGAATTACTTTATTTTATTATTATTTAACGACCATTCTGAAACTTTTAATAGGTAAAAGATGAAATTTATGATGCTAGACACAAATATGCGAGTTGATCTAAATGAAACTTTGAAAATAATTGATGGAATTTCTCATTATGGTAGACTTTAAAAAAAAATTTTTTTGTTGAACTGAAAATTTACTGTCAAGGCAGATTTCCAAAAACTATGTCTATTAACTTATTTCTTGAATAATAGAGTAATATATTTATGAAACAAATTCCCTAATCAGATTTAAAAAAACTAAAAACAGCGATAGAAGTATGCTTGGATTGTATGACTTCAAAAATAAGAAAAAAAAACAGGAGGATACAAATTTACAAAGTTGCACGAACAGAAAAAAGCACCTTATATATATGGATAATACTAGATATGAAATTTTAATGAAAAACAATGAGATTAAGTTAAAAAGAAAAGAAGTTGAAAACCCACAAAGAATGAATAAAAAAGTATCTTCGACAGAAAATTACCCTACAAGTGTTGACATGCCGTAAAATCCATCCAACCATCCATCCTACGGATACCCATAACAACCATTCTTATCAGTCCCCACTCCTGTCATCTATTATCTGTGCAGAACTGATTGATGAAAGTTTTTGTTGGCCGGTCTATACTAGTGCTTTTTAGATGTCTATAGGATAACGTCACTTATTAGCTTGACCTTACTTCTCCAGCAGTGTCTTGAATGGTTTGTATGATAGGAGGCAAGTGGCTGCACAGTTGCTCTTTTGTTGGGTGCTTCTTCCAGGATTTGTTCAAGACAGCGGGTAGTATCTTTGTACACTTCCCATCCAGCTTTTTCTCATCATTTCTTTAGAGTCCAAGTGGTGCAGCCATATAATGTCACTAACATAGCTATAGATCTGAAGAATGTTATGTGCTTTATATATATATATATATATATATATATATATATATATATATATATATATAAGGAAGGAAGAACTCAATACAGTAATCCCATAATAAATTTATTTCGACGAAAATTGGGGCCCATATAAATCTAAGTTGATTTAAACCGGTTCCCCAAATTTTCGTCTCATCAGATGGGTCTATATATATATATATATATATATATATATATATATATATATATATATGTGTGTGTGTGTGTGTGTGTGTGTGTGTGTGTGTAGAAAGTTTGTAGAAAAAACAAGATGTTAATAGTTTTGCTGACAAAAATCTGTTTCGACCATATGTCAGCAAAACTATTAACATCTTGTTTTTTCTACAAACTTTCTACACATATCGTCGGATTCATATTCATTTTACCTTTCATATATATATATATATATATATATATATAATATATTATATATATATATATATATATATAAGTAAAGTCGAAGCAGCGTATTGTCGGTATGAGCTAAACAGCGAGGGAGCCTATCCAATTTTCGAAGACGCTAAACCAGGCCAGGAAGAATGTTTTTGCGTCTGAGGTGGATATATATATATATATATATATATATATATATATATATATATAGTCAAAGCAGCATATTGTCGGTATCAGCCAGACAGCGAGGAAGACTATCGAATTTTCGCAAACGCTAAACCAGGGAAAATGTTTTTGCGTCTGAGGTGGAGCGCCACACCTACCATCAGCTCCCCACTTTACCGCACAGATACCAACCGTATCACACATGCACTGAATAGGCGAGGGCTGGCATCGAACCTGGAACCTTGCGGTTTTTAGGCGGTGCTCTACTGTCTGAACTAAACCGGACTCACATATATAACATACATATATATATATATATATATATATATTTATATACATTCAAATATTTTAGGCGTACGTGTGTCGTCGATAAATCAGTGCAAACATCTTAAATTTATAATTCAAGTTTTTTAGTATTTGTGATCTGTGTTTTTTCTCTGCCAACTTCTCCCACTTGCTTTTCAATTGAAATTTTGCCTTAGCTTTCATCTATCTTTCATTCTTATTTGTTTTGTTTTTGTTTTTTTGTTTTTTTCAATGGGTGGTGTCTCATATAATCTTGTCGAAATTCTTGAGAAATTATTATTTTAAAGAGATTTTTCTGCCTTCGTAATTACGTCTCTTCTAAACTTATTATTCTTATTTGAGCCACGTTTTTCAACTTAGTTTTCACTTTGTTTACTCCGTTTTGTAAAACGACTGCGTATATATTTTCTTAATTCCTTCTCAAAGATCTTCAGTTTATCCTGTTTTGTTTACGTCCATCTTTTTTATGTTATATGATGCTCTTCTTCTTCTTCTTCTTCTTCTTCTTCTTCTTCTTCTTCTTCTTCCTTCTTCTTTTCTCTTTCTTCTTCTTCTTCTTCTTCTTCTTCTTCTTCTTCTTCTTCTCTTCTTGTTGTTTCCTCTTTCTTCTCGTTTTCATCTCCCTTCTTCTTTTTCTTTTTCTTCGTCGTCTTCTTCTTCTCTTCTTCTTCTTCTTCTTCTTCTTCTTCTTATTATTATTATTATTATTATTATTATTATTATTATCTCTTTGTTTCCTCTTTCTCTCTTTTCTTCTTCTTCTTCTCTCTTCTTTCTCTTCTTTTCTTCTTCTTTCTTCTTCTTCTTCTTCTTCTTCTTCTTCTTCTCTTCTTCTTCTCTCTTCTTCTTCTTCTTCTTCTTCTTCTCTTCTTCTTCTTCTTCTTCTTCTTCTTCTTCTTCTTCTTCTTCTTCTTGTTCCTCTTTCTTCTTTCTTCTTCTTCTTTCTTCTTCTTCTTCTTCTTCTCTTCTTCTTCTTCTTCTTCTTCTTCTTCTTCTTCTTCTTCTTCTTCTTCTTCTTCTTCTTCTTCATTTAGTGTTTCTTTCAAAATCGTCGTAACATTTTATTTCAATCATATTTCATACTTTCAGGCTTTTTCCTTCGCCTGTTAGTCGTCACTTTTCCGTTTCATTCATGTTACTTTTCTTCACCTTTCCTTCTTCTCTCTTTCCTTCTTGTTTCTAACTTCTTTCTCTCCTTCTCACTTTCTTTCTTTCCTTATTTCCTAATTTCCTTTTCCTCTTTTTCTTTCTTTCCTTCTTTCTTTTTCTTCTTTCTTGCTCTTTCTTTCTGTTCGCTTTCTTTTTTCTGTTTCTAACTTTTCTTTTTTTTCCATTCCTTCTTCCAATCTCTTTCTTTCTTTTCTCTCTCCCCCCCTCTCTCCTTTGTGGCTTTCTTTGTTTTTCTTTTTTTTGTTTTTTCTTTTTCTTTCTTCTTTCCTTTCTCTTTCTTTCTTCTTTCTTTTTATATTCTTTCTTTTCTTTCTTTCTTTCTTTCCTTGCTTTTCTTCCCTTTCTTTCCTTTCTTGTTTTCTTTCTTCTTTCTTTTCTTTTCTTCTTTTCCTTTTTGTCCTGTTTTTCTTTCTTTCTTTCTTTTCTTTTGATTCTCTTTTCTTACTTTTCTTTTTTTTGGAGGTGAAGAATTCTGTTATTTTGTTCCGTTTATATAAAGTCTCATATAATTCTTGTGAACAACACCATTATTTTCGGAACGGATAAACAGCCAACCCCCCTTCCCCACCCACACACTTCCTTCCTATTTACACACGAATATAAACAACATAAAAGCACATTATTCACAAAAAAAGAAAGAAAAAAGAGAAATCCCCAATTCTTGTGGTTCTGAAGATAAAACTTATTAGAGAATCGGCACTGAAATTCACAGAGAATAAAACTTATATGAGTTTTGTGATGATGGCACAACGACCAGGAGGAATTAAATAAAATGTGCGAAAGGAATTAAAAGAGAAAAAAAATGAAGTTGTTTTTTTGTTTGTTTTTTTTCAGCGATTTACTTTGCTTCTAAAATCGTCTGGAAAATCGGAGGAAATTTGAGAAAATAAAAGTGAGGAGACATCAAAAGCTGTCAAGAATTTTTAAAACGTTGACACTATTTGAAAAGGATGAAGAAGAAAGAAGAAGAAGAAGAAGAAGAAGAAGAAGAAAAGAAGAAGAAGAAGAAGAAGAAGAGGAGGAGGAGGAGAAAAGAAAAGAAGAAGAGAAGAAGTAGAGGAAATGGAAAGAAAGATTAAGAAAAAGAAGGAGAAGGGGAATGAAGAAGAAGAGGAAGAAGAAGAAAGGAGGAGAAGAGGAATGAAGAAGGAGAGGAAAGAAATGTGAAAGAAGAAAGATTAAGAGAAGGAGGAGGGAGGAAATGAGGAAGAAGAAGAAGAAGAAGGAAGAAGAAAAGAAGAAGAAGAAAAGAAGAAGAAGAAGAAGAAGAAAGAGGAGAAAGAGAAGAGGAGGAGAGGAAGAAGAGAAAGAAGAGAGAGAAGAGAAGAAGAAGAAGAGAAGAAAAGAAGAAGAAGAGAAGAAGAAAGAAGAAGAAGAAGAGGAGGAGAGAAGAAGAAGAAGAAGAAGAAGAAGAAGAAGAAGAAGAAGAGAAGAAGAAGAGAAGAAGAAGAAGAAGAAGAAGAAGAAGAAGAAGAAGAAGAAGAAGAAGAAGAAGAAGAAGAAGAAGAAGAAGAAGAAGAAGAAGAAGAAGAAGATATTTGAATGGCTGGAAAGGAATCAAATAAATAGTTAAATAAAAAAACATTTTGTTTACATCAAAATCTCAAAGGAGATAATACAATGGACACTTAGTTTGGCTTGGTTGGATTTTACTGCTTAGAGTGGACCTGGGAGTAATGGCAATGGAACGGTGGAAGGAGAAGAAAAGTTAGACATGTTTGAAATGTTGAAAAAAATCAAATGGATAAATAAATTCTTGCAGTTGAACGTCATACCCAGGATAATAAGACCTTCAGTCACCGCCTTCAAGTACACATATGATGAAAAGGATTGAGGATTTTCTATAAGGGTAATAGGGTCTAGACATTCATATAGGTGCTAGTGCTTGACACAACCAGCCGATTGATCGCAGGGGGCCTCTCCGACTGCCCGTCTGCTCAACCACCAGGATCCCGCCCTTAAGTATTACGGGTCATCAACAGGGGGATTTTACTCATTGCAGAAGTACTGTCAGCGTATTTTACAGCGCTATCGTGCAGGGCGAGGCTGATAGTGACTATTGGGATAGATACGGAGAGAGAGAGAGAGAGAGAGAGAGAGAGAGAGAGAGAGAGAGAGAGAGAAGAGAGAGAGAGAGAGATGGGAATCCGTGCTATCAGCATCTCTTGATGATGATTGATGATGATGGATGATGTTTACAAGGCAGACTGGCTTTCTTTACAATAATTGTTTCCTTCATTTACAGCTGTTAAGTATTGTACCGTAAAGTAGCTTAACGAATACTATTGTACATACACCGATAATACATGGTAATATGTATAAATCAAAATACAGATGTACATAGCCAGGTGTGTGTGTGTGTGTATGTGTGTACTCGTCCGTGTATATGTGTGTATATGTTGGTTCTTAAAAAAGATATTTCCGATGTAGCTATTTATTCTTTAGCAATCGGCTGGATACACAATTGAATACTAATTTTTGGCTTAGTATTCAAATAAGTATTCATCATATATATATATATATATATATATATATATAATATATATATATGTGTGTGTGTGTGTGTATGTCTCTCTCTCTCTCTCTCTCTCTCTCTCTCTCTCTCTCTCTCTCTGTGTGTGTGTGTGTGTGTGTGTTTAGGCAGCATTTTTTCTTGTAGGCATATATTGTTAAGTAATGCAGCCATTTTCTGTCTGCAAGTTTTGTCTTTTGTTTTTTCGTATTGCCGGATTATTTTTTAATATCTGGCGAAAATTGGCTGATGTATTTGCCATATGTCATAGACCAAAAAGTACTTGTTCTATGACATATGCTAAATACATTAGCCAATTTTCGCCAGATATTACAAAAATAATCCGGCAATACGAAAAAACAAAGGACAAAACTTGCAGACAAAAAATGGTTGCATTATTTAACAATATATATATATATATATATATATATTATTATAATGGAGATTGTGTGTTTTTCTGTCTGTAACCGAAACTATATTACTACTCATGTCACAATTTCCTTAGTTATTAGCGACACATTCTCCATGATTCTATTTCTATTTAAACTTCAATTAATAATAAAACTGTTTGACATTATTAATACTGTTGGCCTTACCTAAATACTAATAATATGCAATTGTATTTATATATACAACAAAATACCAGTTTTCAGTGTAAACCTAAAGCTAATTTGCATATTGATATTAAAAAAACTGATTTTAATAAAAATGTGCTTGGTATTATTGATTTCTAATTGTTTGGTTTTATCTTAATGAATATGATTAAAAATCTCTTCAATAAATCCTAAAAGAAATACATTAACAAGAAGAAATAACTGTAAATTTATTCTTTACTTCCTATTTTAACTAAATAGTTAAACTAGGAAAATTTAGCATTGAAAAACGGAAGTGATGAAAGAGTAAGTTTCAGTTGTTCTATTTTCCGATTATACCCCCTCCGTTTCAAATCTTTTTATCTGAATTCTTAATTAGTTTCATTAGCCTTTCTGATTCAATATAATATTTTATTACATTAAAACTTAAATACTTGCACCCGGAGGGTGCATATATTTGCTAGTATATATATATATATATATATATATATATATATATATATATATATATATATATATATATAATATCCCTAATGAGTCATTTCTACCACCTGACTGTTTCGCTTACTAGTTCAGTAGGACAAGAATCTAAGTAAAAAGACGTGGGCCAAAAGTACTTTTATCACTAAAACAGGCCCATCCGTGGTCCAAACAAATTTGTATAACAAAAAAAAAAACAAAAAACAAAATAAAATAAAAAATAAAATAGATAAATAAAAAACTAAAAAACTTTTTACACTTTTTCTTTTCTTTTCTTATTCCTATCCCTTTTGTACGTTCCCAATTCCCTGAAAAACTGAACAACATGTCATTTGGATATTATAGATTAATCCATCTCAACTGATCTCTTAATAAAAGAGTGTCAGAATCTTCTGCACATAATGTAGAAAAGCAGCACTTCTTTTGCTGTGGACTCATCCTCATTTTAAAACACACAAAATATAAAAACTTTATGCAATAATAAATGAAAAAGTAAAACATAAAAATAGAATAAAATAAAATGAAATGAATCATAAATGCAAGAGAATTGAATTATTTTAATGATTTTTTTGAAAGTCCAACAATTTAATTTGAGAAACGATATGTCTAATACAAAAAAATTCAAGTGATTAAATGTATTACGATCATTTTAAATACACAAAAATACAACACTTAGTTTCTCAACATACTGGAACTAGATTCTAACTGAGGGGTATTTTTATGGCCAAGGGGTATTTTCCAGCTTCCCACCACGCCAGAATTTTATAGTGTGTTATACACTATAAAAACAACTAAAAAAAAATTATAAATTATAAAATGTATTCTAAAAATGTATAAACTATTATGATATTAAAAAAAGTATAAAAACATATGATATTATATTGTAATATTATAAAAATGTATAAAAATGAGCCTCTATAAAATGTATAAAAATAAGGAAATGTATTGTAAAAATGTATAAAATATTATCAAAAATATATGAAATATTATTATATTATTATATTGTAATATAAAAATCTATAAAAATGATCCACTCTAAAATGTATAGAATATTATTATATGTATTATAAAAATTCTATGATATATTTTATCATTCAAAAATGTATAAAATAGTATAATTCTATTATATTGTAATATTTTTTAAATGAATAAAAATGTATAATAAAAAATATAAAATGTATAACATTTTTTTATGTATATTATAAAAATCGTATCAAATATTATATCATTTGAAAATATATACAATATTGTAATACTATATCCGGGCTGCTTATGCGACATGATGATGATGATGATGATTATATTGTAATATAAAAATTTATAAAGATATATAAAAATTATGAAGTGTATAAAAATGTATAAACAGTGGAGATGCACAAATCGAAACACCTTATATAGCCGTTATAAAAACGGTCCCATCAGCATTCCTTCTTTAGGGACACTTCAGTAAAATAAACCTGGCCTCTCGCAAGGCGAATGAGCAGATGCAGTCTGGGTAAAGGTTCCTTATGTATTTGTTCCCATAGTAAATTTTTAGAAGTTTTATAGAATTCATGCTTTACTGAGTAGATTGTTTTTGCAGGTAGATGCCAAGATTAGTTTCGGTTTGGTTTTGGTTGTTTAAGAGCATATCAACTTTCGTTGGGTATTTACTGTCAGAGCCATTCTTGTAGAAGAACACTGTGTTATGTAATGGGCGTGTTGTGAAGCCGTGAGGGTGGCTTGATGTATGGATTAGAACGGACAAGTTTAAGTTATGATTTGACGTGGTTTCTTTTTTTATTTAATTTTTTTTTCATTACTTTCTATTTACTTTTTAATTTTTTAATTTCTAAATTTTCTTTTTTCTTTTCTTTTTTTTCTTTTTTTTTTCTTTTTCTTTTTTCTTTTCTTTTTTCTTTTCTTTTTTCTTCTTTATTTCTTTTCTTTTTCTTTCTTTTTCTTTTTTCTTTTCTTTTTTCTTCTTTATTTCTTTTCTTTTTCTTTCTTTTTCTTTTTTCTTGATCTTATTATTTCAATACTTTCTTTTATTCTTTTATATTTTATTTCTATTTTCCTTTTCTTTTCTTTCTTTAAAGTAATGAAAAACTTTTTTCTTTTTTTCTTAGTTTTTATTCATTCTTTTATTTCTTCTCTTTTTCTTTTTTCTTTTTTCTTCTTTCTTTCTTTTTTCTTCTTTTTTTCTGCTTTTCTGCTTTTAATGGGACTTAGCGCCTCGTTTTCGGGATGATGAAATACTTTTTTTAAAAAACGGAGCTTAGCCTTAGGAATGTAAATAAGAACGTTTTTTTTATTCTGGTACGCTGACTCTTGTAAGGTAAGAAAAAAGTTATCGGTGTTCAAAAGAAATAATTCTTAGCAGTGTATGACTCCTACTTATCAGTATGCCATACAGTTTGTAAGAGGGGAGAGAGGGGGAAAAAAGAAGTTAACAGTCTCTTACAGCTGTATCAGAGGGCTTCTGGGAATTATTGAAATGTAGAGTTGTCACAGGATATCAGATTCTGGAACTGAATATGGTGTTATATGAATCTTACAAGCATGTAGCATTGGAAACAATGGGATGCAGCATGGTGGATATGAAACAAAGCAGGTAAATAAAATAACGTATCAAAAGAACCATTGTTCGAAAAAGCAGCTACAGAACCCAAACCAAACTTGCTTAGATGCAAGTAAAGAATCAGCATAGAGGTGACACCATACTACCAACAGCTCGGGTATCGGAGCCTCAATCACTGGTTTCATAACTAAGTCGCTTTTATCTCAACTAGTTTAATATATATATATATATATATATATATATATATATATATATATTATATATATATATATATAATAATAATCAAAAGTCCAGAGAAGAAATTTCCTTACGACACAAGAGTTTTATTTAAAAAAAAACTGTCGCAGTTTGAGAGCTCAATGTGTGTTCTTAATATTAGAGTCACAGATCAATTATATTTAATAAAGAAATAACAAAAGACTTAGAGATTTAGCATTATAGTCTATTTCAGGGAGCTTAGAAAAATGTCTAAGTCTCCCGACTCAACAGATGCGAATGAGTTAGACTCTTTGTCTAAGCTCCCTGAAATAGACTATAATGCTAATCCTCTAAGTCTTTTGTTATTTCTTTACTTATATATATATATATATATATATATATATATATATATATATGAGACGTAAACAAACAGACGATGTTTTGATATGGCTATTTTAGCTGACAATATTTGGGAGAATATGTGCTTAAATGAAGTCGAACCTATTTTTTGAAATTTAATTCATTAATAATTAATTAGGCGGATTAAACTATTTAAATGTAAGGCTAAACAAATCGAGAAAATCAATCTCTGTAGGCCGAAATGTACATACAGAGATTGATTTTTTCGATTTGTTTAGCCTTACATTTAAATAGTTTAATCCCGCCTAATTAATTATTAATGAATTAAATTTCAAAAAATAGGTTCGACTTCATTTAAGCACATATATCTCCAATATATATATATATATATATTATATAATATATATATACTCACACACACACACACGCACACACACACATATATGTATGTATTCATATATATATATATATATATATATATATATATATATATATATGCGCATGAATAGCACAGATTGGGTAATCTGATCTGTGTGGCAAAGTGGGGATAGAAAAAGATCACGGGTTTCGAAGTTTACTTCTCATCAGTGCTGCTCGACTTTTCTTATTATTTAACAGCTAACTCTAGTCAGGATCGAAACCTGACAGAATATATATATATATATATATATTATAATATATATATATATATATATAATATACAGAAAAGTTTATATTTACTCAACATAATGGTTCGCCATTCCGTCGTAATCGATTTCTGTGACTAGCTTGTTAACCATTACATTACGACGGAAATACTAAAATGATATCTATGCATCGAACCAAATAGTCTGAATATATATCGAGTAAGTGTCAGCCAATATAAACTTTATACGGCTTTTCCTGGCTAAAAATAATTGAAAAAAAATAGTAAAACTTTTTTGCTATGTCTAGAGCAAAGATCTATTAGGATAATAGTCTTGCGTTTTTTTTTTGTTGTTTTTTTAAGAAAGCAATTTTTTTAAAAAAAGGAGTCAATAATAATAATAATAATAATAATAATAATAATAATAATCTCCCGATACTACTCTTACAAAAAAAACTTAAACCAAAAATATCTAATTTATGTACACTTAAATTCCATTATATAAAGTTTCATGCTAATCACACATTCTGCAGATGGATATATATATATATTATATTACTCTTTATATTTTTGCTTGTAGGCAATTACAGTGCGTATATCGCATAAAATTCGATAATTATAGAAAATAATAATGACAAGTGAATCTCCTCTCTCTCTCTCTCTCTCTCTCTCTCTCTCTCTCTCTATATATATTATATATATATATATATATATATATATATATATATACGAGATATTTAAAAACCAACAGCAACGAATATCATAGGCCACAATAGAAAAATGTAAGTGTGTGTGTTTGTGTGTTTATGCGAGTTTGAGTACGTATGTGTTTGTGTGTGTATGTGTGTGTGTGTATGTGTGCGATAATTGTATCAATATGCCAGAAAGTATTTAAGAAAATATGTCTATTTATAAGGAGCACGTAAAACACACACACAGGGCGCTATAGACGTCCCATCGTGCTGTAATGTTAAACAAGCTTTCATCACAGTCACATTACTACTGTTAAGCGAGTTCGATATTCGGTAGATTCTCTATATTTGCGAGATTGTGTCACATCCTACCCGTGGCAGATGGGTTGGCTAAACACACACACACACACACACACACACACACACACACACACACACACACACACACACACGAGTCCAGGCGCCGTATTTTTGCCAAATCAGCCACTATTTTGAATCTGCAGAGCACATTCACGCACCCAATATTCATTAAGATAAAACCAAAAAAATTGAAGTCAATAATACTAAGCACATATTCATTAAAATCAATTTTTTAAGATCAATATGCAAATTAGCCTTCCCATTCACATTGTAAACCTATTTTGTTGTATATATAAATACAATTGCATGTTAATAGTAAGTAGATATGGTCAGCAGTATTAATGATATAAAACAATTTTATTAATAATTGAGGTTTAAATAAAAAAAATAAAATCATAGAGAATATGATGTAAATAACTAAGAGAATTGTGACTTGTATAGTGATATAGTTTCAATTACAGACAGACAAATCCACAATCTCCATTATAATAAGATTATTATTATTATTATTGTTGTTTTTCTTATTTTTACTTTTAATTTTAACAAACCACCATAATTAATAATTAGGCTAGTTTTAACTAATTAGTAATTAATTAATAGATCGCCAATCAACCCATAACACTTCAATAGTGTTCACTCTGAACAAGAAAATCTATCTTTTTACAAAATTGTCAGTGTAGAATTTGCAAAGTAAAATATTATTGTGCGCATGTAAATATGAGCGGGTTAGTGATATAGTGGTTACCATCATACGAA
The DNA here is from genome assembly GCA_023376005.1 of Doryteuthis pealeii. Classification (NCBI taxonomy): domain Eukaryota; kingdom Metazoa; phylum Mollusca; class Cephalopoda; order Myopsida; family Loliginidae; genus Doryteuthis; species Doryteuthis pealeii. The sequence goes on along the minus strand of CM042144.1, from coordinate 105,509,335 downwards.
ATAGACACGGCAACACGTGTTTAAATCCTGTACGAAACTGTTTGCATTTCTCATAGCACTAATACTCTTGGGAAACGTATGCATCCAACAGTTCTTCTTCTAGCTTTGGTTAAATAGCTGGGCACACTGGGCTTTTTAACCTTGATGTGAAAACCGGTCAAAAAATAAACTCTGAATTCAAAACTCCGCTTTAAATATTGACATTGTGTCACATCGTACTCGTGCGTAGGTTTTGTTAAATTCATATATAGATAAACATGTCAGCGTCTCAAGTTGGTGGGTGGATCAGACTTTGATCATCTCTGATAGGTCAGACTGGCGAGGGGAGTATGATGTTGAAAGACCCGAAATTTCCTAGTGACCCATGCTGTTTGTTGTATACTCTCTCTTTACTTCCTTACTTCTGCTCATCTTTGGTATCTTACGTTCTTCTGGTAGCGTCTCTTCTAACGTCTGGACTTCGTCTTGGTGGTCGGTCGCACTTAATTCATTTCTTTTTCTAGATCAGTCTTTTTGCCAAGACATTCTTCAGCCACAAAACCATATTATTTATGTAAACTTTTATTTATTTAACTAAACATTTCATGTAACTAACATAACGTGCGTGTGCGGTGAGCTTCAGCTAAGGCAGAAAGATCTTATCTGCCTGATGTCCAAGCTGAAACTGAAGAACCAACCAGGTCCCACGTGAATTCACGTATTTCGCGGGATTTCTGTAATATTCCATGGAAAGTCCCGCCCGTGATATGAAAAGGGGCCATCCCTTCAGAAATACAGGGGGTTGACAATAATCTATCCATAGATTATGTAACAATGCATACTTTGTCACTGATGCCACCTACCAGTTCCAAATGTAGGAGCGTATATTTAAAGTTTGTTGATATTTGGGGCAAATTATCGTGTATAAGTCGATTTATGATTCATGTTTTTCTCACTGTCTTTGGTACCGAGAAGTAGTTTGGTCTTGTGGCGCTACTGATATAGTGGTTATTAGGCACGAATAGCCTGGTGGAACCAATCCATCTCCAGTTCTACAACTGGTTTGAGTTCATTGTTTTCCTTCTCCTATACTGGTTGCCATACTAAGGTTAAAGAAACCAGTCTATCCTTTTGTAGGTAAAAAAAAGTCAATGAACTTCTCAGAAAATAAAAAATGAAAAGCTACCATCACGTTCAGTTATATATACAATTTCCTACCTTATATAATGGGGGTCCTAGTGGCATAATTGCTAACGTACTGGATTGCGACATCGTAGAAAGAGAGTTAAAACTTCAGTCGCGCTATGAGATCCATTTTCAGACTAATAAACCAGATAAATATTGGTTTGGAACATAAAATAATACCATATTTTATAGTGCACCTGTGAGTAACGACATTAAAGGGGTACTCTTTACTCAATAGAACTTAAGTTCTACAACCCTGTTATGGTACAAAATAGGGGTCAAATAAGTTTTTTTTAAAGACTATTCGTACACGGCAATAAACTCCGAAGGTTTGGTTTCTTTATTTAATAGTATATCAATGTCCGTGGATTATCTAATATAAAAGGTACCCTTGTAGAAGAACAGTAGACATATTATTTAACTGACTGTCAAGGAGTATCTACGGACACTGCAGTATTTCTACCAAGGAATACTAGAGATGGACGGACAAGGAGTATTTACGGACACTGCAATCTTTCTACCAAGGAATACTAGAGATGGACGGACAAGGAGTATTTACGGACACTGCAATCTTTCTACCAAGGAATACTAGAGATGGACGGACAGGAGTATTTACGGGACACACTGCAATCTTTCTACCAAGGAATACTAGAGATGGACGGACAAGGAGTATTTACGGACACTGCAATCTTTCTACCAAGGAATACTAGAGATGGACGGACAAGGAGTATTTACGGACACTGCAATCTTCTCAGAATACTAGAGATGGACGGACAAGGAGTATTTACGGACACTGCAATCTTTCTACCAAGGAATACTAGAGATGGACGGACAAGGAGTATTTACGGACACTGCAATCTTTCTACCAAGGAATACTAGAGATGGACGGACAAGGAGTATTACGGACACTTTACAGGGACTATTTACGGACACTGCAATCTTTCTACCAAGGACTAGAGATGGACGGACAAGGAGTATTTACGGACACTGCAATTTTCTACCAAGGAATACTAGAGATGGACGGACAAGGTATTTACGGACACTGCAATCTTTCTACCAAGAATACTAGAGAGGAGTATTTACGGACACTAGAGAGATGGACGGACAAGGAGTATTTACAATCTTTCTACCAAGGAATACTAGAGATTGACTAACAAGGAGTATTTACGGATACTGTAATCTTTCTAGCAAGAAATACTAGAGATTGACTAACAAGGAGTACTACTGTAATCTTTCTACCAATGAATACTAGAGATTGACTAACAAGGAGTATTTACTGACACCGCAATCTTTCTATCAAGGAATACTACAAATGGACTGACAAGGAGTATCTGCAGACATTACATTCTGTTCGCTTATAACTTCTTCAAGGAATGCATCAAACTTTATAAAATAACTACCAATATTGTAACATCAACATGTCTACGTTTTTTTACAACAATAGCCCCACGGGTCCACGGGTCCACGGGTCATTTAGACTCTGTTATTATTAGATTGTACCAAGTAGCAGGAGTTGAATTGACCAATGAAAAAACAACAAAAATGTATGTAAGGTCGTTGATAAATTGTCCTAAAACCAGTTGCTGACTGGATTCAATGCCAGAAGGAATATTACTGACCACATAGAGCAACTGATACCCACAATCTTTCTACCAAAAAGTGCTACAAATTGACTGACAAAGAGTATCTACGGCCATTACATCTTTCTTCCTTATAACTTCATGGGAAGTGCGTGGTGTAATGGATAAAGTCGTAGGAAATGAACTCGTCGACTCAAGTTCAAATCCTAGACGGGACTATTTGCATTTCACATAGCGCTAATACCCCTGGTAAAGATATGCATCCACGTACTATCCCTCTAGCTATGGGTAAATAATATGTCAGACTGGGCTCTTTAACCTTGGTTAGGCAACCTGTCTAGCTGAAGGAAAACTCTGAATTCAAACCCGCTTAAGAAATTGACCTTGTGTCACAAACTGCTCGTAGTTGGTAAATATA
>CM042144.1:105448673-105501173 GCA_023376005.1 Doryteuthis pealeii | reverse complement strand
TATATACTAAAATGAGACTATTTAAAAGACAGAAATCTAGAGGTGATAGAGCAAAACTGTTTATAAATTTGAATTCAGCATGCCCAAATTAGTAGAAAACACTTATTCACATTCTTGCCTCAGACAAAAAAATATTTTTTGTAAACTAGTGTTATTATTGAATGGAAATGGATTACTTGAAAACATAAATTAGCTTTAGATAGGACATGGCGAACTTCTATTTAGGTAAGATCGAGAATTTGAGTTATCAATAGCTGACGTGGACCGCACAAGAGCAATTATTCGCTTGGAAATTGGACTGGAAATTACTTTATTTTCTCGGCAGTCATTCTCAAATATGATTTGTATGACTATGTCAGATATTTTGTACATTTCTAGACGTCCACTTATCCAAGTTTGCGAAGCCATATCCTGTAACACTACACTCTCATTGTTGTACTGGAGAGATGTGTTGAATACGTTTGTTTATTTTACCCTCCCGTGGTCGGAATGGATAAAATGATGTGTCAACTCTTCGTTACGTCTTGCACTGATTTCTGAATGGAGTGATTACGTATCCACGTTGCTTACGTTCGGCTCTTACTTATAATGTAGTGGTGATGTGTGGATAAATAAATATTCAATATACTTATTTCTGTACAGTTACTACATCGGAGAAAGCTGAAGAAATCTCATGTCTTGATCCGTTAATGCATTTTCCCAGACTCCATTCACGCTCTGACCTCTAACCCCTCCTTTCCCCCCTTCGCCACGTAACATTCGCTCGCCCAATCAAACCACGCCATGTGTCAATGCCAAATCATCCGAGATTCTCTGGCTAGAGTTTGTAATTCTCCCGAAAATATTCAACCCCAGCAATTCTATGATGGAATTCCAATAAAAAAAAAACGCATTCCAAATCAATTTTCCATTCAAAATATTTTTTCAAATTACTTCTTTCTTTCTTCTTCACTCATATTTCTTATTTCCTTACTAAAACTGGTCCTTTTTTTCGAACCTTAATTATCCAAGGCCCCTCTAATAACATAACAATCATAGTAAATCCATCTCTTAAGTCAATCCATGGTAAGGCTATATTTCTTTACGTTTTTTTTAAAAACCTTTTTGAGAATGTGCTGATCTATATAGAATAGGTCACCTTTTGGGTCCTCTTTTCCAGTCACATTGATAATACTCTTCAAAGGAGATGAGTTGTTCTACAAAGCGCTATTTTTTATATTTCATTTATTTAGGACTGCAAGGTATCTTAATGTGTTTACAATTGCTCTCTCTGTGAGCTTTTGATACTAGCTGATAGTCTTTCACTGTAGTCTGAGTGACAACAGATTTCCTCAAATCCCCATGACTTCTCTGAGTATTCTCAGATCTCAACAATGCTTTTGTCTGAATGAAGAAAATGACATATTGAGCAAGGTGGATCAGATAAGAAAAGGGATTGATCACCGACTTTATTGACCTGCAACAACTTCTCAGGGGATGTGACCAGATGGTAGAAATTTGGCCTGAGGCAGGCATTTTAATTGTCGTCACTAAAGCGTCAACTGCTATGATACGCCACACCTTTCCAAGCGCACCCCTTTTTGGCTGCCCCATAACTCTCAGTTTCATGCATTCTTTACTGTGAGTAAGAAACAGAAAATCCAGGAAATTTTGTTTTAAAGTCTTTATCGTAATATGGTTAAATGTTTATGGGCATGTGGCGTAGATTTAAAGATGTTTATCTCATTTTATAATCATTCTATGTCTAAACATCTCAAATCCACCTAGTCAGTCGAGCCATAGATTTAAGATGGCGGCTACACTCTGGACCTTCTGTTATTAAAGTATTTAGTTATGAATGGTTGCCATAAATGTCATTGACTTAATATACCACGTGACTATAATCACTTCAATATTTTCCACTTTAAAATGTCGGTTGTCTTAATTGGTTATTACAAGGTCACTACTTATGTCATCTATTTTGATGGGATTTACGCGACAAACTTCCATCATAGACCAGAGGCAATCTAAAGGCGCCCCGTGTTGTGCAATGATTAGCAAGCTGGATTAGCAAGCGAGTATTAGTGAGTTCAAATTAAAATCTCATTGGGTATCACATACTTGCCAAAATTTACATAAACAGAACGTATCATTCTAACGTTAATTGGTCATAAACAGTCACAGAATATTTTTATTGCAAGGATTTAGTCATGCAAATACTTTTGTATATCTTATTATAATGCAAATTATGTAACTGTCTATCTCTAACCGAAACTACGTCACCACGGGCATCACGATTTCCTTACTTATTTAAGTTATATTTTCAACGATTATAAAATAGTCATTATTTAATCTTAATTAGCATCTTATTTATCAACGATGTCTATATTAAAGTCTAGCTGAGTTAGATTTACCTAAAAATGCACATATTATAAAATCCTGAAATATATGTCACATATCATAATTTCCTTAATGTTTTTAATAAAACCGGGTTTAATAAATAATTATTTGCTGTTACTGATTTCTAATATTATAATGTCATTCCCAAACCTAGCAAAAGCAATCCTAAATATAATTTTACATAGAAATCGATTAAAAATAACATTAAAATACGTGTAATAAATTTGTATTCGTTCTTATTTAGTTTCGTTAGTCTTTTTAATTTAATATATTTTAATATATTAAAATTAAACTCAGGGGCGGATATTTTGCTAGTTCTTTTAACCTCTTCCCATTCACTATATATAAAAGGGATGATTAAGCAAATAAAAAAATCTGCCTTGTTTTGGACGGGTAATTAAAAAATTACCTGTTCAAAACAAGGCAGATCTTTTATTTGCTTAATTATCCCTTTTATATTTGATTAAGTAAATTTGAGAATATTTCTTATAAAATTATCAATATTTTTGAAGTTATATGGCTTTGAAGTTTATCCTGTTATTACCTTGCTGAGATATCTCGGTATAGGCATCAGACACAGACACAGACACAGACACACACACACACACATATATATATATATATATATATATATATATATATATATATATACAGAATTGAAAGAAAAAATAAAATAAAAATCTTTAAGTTTAAGTTTATTTGTTTTATTTGTTATTATTCCAAATGTTAGAAATGTTAATGTTTCATTTACATTTCTAACAGCATTAGTTTTGTGAAGTGATATTTTACTTCCAAATGAAATCATTTACATTCATTAGAAATAAAAGTTATATTTTTCTCAGTTTCCGTTTCAATTTGGAATTTTTAACTCAATACAGAAATAAACTTTTACATTTTGAAAATAATAACTAAAACGCACCACAATTACTAAAAACAAACACACTGACAGAGTACTCGAGACTCATAGAAAATAGGAAATTATCGGCGAACCAATTATCCTGGGCTAATAAATTTAGTTTCAGTGATAGAACGCAAATACTCGGGATTGTTAAAAAAAAAAAAAAAGGGTTCAGAATACCTGTCCCCTGAATACTGGGGATGTTCGGGAAAGAGGTTAACGGTCTTTTTTAGATCATTTTCAAGTCAACTTTTCTTACCCTATATCAACTTTGATAACATTGGGACCGATATTTACTGACAAAAAAAAATTCAAAGTCTCTCCAGTTTAGCTCGGTTGGTAGATCCTTCAACTTGTAACAACAAGGTTCTGTATTCAGCACCAGCTATCGCAAACTCAGCCTATGAATAGCACAGCTTTGATCTGTTTATTAATTTGGGAAGCTGATAGTAAGTGTGGAGCTCCACGTCAAATGCAAATATAATCTCGCTGGTCTAGCGCAAGTGAAGTCTTCTACAGAGGAATAAGCCTCAACCCCCAACCCCCCAAAAAATGCAAATTGTCAATATCAGATTGAAATAACTGGTATCAAATAAACAAGTAAAAAAAAAACTTAAACTTCACAAAAATGTAATTATAAACATACATTGTACGCAATCCTTTAACCTGTTGGCATAAAATAACCCTAGATCGGTTGACATGTCGTTAATCAATAAAAAAAATTCTATGTATCAAAAATATATATTTAGTTCAAACAATTATTGTTTTATATATATATATATATATATATATATATATATATATATATATATATATATTAGGAGGTTGATTTAGAAGGCTATCACAATGCAGTTTGGACTAAATAAAAAACAATAATACGGTAACAATGGTGTTGTGTGTTGACCTGTATTTTTATTATTTCTTCAACACACAACACCATTGTTACCGTATTATTATTTTTTATTTAGTCCAAACTGCATTGTGATAGCCGTCTAAATCAACCTCCTAACCAATACATACACAATGCTTCAAGCAAATTATGAAACTCTCTTATATATATATATATATTACTGAAATTCCTTTTTTTATATAACTTAAATGAATCTAAAAGTGACGATGATTTAATAAAGTGGTAAAAGCAGCTGTATGGTCACTTGCCTCCTATCACAAAAACCATCAAAGTAAGACATGCTGGACGCTGCTGATGAAGTAAGGACGGCCTTATGAGTATCGTCGTCCTGTGGACATCTAAACATTGACACACTAGTGTAGGCCGACCATCAATAACCTACATCAATCAATTCGCTGGGGGCGATGACCAATAAGGACAGTTGTCATGGACATCGCTGCTGTCAACGACCTGATGATGGTATTAGACGTAAAAACTCTTGATTTGATTTTAATTGCTGTTTACAAACATGGAAATGCTCTTTAAAATGATTTGTTTCCAGCAGGTTAACGCTTCAATTCTTAGAGGTAGATTTAACCTTCTCACAGCCATAGAAGTATTAAAAAAATCATAATAATAAAAAAAAATCCCCCAAATCTGCTTGACCAGCTGCAACATTTCTAATTAGTTGGAACTACGCGGCGTGAATTGAGCGAAAGTCTTCAAACATTCTGTAGGATTTAGTAGTGCGCTGTAGGAATAAATTACGGAATATATATATATATATATATAATATATATATATATATATATATATATATATATATGTGTGTCTGTGTGTGTCTGTGTGTGTGTGTGTGTGTATATATATATATATATATATATATATATATATATATATATATATATATATATATATATTGGACCGTGGGCAGTGAAGAAGGGCTTTACAGGAGGGCACAAAAAAGTTTGAGACCAACCGCATACAGCATGAGCAGTTGGAACGAGATATTCACAAGAATAAAAAAAAGGTAGATAACAAAGGGCTTCAAATCGGTCTACTATGTGACCAGTGTGGAAGGCTATGTATGAGCAAGGCTGGCCTGATCAGTCACCAATCTGTGCATCGGCGGGATGGACTAATAAAATACCCTGTGCTCCCTGGAATTACCTGTAAATGTGGGAAGATGTGCAAGACTTTGGCAGGACTAAAGAGCCACTTTCATGCAACTCATTGTTGAACTTTTTGAAGCTCACCATTATATTCTTTGAACTGTTGAACATTTTCTAAATTTTTTTTATATCAAGCAATGGCAATACTTGAACACGAGTTTGCTGCCCTCATATATATATATATATATATATATATATATATATATATAGATATATATATATATACCAACCACTCCACACGAACAGGATGCGACAGAAGATCAATTTCTTAAGCGGTATTTAACAAGTTTGAATTTAGAATTTTTTATTCTTCGAGATTGGTTACCTAGCCAAGATTACAGAGCTCTGTCTGTCCTACTAGTTACCCAAAGCTGAACGAATGATAGTTTGATTCTTATTTTTTAAAAGGGTATTAGCGTTATGTGAAATGCAAACAGTTTCATCCAGGATTTTAACTCGGATCAATGATTCTGTTTCCACGCGGATAGATTAGGGAATATAGATCATTTTCGCTCATGTCTGGCAGTTGGTAGAGAATTCGCATACGAACCACAAGATCCCGGGTTCGATACCGACCTTCACCAAAGAGGTAGTTCAATATTTTGTATTATTTGGTTTATTCGGGCCTTCTTCATGTGTTTCTTGTCGAGCTCGGTAACCTTCCAGTCTAACTCGGGAACCTTCATGTCGTATAATTATGACCAAACCCTTAATTCAATCCACGGGAGTAGACTGTTCCTATTCCATAAACCATGGCCGGGTTCAAGTGTTAAGCTGTGGAAAGTATTCACTTATTATTGCTCTTTACAAGGATTGAACCTGCAACCTAGAAATGATTGTCAATTAGACCAGTATTAAATCAACCCTTCCATCCAATCTCAGTGTGTAATTACGTAATATCAACTCAAAATAAATAAACACTATTAGGAACTAATATGGAGTAGGTCCCCCATTTGCTAGTTTCAGCGCTTATATTCGATTTTTCAAGGATTTGGTTTGGTTTGTTCTGTTTTACGACATATCAACATCAGTGGGTCATTTAATGCCGACAAAATTTTGAAGTAAATTCATTTTTAATAAATACGCATTTTTTTATAAACTCTGTTTTTCTATTAGACCCATAGATGGGACCCAAACAGGTACTACCACTCCGGGTCAGAGGTGCCAGGGAGCAATGGTGATGAAGGGCTGCTCCACATTCCCCAAACTCCAAAACTGGAACCTCACAATCAGATAGAGTTTAACATCATTTCCAGAACAGGAAGAACCTCAGCTACCACCTTATAGCACGCATATGATAAAAAGAGTTAGGGGTTGCAATAAGAACAATAGGTTTTGGGGAAATCATATAAGTGCTAGGGTTTGACGTGACAAGCCGATTGTTCGGAGGGGGCTTCTCCGATTACCCGTCTAACTCAAGTAAGGGCCAAAGTTGAATGTTGCATGCCATGGACTGCTCAGCCATCTGGGTTCCACCCTTAAGCGTCACGGGTCACCACCCACGGCCAACATGTGGCCCCATTAGGGGAGTTTTACCCCTCCGTAGAGGTGCAGTCGATGTATTCTAAGGCACTAGCTGACTGGGCGGTTTTCATGGATTTGATCAATTATCAACAATCGTCTGATCAATTTAACAATGTTTTTTTATTAAAGAAATTGCCATTGGCGTGATTTTGGTCACATGCTATTGAAGTTTTGGGTCAAGGTACTACCTAACGTGCTCTATTGGATTCATGTCAAGACTTTGGGTTACCCATGTCAGTGACTTGATTCCTTGTGATTCCTTCCAGGCCTTTGCTACTTTGCTCTTATGACATGGCGCTCCATCTTCTTGAAAAAGGGAGACATTCTTGTCAATCTGAAAGTGACTTCATTTTCATTATTTCAATTTTGCTTTACAATATTATTTTTCGAGGTTTTTCACACATGAGTGTCATGCAAAAAAAAAGATGGCGGAACGAAAAGAAAGGGAGAAAAAATGAAGAGAAAAAAATAAATGAGATAAAAAATGAAGCCGAAAAGAAACGTGAGAAGGAAGAATCGTTTGAAATAAAAATGAAATAATTGTTTTAAAATACGTAAAACGAACAAAAAAAAAAACGAACAAAAAGAAAAGAACATTATTGAAAATCTATATATAAAAAAGAATCGTTTTGAAAGGATGTTAAGCGAAAAGAAAGAAAAAAAGAGAAAGGAAATTGTTTGAAGTGTTTAAAAAGACATTATTTTAAACTCAGGAGATGAAGTCTACGAAACAAATTTGCAATGGAAGAAAGACCGATAAAAATGACAATCTATTCTTCAGGAAGTAAAAAAAAAAAAACTACAATCAAAGAATTTTATGCTTACAAAAAAAAAATGGAATCCAGGTTAAAAAAAGTCATAAGAAAAAAAAAATGTCACGAAAAAGTCACTCGAAAAAATCATATGAAAAAGTAACTAAAAAGTTACGTGAAAAAAGTCACATGAAAATGTCACCAAAAATGTCACAAGAAAAAAAATGTCACAAAAAAGTCACAAGAAAAAATGTCACGAAAAAAGTCACAAGAAAAAAGTCACATGAAAGAGTCACAAAAAAGTTACTAGAAAAAAATCACAAAAAAAGTCACAAGATTGGGTGTGGTCATTTCTTTGATATTTGACAAGATTTTGGACCATTCAAGTGCTCGTCAACAAGAATCAGTTCAGAAACTAAACAGCGCTGTAATCAAGAGTAGCCAACTGTATACCAAGTAATTCCAGTAGAGGAAGTACTCCCAGGGAATGAAAAAGTAGTTTTGGGGTACTAATGAAGAATAGCGCGCAAGAGATAATATCATTAGATTACGTATAAAAAGCATTGCATTTTACGGAAATACTCGAAACTTTGAGATGCTAGGATTAGGATTGGTGTTAGGGTTAGGGTTAATGTTAGAGTTAGGGAGAGGGTTAGGCTACTTCGGGAGTTTCTGTAAGAAAATACTATTCATACATAAAATACAATTCTAATGATATTATCTCTAGCGCGCTATTCTGCATTTGTATCAGTTTTAGTTGTGTCTGTAGTGAGAGGGAACAGTGAAGGAAAAATTCCAGTAATGTTGGCTAATTTGGGCAATAAAACAGTAAATGTGCCAAATGGGGAAAGGTTGAGTAACATGTCTCTTTTAAACTTCTGGTGAAGTAGGATGTAAGATACGACCCTGACAATTACCCACGGCACATCCGCACCCAGAAAACAACCCTGGGATGTCCCCTCAACGCATCTAGAAAACGACTCTGTGTTACATAATGGGCATGCTGTAGACTGTGAAGGTGGTCTGAGTGGCCTGATTAGTTACGGGAAAGTTTAAATGATGATGTGTGGGTTAGAACGGAAAGGTTTAAATGATGATGTTAGCATAGACGCGTGGTGTGATTTTGATTGGACGAGGAATGGTATGTGACGAAGGATAGAAAGGAGGAGTGAGAGGTCAGAGTGAAAATTGAGTCTGGGAGTATGCGTCCAGGGGGCAAATCATGAAGTTATTTCTCTCAGCAGTTGTAATTTGAGGGAAATAAAATATACTCATGAGCAAAAAGAAGTGGCCTTAAGTTATTATTAAAAACTCTTAATGGCACTAGGCTGGATGTCCCTCAGCCCTCAAGTTGGTTCCATGATATCAAAGAACTGCCAACAACTGCACAGCTGCCACAACTAGGATTCGACCTAGTGTAACAGTTATCATCAAAGGAAATCAAGATCAAATCCTGAATGAGACTTTTTACATTTAACAATAATTTCCTTAGAAAAGGTATGAATTTCCCTCCAGTTATGGGTAAATGGCAGGGCAAACTAGGCACTTAAACCTTTCAAGATTTTCTAGCAAATTTTAAGGAGAAATCTATACCATATCACTTTATTACAATTTGGGAAACATATTGATTTAAATTGTTTTATGATGAAGCATCTAGAATGGAGGTGCTCGTAGTGTAACGGTTATCATCAAAAGAAATGGACTCGGCTAACCAAGATCAAATCCTAAATGAGACTTTTTACATTTAACAATAATATCCTTAGGAAAGGTAAGGATCTATTCTCCCTCCAGCTATAGGTAAATGGCAGGGCAGACTGGGCACTTAAACCTTGATTTTCTATCAAATTTGAATGACAAATCTATGTCATATCACTTTATTAGAAGTTGGAAACATTGATTTAAATTGTTTGATTCGACCGGTACAAAGATAAGTATATTGTATATTTCTCTATACACACATCCATTCCTCGATTGTAAGAAGAGCTGTAACTATAAGCAAGGTGGACACATAATCTTTGCAGTCGGAAAGGAATGAGTAAGAGTTTGATACGTCATCATCTTAGCCATTCCGACTAGGAGAGGTTAAAGTAAACTAATGTTTTAACACATCTCTCCAGTACGAAAGGAGAGCGTAGTGTTACACTTGAAATCTATCCAATAGTACATCTCATCCAGTATTGCGACAAGACCACGTCCACAGGGCTTTGATATTTATTCCTTGCGCTGTTAAAAGTGATTTATGGAGTTACACTAGAGAGTTCTAAAAAGGGGAATAATAAAATAGGGGGGTAACTCTCAATTACTTGTTATACCCTTGTTTGGTTATTTTATGCCGAAGACGTTTTGTTTTATTTCTTATTTGACATGGAATTACCAATCTGTTAAACTACGCTTAAAAATTACCTTGTGTCACATCCAAGCACTGTCCAGCGGAGATCCTTTGTGTTAAGCAGAGCGTTATCCTTGGTTGTTCCTTGGTGCTCCTCAATCTTCCAGGTCGGCAATGAGTGCAAATGGTTGTCTGTCAATATCAGCCGATTAAGTAGTTAACCAACCACGTATTCAGGCTGTGTATTAGCTGAGGTTTAAACCCCATGACCTCACTTAGTCTATACATTTAAGTGGTGTATTACAGCACGGCTTATATACTACAAATAACACTTATATAATCATGTGTTCATGTCCAGGCAACTAGATTAGTGTCTGAATATCATAACTTATATACTATGTATAATAGATGTTATACGTTCTCCTGTGGAAGCCAGCACATGGGAATGCCAGTGCGGACCGCTCAGCAAAAACGTACATTGACCAACTTTGAATGGATACTGGATGGTGAGCAGAGGACCTGCCCGGGGCAATAAATGATAGGAATGATTGGTGAGAGAGTGTAATGGATATCTGAGCTGATAACACGACATGATGATGATGATGATTATGATGAGGATCATGATCATGATGATGATCATGGGCAAGGACGAACTCATAAGCGACGTTCTCCTGTGTAAGCCAGCACATGGGAAGTCCAGTGTGAGCCGCCCAACAAAGTAGATGTTAGGAACCCCTTGAGAGAAAAAAAAGAAAAGAAAAAGAAAAAAAGAAAGATACGGATGGGCGTGGGAGTTGTAAAGTGAATGTAGTAATTGATTGAATGTTTAGTCATTAATCAGTTTTAGGGTAGGAAATGGACACGAAGATACGAATTGAAATCATTAATAAGACTGTAAAGTCGTCGGGGCGGCCTAATGTCGGTATCAGCCAGACAGCGAGGGAGTCTATCCCCTTTTCAATAGCGCTAAACCAAGAAGATTATTTTAGCATCTGAGGTGGAACGCCACACCTACCATCAGCTCCTTACTTTACCGCACAGAACCCTGTGCTACTCGTACGCTGAGTTGGCGAGGGCCAGTATCGGACTAGGAACCTTGTGGTTTCTAGCCGAACACTCTACCGACTGAGCTAACCTGGCCCATTTAAAAAGACTTTACATAGCACTAATTCTACATAACCCAAATTCCATTGGGAAATATAGGAATATAACTATTTACCCTCAAGCTATGGGTAAATAGTAGAGCTGACAGTGCTCTTTGACCTTGGCTAGGTAACCAGTATAGGAGAATGAAAACTCTAAATTCAAACCTGTTAAACCCCGCTTAAGAAATTGACCTTCTGTCGCATCCTGTTCGTGTGGAGTGGTTGGTAAATATATATATTCCGTAATTTATTTTACTGCGCACTACTGAATCTTGCGGATGAGATCAACCCCTGCAGAGAGAGAGAGAGAGAGAGAGAGAGAGAGAGAGAGAGAGAGAGAGAGAGAGAGAGAGAGAGAGAGAGAGAAACACGTCCGCTCAGCTTCCAACTGACTCTCCACTAAAAAACTATCACGTGTGACAGATGTCAGTTGGGGTCATCTATATGTCAATCAAACCCCCAGTTATGGAAATCTACCCGCCTCCGCTTTTCATACTGACAAACTTATTTTAAACTCTACCGGGTCTACCAACAATTTATGATTCTCATAAATTGTAACAAGTAGACAGACAGACACCATTAGAGGTGAGCATCATTGAAAAGAAAATTATCAGGAGACTCCTTAGTTACATCTAAAAATCAGCAAGCCTATGCCACGTAAAGGTCTGGTAGGTATGCAACTGGAATAGTTGAGTGGAGGTGAGCAGGATTGAAAAATAATTATATCTAATAACACTGGTTTACAAAAAATATTTTTTGTCTGAGGCAAGAATGTGAATAGGTGTTTTTTTTTTTTTTTTTACTAATTTGGGTGTGCTGAATTCAAATTTATAAACAGTTTTGCTCTATCACCTCTAGTTTTCTGTCTTTTAAATAGTCTCATTTTAGTATATACATGCTTATTTCAACAGTTGCAGCAGCTTATTACATATAAAACAGGATAGATAAAGAACGTTGACGGAATAAATATACTTGGATGACACAATGTACACAATTCAGAAAGAATTGGCCTTGTTGAGGCATCCTCGATGTTTTGACGAGCTTGAAGCCATTGGAGAATATGAAAAAAACAAACAAAAAAACAAAGTAAAATTAAATCATATGTAAGGCAATAAATTGTGCGTCATTGGAAATTATAATACAAATATATACCCAAAAGATTGTGTAACACAATTGTCGAGGGAAACCTTCCTCCTGCGCTGACTGCCATTGCACTACTGGCTGTTGATTGAGACGTGTTGACTACGCTTAACTGCCAAAATCTTTCTTGATATATAGCTATATATATAATGTAAAGCTATCACTTACATTTATTGCATAATAACTAAAAAAGAAGACATAAGTCACACAATATTAGAAATTAACCCTGAATGCATATACGTCTTTATGTACAGCATGTGTACAAAATGTACAGTATGTATATCTACAAAAACTAGAGGTGATGAGTAAAAACGGATTTCAAATCTGAATTCAGCACCCCCAAATTAGGTTAAAACAGCTATTTTTGTGCTTGCCTCAATTTCTTTGTAAACCAGTGTAATTAGTAAGGCTGTACAACGTATAGGTCTGGTAGACATGCAACTGAAATCTTTGAATGGAAGTGAGCAGTGGTGAAAAAGATATCATCAAGAGATTTCAAGTTATATCTAATAATTAGCAAGGCTATACTCCGTACAGGCCTGGTATCTATGCAACTGGAATATTTGAATGGAGGTGGGCATTAGTGAAAAAAGATATCATAAAGAGACAGCTTAGTTCTATCTAACAATTAGCAACGATAAAACACGTAAAGGTCACATAAAATCCTCGACTCTACACTGATATTCAAATTGCATGCCTACCAGAGGAATGCAACTGGAATATCAGAGTAGAGATGAGGATAATGAAAAGAAAATTATAGAGACAATTCTTGTTATATAAATAATTGGCAAGACTATACAACGTAACGGTCTGGTAGCCATACAACTGGATTATTTGAATGGAAGTGCGCCGTAGGGAAAAAGCAATTATCAAGAAACTTCTAAGTTATATTTAGTAATTGGCAAGGCTATACAACGTAAAGGTCTGCTAGCTATGCAACTGGAATATAAGTGTGAAGGTAAGCAGTAGTGAAAAAGCAATTATCAAGAGACTTCTTAGTTATATCTAGTAATTGGCAAGGCTATACTCCTACAGGCCTGGTAGACATGCAACTGGAATATTTGAATGGAGGTGAGCAGTAGTGAAAAGACAGTTCTTAGTTATATCTAATAATTAGCTAATTAGGAAGTATTCTTAAAAGAATAGATAATGGATGGTTTCTTTAAATTCTCTGATTGTAAGTATTCTAAACTAAATTCAACGAAACATATTGAAAAAATTCATAATGATCGTAAAGACCAATTTTTTTTTAAATATAAGATAATAAAACATTTAACTTTATTGCTTTGATGTATAAATGATTGCATAAAAAATATCGAAATTTTCAAAATTCAAATCGTTTAACCGCATCTCCACACAGCTGATTTTAATCTTTCCTTTGTAGATGAAATACTTTATCAAAGTTTTTAGAAAACGGTAAAAGTTTTGATTCTTTTCAAGCTAGCATATACTACGTTCTTTTTCCCGTAGCACACAACTTTGACTCAGTGTAGTTTCCGAGGTGTATTGACTAACGTGCTGGACTGCAACATCGTAGTGACCGAGTTCTAACCCCAGTTCTACTATTACATTCACTTTTGGAATAATACCCTAACGAAAGGCATGAACCCTCTCATACCCCCGCAGCTATGGGTAAAATAGTACTATTCTCCGAGAAATAAATGAATTGAAACTTACTTCAATTCTAAAGGTTTATTAAACAAAAACAAACAAACAAAAAAACAATGACTAACAATATAAACATCTTTCCTATATCTAAAGTCAAGTTTGAGAGACTTGCCAGTATGATGGAGAGGGAAATTAAGAATATCTGGTATATTCTATGAAGTCATTAATTTACAGAGATAATGTCTGGTTGACTGCTCATGGAACTGGTCCGAATATGCCTATTGAATCTCGGCGCAAAAGCTTCTGGGCGCATCACATGATTGCTATATCAATTCAAAGAAAGTCTCCTCCTCACCTAACTCCATACATCGAAATAAACGTATTTTACTGACCCAACACAAATATTTCAAGCAATTATATATTTTTATTAACTAATAATAATCAATTTATTCACAATTATTTAGTTTTAACTATTCCTATTTACTGACAATAAACATATGCTGGTTCATATGTATATGGCACCAAGTAATTAATACCAAACTCAAATACGCTCAGTCGACTGGCGCAGAAAAATACACCGACTGCATCTCTGTGGAGAGGTAAACCCCTCCCAATAAAGCCACCTCTTGGCCGTGGGTGGAGACCCGTGATGATTAAGGATGGAACCCTGGTGGCTGAGCAGTCCATGATAAGCAACACTCTACTTAGGATCTTACTTAGGCTAGACCGGCGGTCGGAGAGGCTCTATCCGATCACTTAGTTGGTCAAGTCAAGCTCTAGAACCTATATGATTGTCCCAACCTTATTGGCCTTATGGCAAGCTCTAACACTTTTTATCATATATGTGCAAGAAGGAAGCGCGTGGTGTACTGGTTAAAGTCATAGGAAATGGACTCGTCGCCCTGAGTTCAAATCCTGGACGTGGTAATTGCATTTCACTTAGCGCTAATACCTTTGGGAAAGGTATGAATTCTACTCTCTCACCATCTATGGGTAAATGGCAGGGCAGACTTGGTTCTTTAACCTTGGTCTAGGAGAAGAAAAACTCTGAATTCAAACCAGTTAAACTCCGCTTAAGAAATTGATCTTGTGTCTCATCCTACTCGTGCGGAGGGTGGATAAATATGCAGATGTGCAAGAAGGCCTTGGCTGAGGGTCTTTGTGTCCTGGGTATGATTTTAAACAGCATCTAATGGTGAAGTTCCATTTCTGAAGCCCTGTGAAGTGTGGAGTACCTCTTCATGGCCATTGCTCTCAGTTCCATCTGATGCGGAGTGGTAGTACTTGTTAGGGTCCTATCTATGGGTTTAATAGGAAAAATGAGTTTTAAAAAATGTTCTAATAAAATGAGTTTAAAAAATTTGAATATAACACAACAAAGTTTGACATACCGTAAAGTCCTTCAAACCAAACCCAATAATAATTTTAAAACATATCTCTTTGGCCCAAAGATGGAACCACACCAGGTATTACAAGTGTATAAAAAATCTCTTAAGAAGCAACTACACAATATGTAAATATGAATATACAATAAATACAATTCTTAATAGACGAAAAATAACCCTTGATGCTTAACATAACGTTGAAATCAATTGTTCTTATATAATCAAATGAGAGTCTCTCCCAACTAGTCTTTTGGAATATTTTGTGTTGCGCATAGAATAACCCATCCTCTTGGTGGAATCCCTTGCAGGAATCCACCACTTAAACTTATAGACTCTGCGTAGGAACGTGGATTAGAGCCAGTCAATCAACAGCTCGAATATGCGATTAGTTTACTATTTAATCGCCGGTCTTGAAAGCCGTTCATTTGCACGTATTTGACACGGACGAACGGATCTGCAACCAAGGACTCTGCTCATCCAAAGGATTCTACCCAACACTAAAGAACACTGTGGAACAACCAAGGGATTCTACCGAACACTAAGAATACCGAGGAACAACCAAAGTATTCTACCGAACACTAAGGAATACCGAGGAACAACCAAAGTATTCTACCGAACACTAAGGAATACCGAGGAACAACCAAAGTATTCTACCGAACACTAAGGAATACCGAGGAACAACCAAAGTATTCTACCGAACACTAAGGAATACCGAGGAGCAACCAAAGGATTCTACCGAACACTAAGGAATACCGAGGAACAACCAAAGGATTCTACCGAACACTAAGGAATACCGAGGAACAACTAAAGGATTCTACCGAACACTAAGGAATACCGAGGAACAACCAAAGGATTTTATCTAACATTGAGGAACACTAAGTATCTCCACTGTAAATTGCTTTCACTTGCAGCCTAAAAATAGCCACAAACATTGTAACATAGTCCTGCACTGAAAATCCGGAAAACCAGTCCACTGGGTACAAATTCTCGTCCAACACCGAAAATAACCTTCAAACATACCAATTCTCGTATTTGTACACTCTTGACTAACTCACTATGCATGAAAAAGACCACCCTAACTCAAAATACGTGCAACCCTTAACAAATCGTGGAAGCAGCAGCAGCACCACAATAAAGCAGGTGTACAGTCGCTTGACCCCTATGACACAAACCGCCCGAGTGAGACGAACAGGACGTAATGGGCACTGTTGGAGAAGTAAGGTCGAACTCATAAGCGACGTTCACCTGTTGAAGCCAGCACACATGAGGACGCCAGTGTGGGACGCCCAGCAAAGATCTACATTGACCAACTCTGCGTGGATACTGGATGCTGCGCAGAGGACCTGATTGGAGCAATGAATGATAGGGACGGTTGGCTAGAGATTGTCATGGATATCCGTGCGCAGACATGATGATGTTAAAAAATGTTTCATTATGGCAAGCCGCAGCAGACTTGCCAATCAAAGCACGTGACTTCCTTTGGAAATGAAAGCCGGATTATTTTAGCTTTCTCTGACAACAAAATTGCCGCTGCATATCGTGTGTTTAGGTGATAAAAACGCTGGTAATTTTCTTTAAATTTTACCCCGAACACAAGCCACTCTAACCCGTTTATAACCCACAAGGAAATTCTTCGCTATATCTCACTAAACAGAAGAAACTTAATTACTATATCATATGCACTCAAAGGAATTTCTTGAGTTATTTGTTTTTTTTTAAAGAAACCCTATCTATTCTCACTCTTAAGCAAATTACTTTCTTGCATGACGTGAGACATTTCATTATTTTAAGACATTAGTCTCGTCACATTTTAACAGATAAATTTATCCGCTGTTATTGTTGTGAATATTGGTTTTTGTTTTGAGTTACAGTAGAGCTGATATTCGTTTTGTTATGAATTGTAGATGTTCACGCTTCTCGTCCGACCGGCCCAGCAGTCAAGAAGAGGATTACTATTCTTTCTTTTATCCTTTAAGTAAACAAGGCTAAATTAATACGACTGTTATTAACCACTCTTCAAAAAAAAAAAAAAAAAAAAAAAAGAGAGCCTTTGTATATCGAGTAGACACTTAAGACGATTGTTCAGGAATGTCAGCATCTCTGCGGGAAGCCTTGTAAATATTAATAGAGTGGGATAAATACAGTCTTAAATACGACAAGGTTGAGTAAAAAATCTTGCAATATTTTGCTAACACGAGGCACTATTCGGCAGTTCCGGATGCTTTTGCTAAGTTTGTGAAGGAGATGAACAGTACTGGACTGTGGAGGGATTACATTTCTTACTTGCTACAGTTCTTCCAGTAGACGCAGCGAGCAGCCTTGTAAAACCAAAATAACCTAAGTCAAATTCTCTTTCACCTCCCAGCTTCAAGGTAACACGTACGGAACGGGAGTTTCTGGGCCAAACAACTTAGTGTCACTAGACACACCGGACGATGCTAAACATGTAAGTTTTTTGATTCCCTCTTTTGCTAACAGCCACAAGACATTAGTCCTAAAAACTGTTTATTTACCGCACTGTCGGATAGAACTGTAGAATACGTCGACTACACCTCTGCAAAGGGGCAAGAACCCACCCAATGGGGCATTCTGTTAGACGTGGATGGTGACCCGTATTGCTTAAGGACAGAATCCTGCTGGCTTGAAACAATTCACTTTAATTGGGCTAGACGGCCGATCAGAGAGGCCTGCTCCGATCAATCGGCTGGTCACGACAAGCCTTAGCACCTATATGACTGTCCTGATTGTATTGCTCTAATGGCAAACCCCCAACGCTTGTATCGTATATGTGATAGAAGGAAGCGTGTGGTGTAATGGTTAAAGTCATAGGAAATGGACTCGTCACCCCGAGTTCAAATCCTGGATGGGGTAATTGAATTTCACTTAGCGCTAATACCCTTGGGAAAGGTATGAATTCGACTCTCTCTCCAGCTATGGATAAATAGTAGAGCAGACTGGGCTCTTTAACCTTGGTTAGGCAACTGGTCTAGGAGAAGGAAAACTCTGAATTCAAACCTGCTGAACTCCGCTTAAGAAATTGACCTTGTGTCATATCCTGCTTGTGTGGAGGGGTTGGTAAATATATATATGTGATAGAAGGCGGTGGCTGAGGGTCTTAGTGTCCCGGATATGACGATAAACTGCATCTAGTAGTGAGATTAGAATACTGAGGAGTTTGGAGTACTTCCTCATCGCCATTACTCCCAGGTCTACTCTGGCCCGAAGTGGTAATGCTTGTTAGGGTCTCATCTATGATTCAAATAGATTAATAATGAGTTTAAATATGTTTGAGTCCCCAACAAGAATTAATAAAATACGTCATCGATATGAAATAAAGCCAAAGGTTGACATGCCAATTATGCAATTATTTTCATATTTTTCTTATATAGCTTTGTATGAGCTCTTTATTTTATCTCATGTATTGTCTATATTATCTTCTATTAAGTTTGTTCAGGTAAATGAAAATAGTTATGGTTAATTCGTCCTGAATTGTTTTTGCATATAAATCAACATTAAGAATTATCATACAACACCCACAATAGAAAACGGTCTCTGGTTTCAACTTCAACTTCAACTAACGCAAATTCTCCTCTCCTAGAATCGCCTTATCACTTAACCCTCGAAGCCAATGAGAGCCCCATCCCAGATGATTCTGGGTTCAAGACCTATCAATCAAACTGTTATTTATAAATCTATAAATCCACTGTAATTTTTCACTGTAATTTTCCGTTTATTTTTAACTACTTTAAATATCCTTATAAAAATGATAGAATTCTGCTTGTTCATTATATACGTAAAGTAGACGGAGTGGGCTATTGGCCTATCAACCGGACAACGAAGGAGTCTCTGCTCTTTTCATTTGCGCTAGACCAGTGAGATTGTTTTTGCATCCGGCTTGGAGCACCATACCTACCATCAACCCCCACTTTACCACATAGATCCAAGCCGTGCTACTCATGCACGGCAATGGTGAGAGCTGGTATCGAACACGGAAATTTGAGGTCCCGTGTCGGATGCTCTACCGAATGAACTGAATCGGCCCCAAACATTGTGTTCATGTGGTAAACGTCCGGATTTCGGTGCATTTCGGTTTTTAGAAATTCATTTTGGTACCTGGAAAAAGTCGGATATCTTTGGATAACCATTGTCTGCGATGTTTTCAAGGTCGAATATATAATATATGTTTTTTTATTATGAATCCAAAAATAATACCATTTTTTTCTAATCAGATCAAACTTTTAAGATTCAAGCTACACTTTAAAATATTTTGAACAGTTTTATTGCTATGACAAATAGATACCATACACTTTTGAAAAAGTGTTATTATTATGTACAACTTATGTAAGTACATCTAAAAACCAGACCTGACTAAACACAATGAATGGTTTCAATTTCTCTGAATTTCTCTGGTTTGCAGGGTCAATCCTTGCTACGAGCGAGAGTAACATTCAATAATTAACACAACCTAACACTTGTACATGGTCATGGTTAATGGAATGAGAACAGTCTACCCCATAGATTGAATAAAGGGTTCTGTTCGAAGTTCCGGGAAGGTTCCCGATTACATGAAAGCTCCCAAGTTCGACATGGGCTGAAACGTTGTGCATATAAGAATAAAGATAAGACTAATAGTCCGAATAATTCAATAAATACAATGAATGATATTTTTGAATTCAGCATAAAATGGTGATCAAATATTTAACATAGGCCAGTGTTATATATATGTCTTCAAATTTGAGCATATTTTTTTAAATTTCATATATATATATATATATATATATATATATATATATGGGGGGGAGGGGGATGTATATCTAGCATTATACTAAAGCTGAGTGAACATTTGTCTCCTAAAGTCTTTTTTATTAGTTGAATCACACGAAAGTTATACTAAATTATTCTTTACGTTTAGGATTGAGTTATGTTTGAAAAAAAATCCATTTTAATTGGTTCTAATTAGTTGTAATTTGCAATTAAGTCAAAAACTGAGCCGTTCCTTGTTTTACATTCTGCCTATCACTTTCTTGCTTTCTATGTATATCTTGATTACCTCTTCATTATAAATGTTAGTTTCTCTGAGAGAGAGAGAGAGAGAGAGAGAGAGAGAGACAGAGACAGACAGACAGAGACAGAGACAGAGACAGAGAGAAAGAGAGAGAGGAGGGGAGAGAGAGATGGGAGAATTTGAAATGTGTTCGTATGTTAAATTTCATCAGCAACAACCCGTAGCTTAAATTAGGGTAAACCTTCCCTTTCTTAGAAGTCTTACAAAGTGTAATGTTTTGTCCGGCCGTATTTATTTAAAAAAAAATTCACTTTGCAATCTCACTTTTCCCTAATCTCAAGGATCTAACCAGAGCTCAATGGGTAGCCCAACGGGTCACGTTTTGTCTAGTATATTCATATATTATACAAAGGCTGATCTTTGGAGTTCGCCTTTGCCTTTAATACTGGGGTTTATTATTCGCCTTTGAAAACTGGGACCACGAAATGCTGTCTAGCTTGGCAGATGTTTACATTCAAGATTTCGGGGAAACGTTCCTTAAATCATCACTGTGTTATCGGAGTATATATCAGCAATAACCAGCTCGTGCTTCATCAATCACGTCCTGTAATTTGACGCACGTATTCAAAGTACAACACATGATATAATATATTGGCAAACTACATTAAAACGGCTACATATGATAAGGTATGCGGATTTCATTAATATATATATATATATATATATATATATATATATATATATATATATCAATAAAACATCTTTTTTTCACACTATCCCTCCTTTCTGTTTACCATTCATTATCATAGTGTAGATTACTGTACATGATATCCTTAATAAATATATTATATAAATGTGCCTGTGTCAATATATATATATATATATATATATATATATATATATATATATATATATATGAGTGTGTGTGTGTGTGTGTGTGTGTGTGTGTGTGTGTGAAAGATATATTAATCAAAAACCATCTGAAAAATTGACAGCAATATATATATATATATATATATATATATATATATATATATATATAGAGACTCGCAATTCGTCAGATGGTTTCTGATTAATATATCTTTCATGTAATTGATTGGACATTTTCTTTAATGTTTGCACCAGAAACTTATTAAGATAAGTAAATGTTATTTATTCGCATTTAAAAAAAAAATGCTTGTCAACGAAATGAAAATGTGTATATCGAATTTCTCTTGCCTTCCAATTTGAGCATATTTTGTTTGTATATATATATATATATATATATATATATATATATATATATATATATATATATATATATATATATATATATGATGGCAGCAAACTCGTGTTCAAGTACTGCCATTGCTTGATATTTTTTAAAAAATTCAACACTTCAAAGAGTATAATGGTGAGCTTCAAAAAGTTAAACAATGAGTTGCATGTAAGTGGCTCTTTAGTCCTGCCAAAGTCTTGCACATCTTCCCACATTTACAGGTAATACCAGGGAGCACGGGGTATTTTATTAGTCCATCTAGCCGATGCACAGATTGGTGACTGATCAGGCCAGCCTTGCTCATACATAGCCTTCCATACTGGTCACATTGTAGACCGATTTGAAGCCCTTGGTTGTCTAAATTTTTATTCTTGTGAATATCTCGTTCTTCTGTATAAGGTTAGTCTCAAACTTTTTTGTACCCTCCTGTAAAGCTCTTCTCCACTGCTCACGGTCCAAAGCCTTACTCTCCCAGGTCTTCTGATCAATGTTACATTTTTTCAAGGTCGACCTCAGGCAATTCTTGTGTCTCATCTTGGGCCATTGAGCCAAACGCTTTCCGTTTATAAATTCCCCATAGAACAGTTGTTTAGGAAGTCGCCCATCGTTCATCCTTACCAAATGTCCACTCCATCTCAATCTATGTTTGATTATGAGAGATTCTATGCTTTGACATTTGGCTCGCTCCAGAACCTCGATGTCACTGACGTACATTTGCCAGCGCACCCCTAATATCTGTCGTAGGCATTGCTGGAGAAAGCGCTCGAGACGTTTAAGATGTTTCTTGTACGTGATCCAGGTTTCGCAAGCATAAAGGAGAGCATATATATATATATATTATATATATATATATATGTGTGTGTGTGTGTGTGTGTGTGTGTGTGTATATATATATATATACAGTACGAGATTAGTACAATTTCTAATTGTTAACATTCAAGAGCTTGAATACACACACACACACACACACACACACACACACACATGCACATACACACGCACATACACACACATATATATGTGTGAGTGTATGTGTGTCTGAGTGTGCGCGCGTGTGTGTATGTTCAAGCTCTTGAATAAATCTATCCCGGTGGAGGTAGGCTGCTATGTCTAGCTACACTGAGGAGAAGTGATATTTCAAAACTTGATGTTTGTGGATGACTGAATATATGTATATGCATGTACACACACACACACACACACACATATATATATATATATATATATATATATATTCCTGTCTATATATGTATATATGTATACATACATACAATACAATACAATATATGATACTTATGATATGGGTGCTATATTTATAAGTAAAGAGTGCTCAATATTGTAAATAGAGCATTTAGCATGGAAATGAAATCAACGGTGCCTGGTTTCTGACAGTTTTTCGTCTTTGTGATAATTCAAACCAAATCTTGGTCTGAACAATCGCATAAGTGAAAAACAGTCTGAAACCAGACGCCCTTTACTCCATGTACACGCTACCCGAACACACACACACACACACACACACACACACACACACACACACACATATATATATATATATGTGTGTGTGTGTGTGTGTGTGTGTGTTCTTGAAAATAGAGGAAAAAGCTGATAGAACAAAACAACAATTAAATGATTTCGCTTCGGTATTTAGCGAAGCTTTGTCAAGAAATTATTATAAGACAAAATGGTTGTACAGTATAGATCTAGTTATTGTGTTGTTCTATCCGCTTTTTCCTCTATTTCACCCACAATTTGTCAGTTTTACTCAATCCTTCACTCCTTATATATATAAAACAATTGTATGATACCTTTGATAATCAATAAAACGACTGATGATGCCGAGCTCAAAGCTCTAGCGAAATATATCCTACTTAAGTTTGTTTGAGTTTTGTTATTGTGTTTCTCATATATCCTCCACATTCTGTCGGATTTATTCCAATCCTGTTTCCTTATATATATTTATATATATTTATATATATTTTTAAAAAATAAAAAAATATAATCGAATACAAGAGCGTCCGCAATAATCAACCGACGTAATTTGCGGTCCATAAACATAACAACAAGAAATGTCTTCAAAGAAACACCAGGAGATTGAGCAACCTGACGATGGTGAAATAACCTGAAACCTGGGTAGTTGCTTATGAAAAACTTTTATATTTAAAAAATTCAACAAATAAATAAAGCTTCTACAAATTTGTGGTTGAGCACTGTGATTTCTTTGTTTCATCCCAAAACACATTTTTAAATATATATATATATATATATATATATATATATATATATAATATATATATATATATATATATATATATATATATGGTTTGTCTTTGCACCATACTTTTTCAGATTTAATTCATAGTTGTTAATTTGTCTGACTACTACCCCTGAATAAACATGGCCTTAAAAAAATATTCTTTTTTCTCATTTGACTTCCTGTCGCCATGGTGACAGTCTTTTAATGTATACATTGTGCAAAGGAAAAAAAAACATTTTAAGAAGTAAATCTTTCTGTTATGCAATTCAAATTATTTTGATTTCCGATCTGATGAGACTTGATTCTGGGGAGCTTTATCAAATCAACTTAGATTTATAAAGGCCCCAATTTTGGTCAAAATAAATTTATTATGGATTAACGGTGTTGAGTTTTTCCTTCCTTTCAAAGATAAATATTGTTTTGTATATAATCTAAAAAGATTATTATACATTGAGCTCTCTGTAGTGATTTAAAGATTCCCTGTATTTATACATACTGGATCATACAATAATAATACAGTGTGTCTTAGAAATCACATATAGAATCATCCCTTACTACCAAGTTTTGGATACCTCTCATATATATATATATATATATATATATATATATATATATATATATATTACCGTTTTATGGATTATTTAAAAAAATACAATTTACAGTATTTCTTTGAAGATATTCCGAAAATATGTTATCTTCACAAGAAAATTAAAGTCAGTGATATGTAAACCATATGCAAAGGAATTTCCTTTCATGTCCTGTTATCTTTTCCGGCTGACCTCTAACATCGATTGATGATAGGCAACCATTAAACAGTTGGGGATCCAGTGGTCAAAACAATCCAACTAAGAAGACTGTGGCTATTACAGCAACTGAGATAAATAACAGCGGGAATTGTGGTTAGAACGTTTCAGTTGCTATTTCCCCCTCCTCATTCGACAAGGGACTAGGCACTTCCTTGAACAAATGAGAAAAACAGATTCTGAAAAAGCGAATATTGTTTGCAGTGGCCAGAGAAGCAGACACACAGATGTGAGCGAAATAGTAATTTAAAAGTGAGACATTAACTTCTCTCCCCTCCTTTCCACCTCTCTCTCTCTCTCTCTCTCTCTCTCTCTCTATATATATATATATATATATATATATATATATATATATATATATATATATCTTTCTCCTTTTTCGTTTTTTTTTGCCTGTGGATATTAGTATGCCTCCATGTTTACCACAAATGGAGTGTCGCCTTTAGTTCCCTGCAGAAGTAAATCGCCAAAGTCGTTTACTGACGTCATGTGAGAATAAGCAATTCGGCCATTAGAACAGATGGAATTAACACTTTGCCTACTTTAAGCTGTTCCCAGTGGCTCTCCCGCCACTACGATCCAAACGTAAACAAAGAGCAACAACTGATGTTCATTATAATTGAGCAGAAGGACACGGATTACCATAATAATAATTATCAGGACCTGTGGATACACCACACTATAATAATCTAATCATTATAACGTTTGGTATGTTTACTTAAAAGCTATTGCGAAATATTTCAATATGTAAAAATGATAATAATCTTGATTTAACTCTCTCTCACTCTTTAGTCTTTCTTTCCTTCGTTTCATCTTTTCATTATGGTTGATTTAATTAGATTAGTGTCATCGCTTCCTAGCCCTCACCCTCTCTATCTTTGCTGCTCTTTCTTTCTTTCTGTCCTTCTTTCTTTTTTCTTTCTTTCTTTTATTACAAAAAAAAACAAGAACGGTTCATTATTTAGCTGAGGGGACAACACTCATATGAAATAAGAATTCAGTCGATAAGCAATACCAGATAATCAGAATTTACATTTCTACCTTTCATCTTGTATGATTTGGACGATCTCATTTTTAAACCTGAGAGTGTTGCAAGATGATAACGGTCGTACAATTATGGATCACGAGTATTATTAATTAGATAAAATTTTACTTGAATAGATTGAGTTCTGAGGTTAATAGATTTTAAACTTTGAAATGTTCCATCATACAGGTAAAAATAAAAAAAAAAAATTGGTACGTTAAAGCAGCCTTTGTGTTCTTCAGTTTTTCTTTTCTCCTTCCTTTCTCTTCTCTCCTGTATGTCTTTTTGTTTCAAAGGTTATAGAAAAGTTCTTTTACAGCACAACATATCCAAAATTTGGCTTAATTGTACAAGATATTAAATTTTCACCATGCTACTAAATGATAACTTCATAAAACGTAATCTGTCTTCGAGAATGAAAATGCATAACATTCTCTGGGGCTTTGAATTACAGACGTATCACCTAATCCCAGCTGGGATTTTTTAATTAACTAATAATCTCCCCTCATTGGCTAGTTCGACATCATTCTCAACCCGCAAGCCGATGTTTATATTTAATATGATAGGGGGGAACCTCGTAAAAAAATATTTCCCCTAACATATTTAAAAAAACAAAAACAATTTCAAACATTTTCATCGACAGATGAATAATTACCGAAAATTTCATGAAAATTTGACTCTTAGTTGATTTTTCATAGAATCTGTTTTAAAAAAGCCGGTAGTCATAATTTGTTTTCGGCTATGTTAAATTTCAATTGATTTAATGGTGCGAAAATGTAAACATTGTTTTCGCTCATAATTTTCATTATTTTCGTAAGCTGAAATTTGAAAAAAATATTATTGGGAGATTTTTTTTAAGATTTCTTCTTTTGAATGGTCCAAACATTTTGAAGATAATCATAACCTTTATTCAAGTTTCATTGTGTTAAATATAGAGGGGGTAAATTTAACGCAGCAGATTGGACATACTTTGTATTATACACCAATGCTCAGCAAGTGTATTGGTGTAAATAGAATATTGTTGTCTACCAAAAGTTTCACTGAAAAGCGAATGTTTCGGTTTCCAATCCAGTTAGCAATTTGAAAGTATCAGCTGATTATTTACTGACCTTTGTAACGTGTAAACAACCGTTCTTTTTCTCGAATTGTTTTCATTTTAAAATATTTCCCTTTGATATTTCATTTATAAACAAACGTTGACACACGGATTGTTTTCATTCCAAAATATTTCCCTTTGATATTTTCATTTATAAACAAACTTTGACACTCGGATTATTTTCATTCCAAAATATACCTCTAGCAGTTTGTTTTTGTTTCAATCTAAAACCCAAATTATAAATTGAAAATTACTAAAATAATTGAAATATTTAATTATCTCACAGTAAGAAGTGGATTCCTGTCTCTCGTTAGAGAGTTATTTATTGGAAGCTATTTACCAATGATCCCACTTATGAGGGTGTGACATAATGACATTTTTATGTGCACCCACCTAAGAGCAGAGGCCCAGGGGTGTTAGGTGCAAAAAATGCGTTGATCCCGTCAGCAACTCCCTCAAGGCGCCTCAGACACTGGGCAATAAACCCAGACCTGTCTCTTTAAATCAAGGGGGTAGGTATTGCCTGGGATGATCAAGGCTGTTAATATTACTTATCCGGTCCAGAGGCCGGAGCACTCTGGACTATCCCGAGGGTCAGGCGAGTATTATTTATTGGAATGTGAACTTAAAAAAGCATCACTGGCAATTCAAACCCATTCACTGTTTTTATAACGCTAAACATTATGTCACTTCACACGTTCTTATCGCATCCACATATTTATTAGAAAGAGAATTTCGAAAACTGACAAAAATAATGATTATTGAGCAGGTAGCAACCTACGTGACAAAACAAAAGAAAGGGATTCGCAATTAGGCGGGCTTCAAGGTCATTTTTTAATTAAAGTATACACAAAAAACGTACTTGAAACTCTCTTTAATTACAGTTAAATTTAATTAACTAATTAATTATATATTTCTCAAATTTCAGACCCGGCTCTAGCCTTCACCGATGAATATAGCGAACGATGTGCTGAAAAGGAGAAGATAATACAATTTTCTTCCTTAGCGCCAAGAAAATAAAATAAAAAAAAGGTTGCTGGCGGTATCGCTTTTGCAGATCTGAAAATGAAATGTTGACGGCTGTTTTTTTAAAACCTAGGATACACGCACACGCACGCGCACACACACACACACCACACACACACACACATATATATATATATATATATATATATATATATATGGGTGAGGGAAAGAGATTATGACGTCATTATTGCCATTTTCGGATTTCAATAGTTTGAGAGTATGAAGCAAATGCAAATCGTTGGCAGAAGCTGTGCATGAATGGCTTCCGAACTGAACACAAAAACACTTCCCGAATACATACGCACACATCGCTCCCTCCCCCTCTCTCTCTCTCTCCTGCTCGCTCACTCTCTCACACTTCTCTCTCTCTCTCTCTGCCCCCTCTTCTTTTTGTCTAAGTTCTTCTTCTTTTACTCTATGTTCTCTCTCTCTCTCTCTCTCTCTCTCTCTCTCTCTCTCTCTCTCTCTCTCTCTCTGTCCTTATTCTCTGTCACACAAACAACCGTGTGCATATAGATATCAAAGGTCCTCAGATCCCCCACAAGATTCTATATCTACGCTATACAAACTTAGACACACATGCTCTACCATTGACATTAAGCACACTTTATTTATATGTATAGATTATCACCCCCCCCCACACACACATATGTTTTTTTTTCTGACACTACTCGCAAATACACTGCACAAGCCGAATCCTTACTACACAGCCTAGAAAAGGCAGCACGAAATGTCGGCCTGTACGTGAAATCTGATAAAACTGAGTTCATGTCTTTCAAAAACAAAAGCGACATCTCAACCATCAATGGCAAACTCCTAAACTCTGTAGAACAATTTAGATACTTAGGCAGTAACATCTCCTCCACAGAAGAGAACGTTAATGCACGTATAGAAAAAGCATGAGCCGCTATAAATAAATTATCGATCATATGGAAATCCAATCTCACAGACAAGTTAAAGAGACAGTGGAAGCCAGAACATGGAAACGCCAGTGTTGGCCGACCAGCAGAGACGTACATTGATCAGCTCTGTGCGGATACAGGATGCTGCATAGAGGACCTCCCGAGAATGAGCGATAGGGACGGATGGAGAGAGATTGTCATGGATATCCGCGCTGACAGCGCGACATGATGATGATGATGATGATGATGATATGATGATATATATATATATATATATATATTATATATAATAGCAAAAGTATCCATGACCGGACGAAATAATTTTTAGGAACACCAGGGGGCGTTCCTAAAAAATAAAATTTAAAAATAAATCACCGAAAATTTGTGTATTACAGTGTTTATTTTAGGGAATTTTTTTTATCAACACTGAAAATAATTTTAAAAAAATGTAATCCTAAATTTTTGAGTGTTTTGAAACAATTTTATGTCATGATATTGACATTTTTTAGCAGAATTCAGAATTCATGTTTTTTTACTGAAAAAAAAAAAATCCCGTATAGAAACTTCTAAAAATCTTCTGATATAATTATTTAGACTTATTTTTCTAGAAAAAAAAATTTAAAAACCGTTTTTTATCTTCATTTTTTTTCAGATTTAATAAAATATAATAGGGGGGAACCTCGTAAAAAATATTTCCCCCAAAATATTTTAAGAAAAAACCTATTTCAAACATTTTCATCAACAGATGAATAATTACCGAAAATTTGACTATTAGTTGATTTTTCATAGAATCTGTTTTAAAAAAAGCCGGTAGTCATAACTTGTTTTCGGCTTATGTTAAATTTCAATTGATTTAATGGTGCAAAAATGTAAACATTGTTTTCGTTCATAATTTTCAATTTTTCCGTAAGCTGAAATTTGAAAAAAAAAATTATTAGGTTTTTTTTTAAGGTTTCTTCTTTTGAATGGTCGAAAACTTTTGAAGATAATCATAACTTTTATTCAAGTTTCATTGTGTTAAATATAGAGGGGGTAAATTTAACGCAGCAGATTGGCCATACTTTGTATTATG
The DNA here is from genome assembly GCA_023376005.1 of Doryteuthis pealeii. Taxonomy (NCBI): domain Eukaryota; kingdom Metazoa; phylum Mollusca; class Cephalopoda; order Myopsida; family Loliginidae; genus Doryteuthis; species Doryteuthis pealeii. The sequence continues at coordinate 105,471,509 of CM042144.1, read as the reverse complement.
CACCAATGCTCAGTAAGTGTATTGGTGTAAATAGAATATTGTTGTCTACCAAAAGTTTCACTGAAAAGCGAATGGTTCGGTTTCCAATCCAATTAGCAATTTGAAAATAATAATAGTATTTTTTTTTTTTTATATTGCTTTTTTTTCAATCACTAAGAATTTGCGAATGTTTTGAATGATTTTTTCGAAAACGTTTTTCTACGTAATACAATTTTAAATTCACTTTTTAATTGCTTGATGACTTAGAAATACAATTTCAATTTTTTTCCCAATTTTTTGTACATGACAACAATTCAAACCCAGTTCTTAATTGCTTGTTGACTTAAAGTTAAAAGAAATGTATTCGTTTAATTTATTTTCTTTTTTAACTTCGAAAAATGTAACGATAAAAAGAAGATGGGAATCGAAAATTTAAATTCTTCGTATTGCAATATCTATTTTTGCCTAAACTCAAGATAGTATTTTAAAAACACATTGTTTTAAAATATTCTCATTAGTTCTCTAAAAAATTAAGACTTTTTTTTACCATTAGTATTAATTACAAAACAACTCGTTTTTATCATTTTTATTTACATTTAATATATATATACAGATATGCAACCCTATACTGGTGAATAATTTTAAACATTTTCATGATATCTTTATTTACATTTAATATATTATTTTTACAAAATGTAACCGTCAACTTGTGTTTTGTTTAAATTAAAGTGAGTGTACAATTCAGGAATATGGAGAAAGATTTGATTTTACGTTAAAATTTAGTCAGAAAAAACAATCATACTTCAGCTGTCCAAGCAAACTATTTTTAACACGCTGTAAAAAAATAATTCAATGGATAAAAACATATACAAATTACATATTTAGAAAGATTATTTTCTTTTCTTTCTAACCAAATAAATATTTAAAGATTGGACAAAAAAAGAATTTGATTTTACGTTAAAATTTATCATAGTTGTAGCGGACATGTTGAATGATTGCTAGCTAACAGGCAGCTGATATAGGCAGCAGGCAAGCCCCTGCTGATGGGTGTATCAGCAAGAGCAGCTATACGATACTTTCCGTAAATCGTTTGGTTTTTAATTAATTAATTAATAATATCCCTTAATCAGTAAACACAAATTTCCAAATTTGGCGGGTTTCTTCGTTAGAACGATATTAAGGTGTATGCAAGGTTTTGAATCTGAATGACGTCTCTTTTTCGGATTTATAGGTCGACACGTACATACCAATCTGTCTTTTATATATAGAGATAATAATATACTAATCTTATTTGTAAACCCTTGCGATAAGAAAAAAAAGGCAAATAGTTTGTTAGTAAAAATATACTACGAAACTTCACCTGGGGAAAAGATGAAAAAAGAAACATTAAGAGAATTGCACCAACCGAAAATAATCAATTAACACTATAAAACTTGTCAAAAAGAAATATATATATATATATATATATATATATATATATTATATATGTGTGTGTGTGAGAAATAGATAAAAATTAATCCGACGGTATGAAATTTAACATTTTTGAAAAAACAAATGATGTTATGTAATTGCTGATAGAAATCTGTTTCGACCAAATCGATAAAACTGGTCATCTTCACGAGTGACATAGACGGGAAAAAGGAAAAATATCCGTTAGAAGACTGTTTGCAAACGAACGCTATATTCAAATGCTGAATTTTTTTTTTAAATGTGTGTTCTGTTTTAAAAATAAAATAAATTTTATTTTTGATTTAAAAAACAGAAGCATTATAGTTTATAGTAAAACTCAAAAGAGTTTGTTGTAAAATCCATGACATGCAACACTCCCCTTTGACCCTTACTTAGGCTAGAAAAGCAGTCGGAGAGGTCCCTCCAATCAATCGGCTTATGTCATGCCCTAGCACCTATATGATTGTCACAAGCCTATTGCCTTTATGGCAACGCCAACACTATTTATCATATATGTGCTAGCAGGCGGTGTTTGAGGGTCTTGTTATCCTAGTTATGACGTTAAACTCTATCTGATGGTGAGGTTCCGATTCTGGAGCCCTGGGTAATGTTGTATACACCTTCATCACCATTACTCCATGGCCCACTCTGATCTGGAGTGGTAGTACCTGTTAGGGTCCCATCTATGGGTATGATAGAACAAAATGTGTTTCAAAATTGAGTTTAAAAAGAAAATAATTGAGTACCCATAAAACAAAACCTCTTCCTCATAAAATGACCCAATGGGTTGACATGTCGTAAAACCCAACACCAACCAACCAACCAACCTACCTCTAATCATTATTTCTTAAGCTTTGTTTACTTTTGCACATAATTTGATTACTATATTTTCTGTTACTAAGTGGTCCTATTCCACTGTGTCTTTTTCTTGGGTGATCGGAAAGACCCGGATCAATCAGTCGGCTGGTCATCGCCTATATGATTGTATGAACATAATTCTTAAAACTGCTCTTACGGTAAGTACCCAACCATTATCTTATGGGTGCTAGAGGGCATGACTGGGGGTCAACCATCAGTTTATTAATACGCAAGAAATAAACAAAAAATTATGTCTCCCAATTTATTGATATACACGAAGTTACTGAAAATCATTCCTACCAATTTATAAAACCAAGAGCAAAGTATTTACCTACTAAGTCTATTTTCTGTTACTAAGTGGTCATCTATTTAAGTAGTGGCCAGGCTAATCGCTGCTTAATTCAATGATTTGGCTGGAACTAGTACTTTCAGCATTAGTTGGCTATAAGCCAATTTAAAATGGGTTATTACCTTTATCTGACTGGGTCGCTCTTGGCGTAACGGTTATCATCGTAGGAAATGAAACCGGCGTCCGAATTCAAATGCTAGACGAGGCTATTTGCGTTTCATCGCACGGTAATGTTTCTGGTAAAAGTATGAATCTACCTTGTCTCTCATACTCCCCCTAGCCATGGGTAAACAGTAGGCTAGACAGGGATATTTTGCCTTTGAATGGAAACTAGTCAAAAAGAAGAAAAATTTCAATCAAACTAGCTGTACTTCACTTAAAAATAGACCGTGTGTCTTATACTACCTATGCGGGAGTTATTGGATAAATACACACCGACACTTGAACGCCAATTCTTGATGGAAGAAATCTTTACGTCAATGTTTTAAATGATAAAAACGAGTTGGTCTATTTTTGGTCTATTTCTTTGTTTAAATGCATATCAACTTTCATGGGTAATTTAATGCCAAAGGATCATTGTAGTAGAACAGTAGTGGTACTATGAAACCAATAGCTAGTGGTTTCATACCTTTCCCAATGGTATTAAACTGGAGTTTGAACTCGTTTACAACTAAAGCCCGTTAAACTATACGTCACGGGTACCTCCTTCAATATCTAAGTAATTGTGCAGTTGGAGTGTACTTATACCTTATAAAAACTATGTTACTGAATTTTGTGAATATCAAACTAAACTAGCAAAAAAATAGAAATTTTGTTAAATCGCCTTCCTTGTACTTTTACTATTATTATAACCATTAACATCGACCTCGTTTACTAACCCAGCTAATTCTGAATCTCTCAACCTACTAACACGTTCTCACGATTGAACTAGCCAATCAGAGAACATCTAAAAAAGAGGTCAGCTAAAGGTGAAGACTTGTCTATCATTTTAAGGGTATATTCCATGACTTCTCTTCTAAGAAAATTACCAGTAATCTCTTAACGTCTACATTACCGTACAAATGAATAGGCAACTTATTCATTATGAAACACTATCGTTATTTAAGTCTTACTTTCCACCATGTCAGCTGTGGCTGTAGAATACACCAACTGCACCTCTGCAGAGGGATATGATCCCCCTTAATGGGTCCACCTGTTGATCGTAGGCGGCGACCCGTGATGCTTAACGTAAAAGCAATTCTGGAGTTCGAACTCGTTTACTACGATGTCAAGGCCAGCACATTAACTACTACACGATAGGGACTCTCCACCGTGGTACTATACCTCTGAAATTTTTTTTAGATGAGGCTTGATAATTAGTATTATTTCGATTACTCGGACTATTGTCCTCATCTTTATTGTTATCTATACAATGTTTCGGCCGGTGTGCTATCCGGCCTTCTTCATGTATTTCTTGTCTCGGGAGCCTTCTCGAACTCAGGAACCTGCTTGTTGGACCCTGGAACTTTCTCGAACTCTGGAACCTTCTTTTCGAACTCGGGAATCTTCTTGTCGTAATCGAGAACCATCACGGAACTTTGTACAGATAACAGTAAAGATGAGGATAACAGTCCGAATAATCCAAATAACACTAATTAGTGGTACTGTTTAACCCACAACCGGGAAGTTGGGTGTTCCCACCTATCACACGAGTATTATTCCAAAAGGGAACGTGATTGCACGACTGGAGTTCGAACTCGCCTACAATGATATCGCAATCCAGTAAGTTAGCCACTACGCCACGGTGACTTGTCATGAAGTTATTGGTCCAGGAGAACAATGGGGAAGGTAATAGCAAAATGGATTGGGGAATCAATAAGTATTTAGATTTGCTGATAATACAATCGGAAACCTGGAAGTTTAACAGGAAATCAAGGCGTCGCCGTGAGCATCATGGCCACCGTTAACAGAATAATGGAATTCCATTGAATAAGTTTAAAATGACGCCACTTTAATAATCATTAATGGGAATAGAATAGAATCAGTCGTTATCGGTTGATTCTTCACTTTCCGATTGATGAGTGAAATTGCTTTTATAATTACAGAGATTTGATACAATCCAAGATTTAAAGTATCAAATTACCATTCATATTTATATATATATATATATATATATATTATATATATATAATATATATATGAGAGAGAGAGAGAGAGAGAGAGAGATAAAAGGATATAAAAACACACAATGATGTTAAAGTGAAAATATTTTTATATCATATTCATAGCTAATATTGAACAATATTTCGATTTATAAAAATCATCTTCAGAGCTTGTTTTTACCCCGGACTCATCGAGAGAGAAGCAGAAAATAATTTAAATTCAAAACGAAAGCATTGATGTTACAAAAAGCGTGCAATACGAAACGATTGCATGACTTGCACGCTTTTTGGAACATCAATGCTTTCATTTTGAAATTAAATTATTTTCTGCAGATGTAAAATGTATTTATAAAACAATTGAGTATCTAATAATAATTAATTTATTTCAAAACTTTATCGGCATTAAATGACCACTGCGGTTGATATGACGTAAAACAAAACAAACAAACCAAACCAATCCTTGTCAGATGCTCTACCGACGGAGCTAATATATATATATATATATATATATATATATATATATATATATATATATATAACATATGGCTATTTTCAGCCGACAATATTTGGGAGAATATGTGCTTAATTGAAGTCGAACCTAATTTTTTTGAAAGTTAATTCATTAATAATTAATTAGGCAGGATTTAACTATTTAAATGTAAGGCTAAACAAATCGAGAAAAATCAATCTCTGAATGTACATTTCGGCCTATTAACAAAGCGAAGAAAAACCTGCGAGGTCCGTTTGGTGTAGGGGTCAGACGCTTGCTTGTTAATTTGACAGACAGGTTTCGAATCCATAGCTGTGCTGATGAGGCCTAATAGGCCGAAATGTACATACAGAGATTGGTTTTTCTCGATTTGTTTAGCCTTACATTTAAATAGTTAAATCCCGCCTAATTAATTATTAATGAATTAACTTTCAAAAAATTATGTTCGACTTCAATTAAGCACATATTCTCCCATATATATATATATATTATATATATATATTATATATATATAACGAAACCTTTTAGCTACTAAATCCCCATCAACGGACAAATTATCAGTGATTTATTCTATTAGTTCACAAAGTACCATTGGTTTCAATAGAGTTGGGACAATCATATAGGTCCTAGGACTTGACTTGACCAGTCGATTGATCTGAGGGAATCTCCCAGACTGCCCGTCTAGCCTATGTAAGGTCCAAAAGGGTGTCTTGCATATGTCATGGACTGCTCAGTCACCTCAAGGAACATGAGTTTTACTTTTGTCTCATGGTTAATAGTTTTCTATGTCTTCTCTGAAACAGAAAACACAATCGTTAGATAAAACCTTTTTTCTTAATGTTTCCCTCGACGTCATTCAGATTTCATTGATATTCTTCTGGTATTATTGACGTTTCTTCCAGAATCTCATTAGTTCCATCAATTTTTTTATTCTCTACATCTTATCTGTCATTTCTCTGGTTACGAGTGAAGGCAATTCAATGTCCAGTTTTTATTTGATTCAAGCACTACAATAGAAACAAAATCTAGGAGAATTTTCACATCGAAAGAATAATAATAATTGTCTTCCCGAGAATTTAAATGTCACTGGTGTATTTCAGATAAGCGCTAAATCATCTGCGTAGGCTGCATTTCTAAAATTTCATATATGCGAAGATCGTTTTTGGATTGTAAAATCTTTTTTGAAAGTACCTCGAGTAATACCAAGGTAGATTATTTTGTGTCGCCTATTAATTTGTACGTTACCTTTGTACGCAATAAAATCACTCTAGTATTTACATTATACAGCCACACAAACACAAACACACACACACACACACACATATATATATATATATATATATATATATATATATATATATACATATACATGACATCATACGCATACACACAAACAAAAATACGCACACGTACAAACAAAAAAAGGCATTCGACATCACGTAAACACGCAAACATGCAACACGAGAATACAGTTAAAAAACGCACACATTTGACCATTTACACCATTTCTGTCATAAAAAAAACTATTTCGTTTACCTGATCAATGCTTTTAGCAAGAAACCATTGGTTAAAATATCGTTCCCAAATAAATGAATAAAAGCTAAAACTTTTATTTGTCACTTCATTCAACTATATATATATATATATATATATATATATATATATAGGTTAGTTGGTGTAAATGAGACACAAGACAGATTTTGATATGAGTGCAATCAAAATCACCACATTCTATTAGAACGTGTTTAACAATATAGGTAATTTGATATGCTAAGCATTCTGGTTGTTTTTCTTGTTTGAGTAAAAAGGAGTGTGTTAGTTTTGTGTAACCTATACGTCGTCGGAATATAGTTATTTTTTCTTATATAGTCAGATATATTAATTTACATTTTGTATTTATTTTAGAATTGTTTTATGACTGATGATATTTCAAGCACAATGAAAATGGGTATATTGTTTCAGAAAAAATTATAAAGAAATTAAATATACAGCCCATGCTGCAATGTTATAGTAGCTTCTTTGTACTGCAGTGTGGTTTCTTCAAAACAGTGGTTATCTTCAAGCTACTAACTTCCAAATTCTCAGCTTCTTTTTTCTTTTTTTTTTCTTTTTTTTTTAAAGAAATCCCCTTCAAATTAGCAATAGGAATCAAACTTTCTTTTGTATAAGAAAATTCTTTAATAATTCTGATGAAAACAAGTTTATTTCCCCGATAAAGCAGATAAAGAAAAGCGTGCGAAACTGGCTTCTGTTGCTGATTTAAAGGGGTATTCCTTAAAAAAAAAGCTGAAAAATTCGGGAGTTCGTAAGTTGAATATAACCAAAAGGTTGTTCTCCTTGGAAGTAATTGGCATTGTACAGTCTCAGATCAACAAGAAGTTTGTTTATTTTAAAGATCTTGCGGAAGCCTTAGCCTCTGAGTTTATCGAAGTCTTGCAGCTTCTCTCCTTCCATTTTGAATAATTTCTGCGCGTAATTCAGTTAGAAAACAACAGAAGTGAATCTTTTAATTTTGTTAATAAAATTCGAACAAAAAATTTGACTAAATTTTTATTAAATCAGGTTTTGTGCCATATTTCTCTCAAATAATTTGTTGACGGGTAAAATTTAATAAATTATTATACTCACCGTTTATGCTTCAATTTTAAAAATGAATTTGATAGAGGAAATAATTTTAAATTAACTAATATGAATTCAGAACCCCTAGACCGCGACACGTTCGCGTTATTTTCTTGTTTCTTCTTTCTCAGTAAGTTTTACTCCTTTTGCACCTCAACTCCTCTCCCCTGCTATCTTTTTTACATTTTCTTTTTCCTTTTTTTTGTCTTCATTTTACTCACTAACTGCGTCATCGTAGTAAGCGATTACGTTCATTTTCGGATTTATGTCCTTGGGAAAGGTATGAAAACCCCTTATGCCCCCAGCTGTGGGTTAAATAGTACCCCTATTCTTTTTTAAAATTTTTACAAAGATAGCTATGACATTAAATATACCACGTCGGTTGATATGCCGTTTAAAATAGAAACTAAACATTCCCACTCATTCAAGTGATTGACGGATGAAGAGAGGTTTCACTTTTAATATAACAGATAATCTATCTAGCCCATATTTCTAGAGAATAGACTACCCATTTCTATCATCAACCATGTTAATTAACACTTTTAATATATATATATATATATATATATATACATTATAATGTGCACACACGTAATCGAGCACTTTATTTTCAATTCTCCAATACTATAAAAGGACTACACACACACACACACACACACACATATATATATATATATATATATATATATATATAGATAGATAGTTTTCACTTTATTTTCAATTCTCCAATACTATAAAAGGACTATACACACACACACACACACACACACACACACACACACACACATATATATATATATATATATATATATATATATATATATAGTTTCACAATGATAAAACAGGGATATAACAAATATAAAGTGCTCAATACATGAGTAGAGCAAATAATAATAATAATAATAATAATAATAATAATATATATATATATATATATATATATATATATATATATATCTGAAGGGAACGTAAAAACGTGACTGGTGTTCGGATTCGTTTACCTGTGATGACGCTGTCCTGCACGTTACCATCTACGCCACGGGAACTCCCCCCGATTTTTTCAGTTTACTGACTGCAGAATTTCATGTTGCTTGAATCTATAAGTTCCCACAAGTTTCATACTGATATATAACTTTTATTACAAAATATATTGTTTAATAATTTCTTCATCATTTAATACTTTCTGATCATCATCATCATCATGTCCCTCTGACAGCGCCGATTCCCCTTCCCCCATAGTTTTCTATATTTGTCAGTAAAGAGTGCTCAATATCATTGATAGAGGATGTATATCTACGTTAGCAGGAATATATTAGTAAAGTCGTGCGTTGTAATAGTTACAGTCGAAGGAAATGAACACGGCGAGATGAGTTCAGATCCTGGACAAGACAGTTGATATTTCACATTGCACTAACACTAGGCAAAAGCATGAATACAACTATTCTCCCTCCAGCTATGGGTAAATAGTAGGGCATACTGGTCTCTATAATCCTGGTTAGCCAACCAGTCTTGGGGAATGAAAACTCTAAATTCAAATCAGTTAAAAATCCGCTTAAGAAACTGACCTTGTGTCACATTCTACTTGTGAGGAAAGGTTGGTAGATAAGTATATCTAGGTTAGATTTTCTCGATTATGTGGTGTAATGGTTAGAGTCTTAGGAAATGGGCTCGTCGACCCGAGTTCAATTCCTGGACGAAGATGTTTTCATTTCACATTGCGCTAATACCCCTGGGAAAGGTATAAATCCAATTCTCCCTTCAGCTATGGGAATGGCTGGTTAGTTCAATACCTAATTAGTTTTACGTTAAGCCAAACCTTGTTGAGTTATTTAATGCCGAAGTCTGTTATTCTGGCGAGGCAGTTGTATTTTGTACTTTGTGCCACATCCTACTCGTGGTGAATGAGTTGGATAAATACCAAGGAAGATGCTAAATATTTGTATCCACGCGATAGCAGAATATAGAATTGGGTACCCCACACTCGCCAAAGCATGATAACTGGAGCCATTGTTATATACCCCTAACATGATTTGGAGAAGATAGACAGACAGAGATTACATATGATAGGTGGTATATCTTATTTGATTAATTTCTGGTTACTGCTTACTGGTTCTTCGTCTAACTGCTTATACTTCGGCCACAATCTTCAGGACTTCTACTGGGGGTTGATTTTATTTTTTAATTCCTCTTACAGGGCTGGGCTGGTCATTGTCTTTAACATTTGATTAACAAGACTCGGTGTTTCTTGATCAAATTTTATTCTCCCCAGTCCATTTGATCCCGCTGTGGGGAAACCGACCCACCAGAGCCGACAATCGCGTATGCACTCTTTGAAAGCCAGGTCGAATCTCACTAACTAAACTTATTCCCACGCGTCTGTAATGGCGCGTTTTTAAGGGTTCAAAGGTTATTAACCGTCCATAACTGTCGGTAATTTTCCATGGACCCCATGATTTTAAGTTAACGTCCCTAATTCAAATTTCTAACAACAGGTACGTTCATAAATTATGACTGCTCATAAATTATGTCACATCTTATTATCAGATGCCATTTAGGGTCATATGTGTGGAGGGTATCTTATTCCTCAGTATGGGGCCAATGTGTTAAGTTTTTAAATGCCATTCTTGGCCAGTTGAAAAGGGCTTAAAGTAAGTAAGTCCTGAGTTATGGAATCCTTTGGTCAGCGAATAAGTCCTATCCTGCAAAGTGTTAAACGTCCAGTGATTTAATCCTATGTCCGTCGTCCACGAAAGTCGCAGTAATTATGAGCAGTACTGTCTGGTTAAGTATAGTATCAGCAGCAGAGTACTGCCAGTGATTGGCCAAGAGTTTGATCACATGGTTCTCGCCGACTCTATAAGTTTGAGTGGGCTCTTAACACACACCTTATATACAAACATTTCAACACAAGGTCATCCTGTTGTAAGTCTAGACGCAAGAGAATATTTCAGATTGATTTTATGAAAATATATTTTACTTTTTTTCCCTTTTGAGTGGCATTGTGATATTGTCAAGCATTGTAATAGATTATTTTCCCGAAAATCATCAAGTATACTTGCTTGTCGATTATGTTTGTTTTGTTTTTTTGTTTTTTTCGGCTTTACAGGTTCATGTAAAAAAAAAAATAAAAAAAAATTAAAAAAACAAACAAAAGAACAAAGAAGAAAAAATAAATAAAAACAAGAAAAAAAAACAAGAAAGAAAAGAAATGAGAAAACGGTTTAATTGGAAAGATACTAAAAATGTCTATCTACTCGAAATGAATTAAGATATTGACAACTGTATTTAAAAACAGAAATAAACAAAATAAGTGTTCAATCAAATAGTCATTTTGTAAATGGGAAACATTTCATTGTCCAGAACGGATGGGTATATAGAGAGGAATATGATAGATAGATAGATAGATAGATGATAGAGAGAGAGAGAGAGAGAGAGAGAGGAGAGAGAGAGAGAGAGAGAGAGAGAGAGAGAGAGGGGGGGAATGGAGGAGAAAAGACCAGTGTCAAAAAAGAAGAAAATTCTCTATAAAAATAAATATTTCATTGCTCAGAGGGGATATATATAGAGAGAAAAATATGATACATAGATAGACACATAGACAGATATATAGATAGATAGATAGATAGCTAGCTAGAGAGATAGAGAGAAAGATAGATAGATAGATAGATAGATAGAGAGAGAGAGAGAGAGAGAGAGAGAGAGAGAGAGAGAGAGAGGACCAGTGTCAAGAAAGAAGACAATTCTATTAAAAAAATAAAAATAAATATTTCATTGCCCAGAGGGGATATATATAGAGAGAAAAATATGATACACAAATTGATGCATAGATAGACACACATACAGAGAGAGTGAGAGAGATAAAGAGAGTGAGAGAGAGAGACAGACAGACAGACAGACAGAGAGAGAGAGAGATATGGATGGAGAGAGAGATAGAGAGAGTGAGAGTGAGAGAGAGATATAGAGAGAGGATGCGTGAGAGAGAGAGAGAAAAGGGGGGGGGAAGACGAATGTCAAAAAGAAGAAAATTCTATAAAAATGAAAGAAAAATAAATTAAAATTGATAGAGAAACCTTTTGATTATATTGCAAATAAATCAAGAGAAAATAATTGATGTATTTTTTAGTGAAGTTTTTTATTTTACATCAGTAATTAATCACGTGACGTTAAAGCAAAAATAAATACATAGAAAAACTAGAGAACGTGAAAATAAAATTATAACCCTATAAATTCGGAGCTGTGATTGTGTGGGAATTGGGTTTTTGTGTGTGCGTGCGTGCGAGTACATATATACGTGCGTGCGAGTGAGTGCATATATGTTTGAATACTGTGTGCTTTTGCTCTGTATCTGTTTGTGTGATTACAGGTGGGTGTTTGTGCATGGTATGCCTGTGTGTAGAATCTGCTTGTATCTGTTTTGAGTATATGCTGGTGAGTATAGTCAATGCGCTGAATATTTGTGTTTAATATATATAAGAGGAATGTTAACCTACTCTAAACAAATCATAAAATCTAAGAAGTTCGTTTGGGGTTTGGGATCGGCCTGTCAGCTTGGCAGTCCGGTTTCAAATCACACACAGGGCGGTCTTCCGATCTATAGCTCTGCTGATGAGGCCTAATAGGCCGAAATGTACATACAGAGATTGATTTTTCTCGATTTGTTTAGCCATACATTTAATAGGTATTCCCGCCTAATTCATTATTAATTAATTAATTTTCAAAATTAGGTACGACTCAATTAAGCACTTATTCTCCAAAAAATTATCGGCAAAAAGCCATTCTAAACAAACCTTGTTTACAACATATATATATATATATATATATATAATCAATTGTAATATTATGGATTTGGACTCATAAATTAAAGTTTCATGGTTATGCAATCATCAGATGAGTCAAATGGTTGAGATCTTAAAAACCAGTAGTCAAATGGTTTGACGTTTTCAAAAAAAAAAGGTTTTCAAAAGACCATTTTTTGAAAACCTCAAACCATTTGACTACTGGTTTTTAAGATCTCAACTATTTGACTCATCTGATGATTGCATAACCATGAAACTTTAATTTATGAGTCCATGATATTACAATTGATTATATATCTGCTCTGCTTTATTAGCATTGAGCACCTTTTCATGCCAATACTTTTATCATTTGCTCATTCATTCTCTATTCATTATATATATATATATATATATATATATATATATATATATATATATATATATATATATATATATATATATATTATATATATATATATATATATATTATATATATCATTATATATATATATATATATATATATATATATATATATATATATATATATATATATATATATATATATATATATATATATATATATATATATATATATATATATATATATATATATATATATATATATATATATATATATATAGAAAGATTGAAAAAACATAGGTTTAAATGAGTTAAGTGGTAAGTTTATTGGCCGACGCTGGAGTATTTCGATCTGTTAATTAGATCATCTTCAGGGCATTTGGTGTTATATGGAAGGTAATAAGAATTTTTTTTATCACAGAATAACGAGAAAAGCAAGTGATAGTCTTTGTTTATCAGTCTGTTTAAAATTTGAAGTCTAAAAAACAAAAAAGAAGGCTGAAAAATAGACGGTTTGAAATATGACGTCAAATATTCTCTTTTACGGTGTGAGGATGGGACTGTGTAAGTGTGTGTATCGAAAAAAAAAAAAGCATTGAGCATTTTTTTAGGTGCGTGGTTGCGCGTGTGTGTATAAATCTTTTGCGATAAACGACATCGAAACACTGCAACGATAAACGACATCGAAACACTGCAGCGTCGGCCAATAAACTCACCACTTCACTCATCTAAACCTGTGTTTTTTTCAATCTTTCTTAATATACTATATACCGTCGGATTCACTTCCTTTTCTTCACACACACACACACACACACACACATACACACACACACACATATATATATATATATATATATATATATATATATATATATATATATATAGGTAATCCAAATCACTGGTTGTAAGGGATGATTCTATTTGGGATCTTTGGAATCTCACTGTAGAACCATACTGTATGCTCTTGAAGATGCAAACATATACTCACACAAGTTTTTTTTATAAAACACGTCTGATGAGGCTAGAACTAAAAAAAATCTTTTTCTTTTTGTTGAGTTTCTGGTTGAAATAGAATATAACAGGATGACAGTTTGTTAAGGTTTTCTTTCTTTGAAAGCTTTTTAGCTTATAGCCTATTTCAAGGAGCCTAGAGAAATCATCAAGTGCCTCCCATCCTCAAATGCAAAATGGATGGACGATTTCTCTAGGCTCCTTGAAATAGGCTATAATGTTTTTAAAAAATGGTGATTTTCAGTTCAGCAGCATCAAAAGTGGAGAAGTTCCAACATGTAGTTTATGTGGAAGAATATGTTTTTCCTGGTCTGGTCTGGTCTGGTGAGTCTTCTGAGAAAATTCAAGGATACAGTGCCAAATGCTACTGGCACTCAAGTATGTTTACTATGTAGTAGATCCTTCAGGAGTGTCTCTGTCGGGTGCAAATAAGAAAGGAAAGTAAGAAAGAACAGGAAATGCTCGTGCTCGTGCTCGAGTTGACAGCCAACAATAGGGATAGCTGTTAAGGTATAACCACACTGATGAGAGGTGAAACCTCGAAACACGTGTCTGTGGATTACTTATTAATTATATATATACTCCCACTTTGGTTGAGTTATCTAAATAGGGACTTAATTGCAAGATTCACCGTTCTGGCGTGTAGCTAACCCTCGCTTTGTTTACAAAAGGTTGAGAACTCTAGTGAATTCATTTTCGATTAGAAATGTATCAATTAAATATCCTCCTATATTTGACAGCTGCCTCTGGCCGCACGGGTAAAAGGTTTGGCGAACAAAAGTTCATTCTTGTCTCAAACCCGGCCAGGGGAAGCTGTTAATATATAACCACACTGATGAGAGGTGAAACCTCAAAACACGTGTCTGTGGATTACTTATATATATATATATATATATATATATATATATATATATATATATATATATGGTAATCCAAATGACTCGTAAGTAGGGAATGATTCTATTTGGGATCATTGAAATCTCACTGTATAACCATACTGTATGCTCTTGTAGGTGCAAACATATATACTCGACAAGGATTTTTATAAAATTTCTAAAAAGAGCTCAATGTAAAATAATTACCCAACCAAGGTTAAACTCTTAACATCCTGTTGAGTCCAGAGCATTCCACATAAGGATATATTTTTAAAAATGGCTAAAAATGACCTTTGCATCTAACGTTATCTGTTATTTCCCTTAAATCAAAGACTTCTAAATAGGTTTAATATTACATTTAAACAAAGGCTATCGTTTGGGGTGGATTAGGAAAACGAATGAGATTTTCGGCCGGGTGGAATGAGGTGGTATAGGACTTTAAGAGTTAAAGAGCCCAGTCTGCTGTTATCTACCCATAGCTGGAGGGAGAATTATCTAAAAGAACTACAATGGTTAAATTTCAACAATACTAATAGTACCAGGTACTTGCTTGGTTACCTCAGTTTAGGAATAAACCCTCCCCCACCGCCTTTAGAGGTACCAGGTAATTTTTACAATATCATAATTTTTCCTTAAGTGCCCTGCCCACTTTTTGGTATACCTGTGCGCGCTACATAATCTTTGACACCCCCTTTTTACCTATTACACCACACATGCTACTTAGCCAAGACCCTTTCTACAAGTTAAAGGAAAGTAAAAGCCAATGTATTGAAGGCTCTAATTTGGGAGCGGGATACTTTAATTTTCCAAAATTCAATGATAGAATTTATAATCCTTGTCATGATGAATTCCTAGTTTTTCTTTCATCTTATTTTTGTTGCTTGTTTATACCTAGTAGTAATAATAAACATAATAGTTTTAAGTTGTCTGAATATCCAAGATAAATCATTGCTATTATTCATTTTTGACTAGTTTTTCTTTCATCTTATTTTTGTTGCTTGTTTATACCTAGTAGTAGTAAATGTAATAATTTCAAGTTATCAGAATTTTTAACCTCTTTCACACATGCTATCCATCTGTACAAGTTAAACAAAAGTAAAACCATCCAATGTATTATAGGCCCTAATTTGGGAGTGGGGTACTTCAGTTTTCAAAAACTCAATGATAAAATGTATGATCTTTGTCACCCAGTTTTTCTTTCATCTTATTTTTGTTGCTTTTTATAGCAACTCTCTGTTTATACCAATCTTACCATTTTTGGAACCCAAAAAGTTTATATTTACCAAAACTTTATGCTGATAATGACAATGAAGATGATTTGATTTAAATTTTGCCATATACTTCATTTGCATATATTTATATTTTTAAAGCTTGTCATACACTTGATTTGCATGTTTATTTTTTTTAAAAGCATGCCATATACTTGATTTGCATATGTTTTTTTTTAAAAGCATGCCATATACTTGATTTGCATATATGTATTTTTAAAACATGCCATATACTTGATTTGCATAGGTTAATTTTTTAAAAACTTGCAATACACTTGATTTACATATGTTTATTCTTTTTTAAAAAAAACTTGTGATATACTTGATTTGCATATGTTTATTCTTTTTAGAAATCTGTCATACACTTGATTTGCATATGTTTTTTAAGCTTGTCATATACATGATTTGCATATGTTCATTTTTTAAAAATTTGCAATACACTTAATTTGCATATGTTTATTCTTTTTAAAGCTTGTCATATACTTGATTTGCATATGTTTATTCTTTTTTTAAATTGTCATGCACTTGATTTGCATATGTTTATTCTTTTTAAAACTTGCAATACACTTGATTTGCATATGTTTATCCTTTTTAAAGCTTGTCATATACATGATTTGCATATGTTTTTTTTTCCTAAAGAGCCAAAATAAAAAGAAACACCATAAAAATTAAGTTATATACAGAGCAATATTTAACTTTCAAAGAAACAAAAACTTAATAAACCGTCATCCCATTATAATTTTTATTTCAAGCAATAGCTACAAAAATGAGTCTAACCTCATCAGAGGGTTTTACAAATACTATTTGTAAAATCCATCTGAAATACTAGTTGAAAAACCCGATGAGACTAGACTCAATATTTGAGTTTCTGGTCGAAATAAAAATTATAAAAAGATGACGGTTTGTAAACTTTTTTTTTCTTTGAAAGTTTATATATATATATATATATATATATATATATATATATATATATATAGTAAGTAAAGTAAAGTCGTCGGAGTGGTCTAAAGTCGGTATCAGCCAATCAGAAGAAAAGGAGTCTTTCTATTTTTCACTTGCGCTAGACCAAGGAGATTATTTTAGCGTCTGAGGTGGAGCGCCACACCTACCATCAGCTCCTTACTTTACCGCACAAATCCCTGTGCTACGCATACGCTGAGTTGGCGAGGACCGGTATCGAACTAGGAACCTTGTATATAGTTGAATGAAGTGACAAATAAAAGTTTTAGCTTTTATTCATTTATTTGGGAACGATATTACTACCAATGGTTTCCTGCTAAAAGCATTCATCAGGTAAACGAAATAGTTTTAAAAAAAGTATTTCGTTTACCTTTTATTTGTCACTTCATTCAACTATCAACGCTCTATCACAGATATTGAGCACTCTCCTAATAACACTATACGTTGGATTACTACTACCTTTTCTAGTATACTAGTGCCAACCATACACATTATATATATATATATATATATATATATACTTTGAATTTTAAGCGATCTACCGGTTGTAGAACTTTTGAAAATGCACTGGTCTGAAGGGGCCTTGAGTTTCTCTATCTTCTTTCGCCTCCTTTTAAATAAATCATTTAAATAGCTGATCACCAAATAAAGTATGATATTATTTAAACTTTTATACAAATTTAGTTGTACGAAAATTTATATATATATATATATATATATATATATGGGAGTAAATATGGAAATAAATCCGACATATTAAGAAATTTGAAAAAACAAGTGTTCCAAAAATGAGATAAATTTATTTATCGACGCTTAAACGTTTCGGTTTCTTTAAACCTTCATCAGGATGTATTAAGGGGTGAAGAAATTGATGGATGTTTTATAGATGACAGGAGATAAAAATCTTTATAAAATCACGTCATGACATCTTCGCGTGTGCGGATCACGACTCGTCTTTCAAAAATATAACGCTGAACAAAGACAGTTACACAACAAAAAAAAATGTATAAAGATTTTTTATCTCCTGTCATCTATGAAACATCCATCAATTTCTTCGCCCGATAATACATCCTGATGAAAGTTTAAAGAAACCGAGACTTTTAAGCGTCGATAAATAAATTTATCTCATTTTTAGAACACTTGCTTTTCAAATTTCTTAATATATATATATATATATATATATATATATATATATATATATATATAGGTGGCTTACCGGTGAATATGGGCACGATCGTTGTAGGTGCACAAAATCCAGGGGTTAAGTCAGCGATATAACAAATACAAAGTGCTCAATACAAAGTAGAGCAAATTTATTAAAGAAATGGATACAATAGAAACCTACTCGAGTTTCACCATTAGGATCTTCAGGGTTAAATCCTCTGAATTAATCGAGGTACCGATTAATTGCAACCGGAACACACGTGTAATCGTCTGCAATTAATCGGTACCTCGATTAATTCAGTGGATTTAACCCTGAATATCCTAATGGTGAAACTCGAGTAGGTTTCTATTGTATCCATTTCTTTAATATATATATATATATATATATATATATATATATAATATATATATATATAACTCTGCCATTACTCTACGGGGACTCCCTACGATCAATCATAATGTAAGCCCTCTGTCATTTCTGCGGTTTGTCACACGAGTTTCGGTTACATGCACATAGACAAACATAATGAGAATTGTAGTAAAATGATGACGTTTTAACTGATTCTCTTCGTACTTTCTCTATTCATATATATCACTTTGAATCTGTGGCATCGAGCATAAAGTGAAACCCCTTTCTCTAAAATATTGCCGACCCCTGGTCTACACCAATGAAAGATAGAACGGACAAGTGAAAGTTTTCGATGTGGAATTAGAAGAAAATGGATAAAAGTTTAGATTTTATAGCTCAACTTATATCACAGATAATATTTAACGAACATAAGGTCGGTTTAGCTCAGTCGGTGGAGTGTTCGGCTAGGAATCACAAGGTTCTTGGTTCGATACCGGTCCTCACCAACTCAACGAATGAATAGCACAGGGATCTGCGCGGTAAAGTGAGGAACTGATAGTAGGTGTGGCGCTCCACCTCAGATGCTAAAATAATCTCCTTGTTCTAGCGCTAGTTTAAAAGGGAATAGACTTTCTCGTAGTGTGGCTGATACTGACATTAGGCCGCCCCGACGACTTTACTTACTTTAAAAAATATATTTAACAACCGGTATCTAAAAAACATAAATAGATCTATTTCTCTGAAATTTTTTGATGAGTCTGTATAATTAGTATTATTTGGATTATTCGGACTATTATCCACATCTTTATTGTTAACTGTACGACATTTCGGCCGATATGCCCTCCGGCCTTCTTCACATATTTCTTGTCGGACTCGGGAGCCTTGAATAAAGGGTTAGGTTCAAAGTTCCGTGAAGGCTCCCGATTATGATAAGAAGGTTCCCGAGTTCGATACGGCTCCCGAGTCCGACAAGAAATACTTGAAGAAGACCGGAGGGCCTATTGACCGAAAGGTTGTACAGATATGAAAAAAGATGAGGACAATAGTCCGAATAATCTAAAAATACTTACAAATAGATCTGTTTGAAATATATTTATATTTGATAGTATTGCATGCCAAAAAAGTTAAGAAACAACGAGACAAAAAATGTAAATATGAACATACAATAAACCTGATTCCCTAATCTCTAGGCATAAAATAACCCTAGACGCGTTGATATGCTGTTAAAATCAATCAGAGTGTTACGTAGCAGCCTTCTTTGCTACTCTAAATCGCGTACGTTAGTAGTCGTTGCGGGTATATATGGTCACGTAGCGAAGTATGTAGTAGTCAGCTACTACCGACTACTGGACTTCAATAAACAACAGATACAAATATACAAAGATAGGACCCTTCTTTATTTTCTTCGGTGTGTGGGTGGTGAAGGCGCAGAGCTTCACAATGAAAATGCCGGTGGCTGGCGAAGAGCGCAGTGTTCACGATGAGTGCCCGGGGGTGTTTGCTGAAGGGAGACGTGAAGTGTCCTTTTGGCTGTTGGCTGGTGTCTCTGTCTGTCGGCTCGAATCTTCTCACCTTTATATTGATAGATACACCTCCGCATCTTTATCTTTTGATCTGATAACGGACATTTGATATATATTTCTTTATCTTCTCCCTGCTTCCTTGACCGGAAAGCCTCGCTTCCGCTTTCTCTTTCTTTTTAAATATATATTTTTATCTTTCTCTTTGTCCCTCTGTCGGAAGCTCCGTCTTCCGGGCGAGGACAATACAACAAAAGTAGATCTGTAATGAAGGCAGACAAACTGTGTTCAATTTACCCAATATCAGCTACACTTACATTTGTCTATTTTAAACTCTATACATATGCATAGTTATAGTTTGGTATATATAAATACTGTGGAGATATCACAGTTTGATAGTTTAATCATTACAACATTTGATATGTTTACTTAAGAGCTAATGCAAAATACTTCAATATATAAAAAGTATAATAAACTTAACTCAATCTTACTTTTTTCTTTTTTTTCTTCTTTTTATCGTTTCAATATGTTGTTAGGTTATATGAGCTTTATCGCTCCCATGCACTAACCCACTCTCTCTATCTTTCCTTACACTTTCTTTCTTTCCATCTTTCTTTCTCATCATATATTTCTCTGTGGTTTGTTCTTTTTCTTTCGTTCTTTATAATGAAACAGAATGGTCCATTATTTAGCTGAGGTGACGTCACTCATAAGAAATAAGAATTCAGCGAATAAGCCATACCAGATAATCAGGATTTACATTATTGCAATTTATCTTGGGCGATTTGAACGGTCTCATTTTTAACGAGAGATGATAACGATCGAAAGATTACACGAGTAATAATATATAGATATATGTAAAAACAAATGATGTTATTAGTTTGCTGACAGAATCTGTTTCGACCTTTTAATAGAGCGGTCTTCATCAAGAGCAACATATGAAGGAAAGACGGAATAAATAACCGTTAAATAGGAGGAGTACAAACGAACGCTGGTGTTTGATGCTGGAATTTTAAAAAATGCGTATTCTGAGTTAAAAATAAAATAAATTTTATTTTTTTAAATCAGAAGCATTATAATCCATGAGAAAAACTCAAAAGAGTTTGAAGTAAAAAATATATTAAAAATGTATTAAAAAAAGTATCAAAAATGTTCATGATGTATTCCAGCTACAAAAAGTAATTTAAAAGTCCACAGCACAATTAAAGAAAGATGGAAAGTTTCAAAGGATTTGTAATGTTGACAAATCCGTAGTGTTGTAGATCATATTAGCCTCCGGAGATGTAAAAATCCAGATATTTTGTTTTTTCAATAGACAATATGAAAGTAAATGGAAGTGAATCCGACAGTATGAATTTAACATTTTTAGAAAAAACAAATGATGTCAATAGTTTGCTCCATTTGCTTCAGATATATGTAAGTAAAAAAAATACATACATAAGTATAAAGGTAAATATTTGAGGTAAAATAGAATATTAGGTTTATAAGTTCAAAAAATTCACTCTGAATTGTCCAGTTGGACACATGGGTAAATACAGTTCTAAGCGACAATCATCTCTAGGTTGCAGTTTCAATCCTGGTCTAGGGTAATAATAACATAAAATACTTAACACAGCTTAACACTTGTACCCGGTCATGGTTACCGAAATAATAACTGTCTACCCATGTGGATTGTATAAAGGGTTCGGTTCGAAGTTCCGTAAAGGTTCCCGATAATCATATAAAGGTTCCCAAGTACTCTAAGATTCTTGAGTTCGACAAAAACACCTGAAGAAGGCCAAAACATTTGGATAATAATAATAAAGATGAGACAATAGTCCGAATAATCCAAATAATACAAATTATCAAGCCTCGTCTAAAAAATATTCAGAGAAAAAGTGAAACATGATGAGAATTTAAGTATTATGAAGATGTTTTGACGTATTCTCTTCTTTCTCTATTCGTACATTAATTTTAATCTGTGGCATCGAGTATAAAAGTAACATAAGAAAAGACAGATGTAAACACGACCGAGTATTTCAATTGATAAACAGCTGGAAAGCAAAGCTGTTGTTGTTCACGATTTAGTGACAGTATTTCCAGTGTGACCAGACATATTAGATAAAATGAACAAAAAATCAGAAACTAACAAAATTAATAGGATGAATATTGAATTGAAATCAGATAACGGCAAAGATACGAATCTCAAATGAAAGAGACATGACAAGAGAAAATTAAAAACAAAAACAAAAACGAAACAAATACAAAAACAAAACTAAAAAACAAAAAACTAACAAGACAAAAACAGAAATAAATGTAAAAAATTCTCGAAACAACGTTCAAGGTTTCTATTTTTCACTCAGACATTTTTAGACGATTTAAAAAAACAAAAACTTTATGGGTTTAAGAGAAAGTAAGAATTTTCTCTGATATTTATGTTAGTGAGAATTCATCTTAGTTAAGCACAATCGGTAGAGTACCCGCCTAGGTATTTGCAAGGTTCCGGTTTCGATACCAGTCTCAGCCAACTTAGAGCATGAGTAGCACCCAAAACAAGGTTTCAGGTTTTTATTTTTCAATTAACAATTTGTATTTTTTATTTATTTTTTTTAAATTTCATTTTTTTATTTTTATTTTATTTTAATTCTAATTTTTAATTTTATTTTTATTTTTCAATTAGACATTTTTT
>CM042144.1:105441173-105443673 GCA_023376005.1 Doryteuthis pealeii | reverse complement strand
TGTTAAAACCAGTATGCAAATTAACCACACCCTATATTATGTAAACCTTTATTCCTTAGTGATTTATAGACACACTGCAGGATTTTAAACTCACTAATAACATGGGCTGTTTTAAGGCAAATCTTACTCAGATTTTCTTAGAGACAACGTAAATAGATAAGATTTAATGTTCTATGTATATTAATGATTTTGACTATAAATTAAATACTGACAGACTACGCAATATCTGGGGGTATCGTGACGTAAGCAGTGATGTAGTTTCTGTTACAGACAGACATTGAATTTCCATTATAATAAAATATGTGTATATATCTATGTGTATATACAGTTATTAGCTGAGCTTAGGTGGGCGGCCAATGAAACCGAACTCATTAACAATAGTCTGCAAATCTAGGTTGATAACCATTTCACTAGGTGAGGTGCCCATATATATATATATATATATATATATATATATATATATATATATATATATATATATATATATATATATATATATATATATATATATAAGTAAATAAATAACAAAAGACTTAGAGATTTAGCGTTATAGTCTATTTCAGGGAGCTTAGACAAAGTCTAACAATATATATATATTAGTGTATATATATATATATATATATATATATATATATATATATATATATATACATTATATATATATTATACGTGTATATATATATATATATATATATATATATATATATACATACCTTTATATATACATATATACGTGCGTATATTAATGCCAGTATATATATATATATATATATATATATATATATATATATATATATATATATATATATATCTTTTTGTTACGGGTACAATGTTACACAAGGTCGCAAGTCTGGGGCATCCGGTGAGGATCGAACTCGATATTCAGTAGTAATGGATCTGCGAGAAGGCCAACAAGTCTTTAATAACTAACACAGTAACCTTAGTAACTATTCTAAAATAAATGTTCCTATTTGAATAAACCAAATAAATAAATAGATAAACCCAAATGAATGAAACCAAACAAACACTACAACTAACAATCCCCCGAATATGACCAGTGAAATGGTTGAAAGTGCTTTAGGGGAAAATATGGAACATTTTCCTTAGCATCTGTATCTCCATGTACGAAAAACTTGAAAGTCTACCACTAATGATCATAAAGAAAAACAAATTCCGAAGTCTTTAACAATACCTGCCTAAAACACACACACACACACACACACACACACACACACACACACACACACACATATATATATATATATATATATATATATATATATATATGAGTATAGAAAAAGGATATGAAAACAACACAGTATGCTGTTAAAGTGAAAACATTTTATAACATATTCATAGCTAATATTGAACAATATTTCGATTTTATGAAAAATCATCTTCAGAGCTTTTTTATACTCTGTACTATCAAGACGAAAGTGATATGAATTCAAAACGAAAAGCTTGATGTTGCAAAAAAGTGATACGAATTCAAAATTACCACATAACCTTTTTGCAACATCAAGGTTTTCGTTTTGAATTCATATGACTTTCGTCTCTTGATAGTACAGAGTATAAACAAGCTCTGAAGATGATTTTTATAAAATCGAAATATTGTTCAATATCAGCTATGAATATGTTATAAAAAATTCATTTAAAATGTGAAAAGTCTGATGTTAAGTTTAAAATGTTATATATTTAGATTCTAGACATAAATATTTATTTAATGCAAACCTTATTTTAGACACATAAAGTAATAAGTTTTGAAGAAAAACTCTATTGAAAATGTACCCCCCCACACACACACACTTTTTAAGCATAATGAATATCAATGTATAATTTTTTTCTTTCATAAGATAATAGCCAATTAAATAATTATCGAAATGAGTAAAAAAGAAATCTCCAAAAAATTAATTATTTATTATTTTTTTCAATTTTTGGTACTTATTTTCTCATAGAAAAGCCACCGTAAATTTTTTTCTGTTCATAAGTTCGGTCTTTAATCTCATTATTTATATGTAATTAGTATCGAAAATGACCTCGCACAAATATTACGCCCCCAACATAAGGTGGGGGGGGGGGGTCAAAATTAAGTGACCTGAAAAAATGAGAAAGTTTTGAAATAAAACAAATAATACATTATAAAGATCATTCATTGATAAATAAACACTGAAAATTTCATTAAAATCCGATAATTCCCTGATTTTTGGTAAATTATTTTCTGTAGGGGGGCTAAAGTCATTTTGTCAAAAACGCATTTTAGGCTCATTTTGCCAGTAGCTATATTTTATCTATGTTAGGTATTTTTTTTAACATTCTGGCAGCCAATTACCTCCAGGATTTGTATGCGTTTTCTCTCGTTATTTTTTTGTTCAATAGGATTTTAATATGGGACACATTCTCTACCATCTAGACCGTAATATACGAAAAAAAAGAAGAATAGAACAAACACACACACACACACACACACACACACACACACACACACACACATATATATATA
>CM042144.1:105403673-105438673 GCA_023376005.1 Doryteuthis pealeii | reverse complement strand
CGTTTCTATTTTAAATGATTCCTATGTCAAAACGAATTCGACTGGTCTGTATCTATGAATAAATGTTTCCTTTTTAAAGTTCCCATATTTCACAAGTAGTCAGCAACATTCAAATCTAAAAACACTAGTAGACCTATACACTTGGGCTGGGAAAAAGATAAATGATAAACTATTAAAGTGAAATCATATATATATATATATATATATATATATATATACATACATATATATATATTCAATATACCAAGCGTGTTGGTAGATCCTTGCGGAGAGAAAAAACCCGGCAGAGAGTTTGATTGTAAAAATATACTACCAAACATCAACCAGGAAGAAAAAAATTTTTGAAAAAAAGAAAAGACCAAGATATTCGTACCAACAAAAATAATCTTTGGTATAGTATTTGGCCAAAAGAAAAAACAATTTATATGTATATATATGTATATAAGATATATATATATTCATATAACCGCTAGGAGAAGCTAATTTGTAAAAAGTGCTCGATACCTAAGTAGAGACAAGTAATATGTGTGTGTGTGTGTGTGTGTGTGTGTGTGTGTGTGTAGTGTGTATTGTGTGAATGATTTCACTTTAATAGTTTATCATTTATATATATATATATATATATATATATATATATATATATATATATATATATAAGAAATAACAAAAGACTTATAGATTTAGCATTATAGTCTATTTCAGGGAGCTAGGATAAATAGTCTAACTCTCCCGATTCATCAGATGCGAATCTGAAATAGACTATAAAGCTAAATCCCTAAGTCTTTTGTTATTTCTTTACTTATAAATTTGCTCTGTGACTCTAACTTTAAGAGCACACATTGACCTCTCAAACTGCGACAGGTTTTTTTAAATAAAACTATTGTGTCGTAAGGAAGATTTCTTCTCTGGACTTTTGGATTATATATATATATATATATATATATATATATATATAAGCAAATAACACCCTCCGAGCGGTGTAGAAATCAATCTTTGCCACTCTCTTTCGCAAAAAAATGTAAATTGATCTTTGAAATCTTATATTTTTTTTCATACTAGACATGAAAATAATTTTGCTGTTAAAATTCAAATAAATATGTTTTCTTTCTAATAAAACCCAGTTTCTAACAGTTAAATTCAAATTATTTCAAATATTTGAGTTTTTTTTAATTTTTATGGCGGTGGCTTCAAAACCATTTTTGTTTTGATTGTTGTTTTTGTAAAACAAAACTTTACGTCGAATAATAATCAAAACAGAAGGTTTCCCTATATAATAAAATAAAATTTAATGTAGAAGAACATTATGTATCTATTTCTTGTTTGTAAATAATTTCCCCGTAAAACTCTATACGTTAGATAACTTTAAATATTTATTAATATAAAACAAACTATTTATAAATCCATAATCCCGGGCATGTATTTATTAAAACTGGTTTTGAGGAACAATGTAGATCGTTTAATGTTGCTTAATTAATTTCTTCGTATATATAATTTAGAGTAGTTCTTTATTCTATGTGTTAATGATTTTGATTTTATACACACACACACATACACACACACACACACACATACATATATATATATATATATATATATATATATATATATATATATATATATGGTAGAAATGTGAGGAGGTTAATCCGACAGTATGTGGAAAAAATAGACAAACACTGGATGTTATGGAAACTTGATGTTTATTGTCGACGGTGCAACGTTTCGGTCTCTTATTAGACCATCTTCAGGACTTGGATATAGTTCTTACTCCAATGATGGAAATTCTCAAAATGCTGAACACGGAAGGTCGTCAGTAGGGGGAGGTGTGGTTGGGGGTGGTTAGTAGATTCTTCTTCTCTATAGAAGAGAAGAAGATTCCACTTTTTAATGTTTGGATGGAATTCGTGGATAAGTCCACCAAAGTTCTGGTCCCGAGTACTTTCGGCACTTCGAAGTGCCATCATCAGGGGTGATGTGTTCCAGTTTTTAAAAAATATATTAATGTGGAGGCTGGAAGGAGAGGAATTGGTGAGAAAGGTGTTACAGGCATTTTAAAATGTGTGTACTGCATTGGAAATTAATTATGTTTAAGGATGGTTTGTATTGTTTTATGTATAAAGCTTCTAATATTTGGAGTTTTTGTTTATTTTTTTCTTTGTGCAGAATGTGTGTATTTTCCGTTAAAATATTTCGGTAATTAGAGTGGGGGCATGAATGTAATTTTAGGTGTTGTGAAATAGAGCTATTATCTGTTAAATGGAGGGTTAGACGACGTGACAATGTGGTTGAGGTGAATCCAATGTATGTATTTTCATTTTCTGAGAGACTAAACAGATGTGTCTTTTGTTTAATTCTACATGTATAAATGAAAAAATTCTGCCCAAATACACACACACACACACACACACACACACACACACACACATATATATATATATATATATATATATATATATATATATATATATATAGAGGGTTGTTGAAAATGTTCTAAGGCTCATGCAGGTACGTTGACTGCTCGAACTTTGTCGCACAACCTCACCTTTGTATGAGCCTCACCTGCATAGAAATGTAGACAGACATCTGAATTAATATTTCAAGGTTCATCAGAAACAGCTCTTCTCATTGCTATATAGATATATATTTTTCATGCATTATATATATATATAACCTCACTATAAATAGTATATATATATATCGACTTAAGTTGGTGTTTAAGTGTTAAGTTTCATTAAAGTTAAAATTTGGATCACAGCTGGGTACAATAAGATTGAAACTCTTTATTTGAGTGTCGCTTAAGAGTTATTCGGCGTTATCGTCCTAACTAAATAATTTATTTGTAATTAATTATTTTACACGCCCGTCTTCAATAAACCTAATTAACAATGTTTAATTAAGTGTGAAAATTTATTCTAAAATGACAGCTAATTTGTTAATCTTTTTTCTGTTTGGAAATTTTAAATTTCTTTTTCCCTTGGGTCGACATGGCTTTCCAATGATTATTTTGGTTTTCTTTTTAGAGTCACTCATTTGCTGATAGTCCCATTTTTCAAATGGGGAAATGATTCTTTTATAAAACCTTTGTGTCTGTCTGTCTGTTTGTCTCTGTCTCTGTCTCTCTCTCCTCTCTCTCTGTCTCTGTCTCTGTCTCTCTCTCTGTCTCTGTCTGTCTGCCTGTCTGTCTGTCTGTCTGTCTCTGTCTCTCCCTCTCTGTCTGTCTGTCTGTCTGTCTGTCTCTCTCTCTATATATATATATATATCTGGTGAGTCTAGTACTCAGTGTGAATATATAATATTTTTATATATGTATTTTATATATACCTATGATATTTATTTTGGGGGATTTGTGTGAAACATGGAATGTGAAATGAATAAGAAACTATATATATATATGTATATATATATATATGTGTGTGTGTGTGTGTGTGTGTGTGTGTGTGTGTGTGTGAGTGAGTATATATAAAAAGATATGAAAACACCACAAAATGCTGTTAGAGTGAAAACATTTTATAACTTAGCTGATATTGAACAATATTTCGATTTTATGAAAATCGTCATCAGAGCTTGTTTATACTCCGTGTTGTTAAGAGCGGAGACAAAAGTCATATGAGTTCAAAACAAACAACACGGAGTATAAACAAGCTCTGATGACGATTTTCATAAAATCGAAATATTGTTCAATATCAGCGAAATTATAAAATGTTTTCACTTTAACAGCATTTTGTGATGTTTTCATATCTTTTTATATATACTCATACCGTCGGATTCATTTCCTTTCTTTTAACTTATATATATATATATATATATATATATATATATATATATATATATATATATAACAAAAAATTCCTCATATCTGTATGCATGAATCTAACCCAGTAAAAACAGAGGGTCATAGCAAGATTTTTATTATCTGGGTCAGCTGGAGCTTTAGAATACGCTGACTGCGCCTCTACAGTTGGGTAAAACCGCTTTTAATAGGACCACCTGTTGGTCGTAGGTGGTGACCTATGTAGCCTGACGGCAGGATTATGGTGCGGGTAGTCTCTTTTTAGCACAAAACACCAAAAGTGCACTACTGCGTAAAAGTCTGTATGAATGGAGAGAGAAGTTTAAAAATGGCCGGACGAGCGTGACGCACGAAGAGGGAACTGAAGAAAGTTTTCCTATTGCACGGCCACACACGACTGACCAGACCGCAGAAACCATTAGCCAATTGGGGTTTGAGGTACTGGAACAGATAACACCCCTTCCGAATATTATCATGTCTTTGGATCGCTCTACGGCTGTACATGGTTGTCGATTTCTTACAGATGAAGATGTGAAAAGAATCGGTGCATAAATAGTTACACAACAAACCTAAATCCTTCTTCCTGTAGAGAACACGCAAGGTTTGAGGCTGCTGGTCCGAGTACAAGGAGATTATATAGAAAGATGACGTGTTTTTCTTCTTTGTATTTTTGGTTTGTTTGGTTTGTTTGGTTTTACGGCATATCAACCTCAGTGGGTCATTTAATGCCGATAAAGTTTTGAAATAAATCAATTCTTAATGGATAATACAATTTTGTTTATAAATACATTTTTCTATTTAACCCATAGATGGGACCCTAACAGGTACTACCACTCCGGGTCAGAGTGGACCAGGGAGCAATGGTGATGAAGGGGTGCTCCACATTCCCCAAACCTCTAAAACTGGAACCTCACCATCAGATAGAGTTTAACGTCATTCCCAGGACATGTAGACCCGCAGTCACCGCCTTCTAGCACCCATATGATAAAAAGGGGTTGGAGCTTGACATAAAGGCAATAGGGTTGGGAAAATCATATAGGTGCTAGGGCTTGACGTGACCAGCCGATTGATCGGAGGGGGCCTCTCCGACCGCCCGTTTAGTCCAAGATAGAGCCAAAGTGGAGTATTGCATGTCATAAACTGCTCATCCAACTGGGCTCCATCCTTAAGCATCACGGGTCGCCACCCATGGCCAACAGAGTGCAGAGGTGCAGTCGGTGCATTCTAACACCCCAGCCGACAGGGCGGTCTTTGTATTAAAAAAAAATCTTCTTGTTTTTGTTATACAGAATATCAACCTCGTTGGGTCATTTAATGCCGGCAGTTTTGAAAGATTCGTAGCAATAGTCTGGAATTCAATTTTTTAAACTCAATTTTTTTTGTAATCAAATTTTCTATTTAACCCATAGATGGAGCCCTATAATAGGTACTGCCGCTCCAGGTCAGAGTTGAGAACTTGTCATATTATACCCGTAGCAAACAGGTTAGCAAGTTGCACAACTAATCTAAATCCTTCTTCCTGCAGAGAACACGCAAGGTTGAGGCTGCTGGTCCAAGTACAAGGAGATTATATAGAAAGATGACGTGTTTTTCTTCTTTGTATTTAAAAAAAAAATTTCTTCTTATTTTTGTTATACAGCATATCAACCTCGGTGGGTCATTTAATGCCGGAAGTTTTGAAGGATTCGTAGCAATAGTCTGGAATTGGCAGCTTGTCATTTAGACAACTAACCTAAATCGCAGAGAACACGCAAGGTTAGACCGCTGTCCAAGTACAAGGAGATTATATAGAAAGATGACGTGTTTTTCTTCTTTGTATTTAAAAAAAAAATTTCTTCTTATTTTTGTTATACAGCATATCAACCTCGGTGGGTCATTTAATGCCGGAAGTTTTGAAGGATTCGTAGCAATAGTCTGGAATTCAATTTTTTAAACTCAATTTTTTTTTGTAATCAAATTCTCTATTTAACCCATAGATGGGTCCCTATAATAGTTACTGCCACTCCAGGTCAGATTTGACCTGGAAGCAATGGTGATGAAGGAGTGGTCCACATTCCCCAGACCTCCAGAACTGGGACTTCGCCATTAACTGATGTATCACATCCTGCTCGTATATATATATATATATATATATATATATATATATATAGTTCTCCACCTTTTCGCACGGGAAGAGGGACATACAAGTTCAATTTTTAATAGGTTTGAATTCTGAGTTTTCTTTCTCCTGGACTGGTTGCCAAACGAAGGTTAAAGAGCCTGGTCTATCCTGCTATTTACCCATACCTGGAAGAGGAATAGTTAGATGCATACCTTTCCTAATGGTATTTGTGCTATGCGAAATGCAACCGACCAGGTCACCGCGTCCATTTCATATGACAATAACCATTAGACAATGTGTCTACCCCCAAAAAAACCCACTTGTTTTATAGACGTTAAAATTTCTGTGCTGCTTTGTTGTTAGTTTGTCTTTAAGTCAAGGGAAACGATGAAGAATAATATTTGCATAGATAGACATTACTCCAATACCTAGACAAGTCACCACACAGAATGTAATGGTATCTTTGTTTGTTGTTGTTCCTAGTGGAATAAACACAGAACGGTTTTAGCTGAAATTGATACAGAGACATTGAGCTCGTCTCATTGTTTCAAATCTTTCTACGCATTTCAAATGATGTTATTAAAAATTAGTTATTACTTACAATTAAAGTGGAAATCAAATAAATTTAACGGTAAAATGTGGTTTTAATTCACGAATTCTTTACGATGGTTGATATCAATAGACAGTAAAAATTCATCTGGATAGTAAAAGTGAGAGTATCGCCAACTATGGGCTTGCAACTAAATCCGAAATTAATCAATTCTTTAAACTATGAAATAATATAGCATTGTGGAATCCTGACTTAGCGGAGACAAAGAACAGAAGAGGTGACGACGGGAAAAAGAGAAAGTCAGACACGTGCTCACAGAAAAATAACTACTCACTTTATTATAGGTGTTGCAACCCCCTTTGAACCTAACTCAACAGAGTAGAATGAATCTGTATTCTGGAGTCGATGAAGAAAGATCTATTGTTAAACAAATCGTATCCCACTCCCAGTGGGGTGGGGGAGTTGTTTTGCTAGCTCCGGAATTTTGGTCATTGTGGTGTCATGGTTAGCAAGCTTGTTTTGCGGATCAATTACGACTGAATATCGGGTTCGATCTTCGTGGTAGGCCCCATAGTTGCGAACTTGTCTTATATTATACCCGTAGCAAACAGGTTAGCAGCCCTGTTGATGGGGCTTGAGAGTACACCAACTGCAGAGGGTAAGATTCCCCCTAATTGGGCCGCCTGTTGGCCGGGGTAGTCACCCATGATGTTTAAGGCTGGAACCCTGGTGGTTGAGCATTCCATGACATGCAACACCCTACTTTGGCCCTTACTTAGGCTAGACGGGCGGTAGGAGAGGCTAGTTATGCCAAGCCCTAGCACCTATATGATGCTCTCAACCAATTGATTAATGGCATCGTCCAACCGTTTTATCATATATGTTCTAGAGTGCAGTGGCTGAGGGTCTTAATGTCCTGAGTTAAACTATTTGATGAAGTTCCAATTCTAGAGGTCTGGGGAGTGTGGAGTACCCATTCATCATCATTACTCCCAGGTCCACTCTGACCCGGAGTTGTAGCACCTGTTTGGGTCCCATCTTTGGGTTAATAGAAAAAAACTGAGTTTAAAATATGTTTTTAAAAACTGAGTTTAAAATATGTTTTTAAAAATTGAGTTTGAAAAGAATTGATTTCGAAATAAATGTTGAATACCATCAAGAGTGAATAAAGGAAAACATCTTTGGCATAAAATAACCAACAAGGTTTGACATAAAATCCAACCAACCGAAGCAACCAAACGGGTTAGACAAAAGAGGACGCCACATCGTGGTATAAGTGTTAGCTAGGCACTGCCAAAGAGAGCGTAAAGTCCTATTGAAAAAAAATCACAAAAAAATCAGGGAATTATCCGATTTTCATGAGATTTTCAGTGTTGATTTATCAATAAATTAATTTTATAATGCATCAGTTATTTTATTTCAAAACTTTCAGATTTCTTTCAGGTCACTTAAAAATATGATGTTTTTTTTGGGGGGGGGGGGGCAAAATATCGGTGGGGTTATATAAAGTTGAAAATAATTACAGTATAAATAATAAGACAAAAGTCTGAGGGTGTTAATAGAAAAAAAAACATAGGGTAGTTATCCTGGTAGAAAATAAGTACTGAAAATCGGAAAATTAGATGTAAAATAAAAACTAAATATTAATTTTGGTGATCTCTTTTTACTCTTTTCGATAATTATTTAATTGGCTATTACTTTATAAAAGAAGAAAAATATACACCAATATTGGTAAATTTATTCTGTTTAAAATAGGGAGGCTAAATTTTCAATAGAGTTTTTCTACAACAATTATTATGTAACAATAATAAACAAATGTAGTTATTAAATAAATATTTGTTTTTAACATCTAAACATATGAAATTTGAAACTTAAAATTAGGCGTTTCATATTTTAAATGAATTTTATCTATAAATTTACCATAGCAGAAATATCTAATTAAATCAGAAAGTTTCGAAATAAGATAACTGATGCATGATAAAATCCATTCATTGGTAAATCAACACTGAAAATTTTATTAAGATGGGATAATTCTCTGATTTTTGTTAAATTCTTTTTAATCGAATAGGAGTAAATTTATTTTGTAAAATACGGATTTTACGTCATTTTTGGCAGTGGTTACGGCTATGTTTACGATATATTTGAGCAAAATTGACCGAAAAATAGTTTAAAATGTAGTAAAAATAAATTACATGTGGAATATTATTTTGCTTTTTTTTACTGCGCATTATATTACTACCTTTCGACTTAGACAACAATTTGACCTTAAATAATCGATTTAATTAATTTTAATTCGTTTTTAAAAATGAAAATTAGCCAACAAATTACCAGTACCTAGGGTTAGCTAGCTAACCTCGCGAATATGATACTAATGAATAGTAAGTTCGATCCTCGCAGGGTGCTTCATATTTGCGACCTTATGTCATATCCTAGCCGTGATAAACAGGTTGGGTAAATAGTTATAGGAAAATGTCATGTTTTTTTTACTCGTCCTCTAATATTATAATAACAATGTCGAAAAATATCATGCCGAGAACTCTGCTGGACTTGACTTGCCAGATGGAATCTCAAACACCCACTTCTATTTATTCTTTAGTGTAATTCTAATCTATATATTAATACGCTTGTTACTAAATCTTCCATCTGTTATCATTCTGCAACACCCTCTGGTTAAAAGTGAGACCGTCCAAATTGTTCAAGATGCAATGTAAAAATGTAAATCCTGAGTATCTTTATTTCTTTTTGATATATAAAACACATTGTAGGCCAAGTGGTTCAGCCGTACAGTAATACTGATCCGGCTACGGCTTCGAAGAGTTGTTGCTTTATTTTATCAGAGAGATCAAATTTCCATATATTTGATATTCTGTCTGTAGCAGAACATGCCTTTCCTATACTTATATTGATATCACTTTCTGTAGATGATGGTTGGTTGGTTGGTTGGTGTACGGCATTTTTCGGGTAATTTAATGCTGAATCAACTCATTTTGATTCAGGTTGCTTGGGGTACTAACATTTTCTTAAGTGGTTACCCAACTAAGTGTTGGACAGCCTGATCGCTGCTTAACTTTGGTGATCTAATAGAAACCGGTGCTTTCAGAGTGATTTGACCTAAGTTTTCTGTAGACGAGATATTAATACCTAGGTATGTGAACTGGTCTAAAATTGTAATAACAGAAAGAAAAAAAAATTAATAATATTGATATTAAAAAAAACTATGAAAATAAAATTCATGTCTCCAATTGGGTATAAGTCTTCTGTAGATAAAATATTACTACCCAGGTATGTGAACTGGTCTAGTATTGTAATAACAGTGACCAAGGAACTATATACTTCACTCCAAGAACATTACTAGATTTGACCAAAGTTGCTAGACGTGAGAATTTGATTTTTTTCTAAAAAAAAAAAAAAAGATTTGAAAAAAATAAATATCATTAATATTTAAAAAAACTATAAAGATAAAATTCATGTCTCTTCCCAATTGGGTACAAGTCATAGGAATTTTCGCCAAGTAAATTGCAGCCAATTATGTGTCAGTTTTTATAGTTTTATTTTCATATTTTTCTAATATGCTGTGTGGAGTAGCGTTTTTAAATTGCTTTGATTGCCAGTCAGTGCTGAGAACAGAGGCTGATTTAGAGGCCGGCTGTTTAGCGCTTATTCGGCAGTAACAATTACCTGCCTCGGTTTTTAAATACGCGTGCGGTCGGGTGGGAGGTGGGTGTGCCTTTTCTTTCATCAAAGGTAGGCGTGGCTCGTTTGAAGAGACGCAGCGAGTTAGGGATGCCGGGAACTAGAATGCCCCACCGCATTGAACCCGTCACAACTCGCCCCCCAAAGAAAAGAAATTAAATTGACATCACTCTACATTGACTGATGTATAAAAAAATAAAAAAATAAAATAAAATAAAAAAATAGATAAAAACAAGGCACTTGCAATAAAAAAGTTCAGCCAATTGTAAAAATAATTTTTTTGGTCTGGATTCATTCATCATTGCGCCTTGGCTCAAATTATTAAAGTTCCGACGTGTGTCTGCTTTATTTGTGAAATAGCACTAAAATCGATAAGGTGAAACAGTTATAATATTTTATGTGTATATGCACCCTCCGGGCGTAAGTATCTAGGTTTTAATGTAATGAAATATATTAAATTAGAAAGACTACCAAAATTAGATAAGAACGCATAGAAAAAGATTACTTATTTTAATTATATTTTAATCAGTTTCTATATAAAATCATTCATGAGATTGATTTTAATACGTTGGAGAATAAAACAATATCTATAACACTAAGTAATTATCTATGAAACACGGTTTTGTTAAAACCAGTATGCAAATTCACCACAACATATAATATGTAAACCTTTATTTCTTAGTGAAAATGCACTCGTCGATTCGAGTTCAATCCCTAGACGAAGCTGTTGGCATTTCACCTAGCGCTAATACCCTTGGGGAAGGTATGAATCCATATATTCTCCCTCCAGCTATGGGTTAAATAGTAGGGCAGACTGGGCCATTCAGCCTTGGGTAGGTAACCAGTCTAGGAGAGGGAAAACTCTGAATTCAAAATTCCTGAGGTCGGTCGTTGATTGGGTTTGTGGCAACCCTTGATGCACCAATTCTTTCCTATCGACTGAGCCAAAAAGTGTGGATGGTCCAGCACAAGCCTTAACCACTATAAACAAATCCTGTGTGAGTATTCATTGTATGAACACTCATATGTCGAACTCGACGGGAGAGTCCATAATTTCCTAATGATATATAAAACACATTGCAGGTTTTTAAACGCACTAATAACATGGGCTGTTTTGAAATAAATCTAACTTAGATTTTCATCCTGACATTGTTAATAAATATGATATTTATTCTATGTATTAATGACCTTGACTATAAATTACATACTGATTAACAAAGTTACGCAATTCCTGAGGGTTTTGTTACGTAAGCAGTGACGTAGAGTTGTTTACAGATAGGCAGACACCGAATGTCCATTATAATTAGATAACACAAGCCTTAGACGGGGAAATGGTAAAAAGTGGTTTATCAAGCGTTTGTATCGCGATAAACGACTATATATATATATATATATATATATATATATATATATATATATATATATATATATATATATATATATATATATATATATAGTAATAGTAATGGTGGAAAAGAGTTATAGGTGTACCATGGTTTCGATCTAAATGATCTCACGAGGACCCTGACTTATGCATTTTCTTTGTTAATTAACCCAAATCCTGGGATCCTATCCGGTATTATGTGATCCGCCTGTATCTCAAAGTCCAAGATAACTTTATGTGTCTCGAATCTCTTGTACAGATTCCAGTTTGTGCATATACCATTCAGTAGCATGGTAAAATAAATTTCTTGCATAGTTCAGTCACCATCCCCGCCCAGTTATGCCATGTATTGGACTCTATTATTATTATTATTATTATTATTATTATTATTATTATTAAAATATTTATTATATTATTATTATTATTATTATTATTATTATTATTATTATTATTATTATTATTCCTTTTGAGTTTTCACATCAGTGTTAGCTGATGGTCTTTCACTGGAGTCTGAGTGACAGCAAGTCTCCTCAGGTCTCCAGGACTCTTCTGAGTATTCTGGCAGATTGCAGCAGTGCAGTGTTCTGAATGGTTTCAATCCTTCCTCTGATATCCAAACTTTCCAAACTCTTTTCTAATCCTTTTGGGACTGTTCCAAGTGCACCAACTACAATTGGTATAACTTTCACTTTCATATTCCATAACTTTTCAGTTCTCTGGCAAGGTCCAGATATTTGTCAATTTTTTCATTTTCCTTTAACTTCACCCTGTGATCCACTGGCACTGCAAATCCACAGTTGACAAGTTCTTTCTTTTTGTTAATCAACACTAGGT
This sequence comes from Doryteuthis pealeii, assembly GCA_023376005.1. Lineage (NCBI taxonomy): Eukaryota > Metazoa > Mollusca > Cephalopoda > Myopsida > Loliginidae > Doryteuthis > Doryteuthis pealeii. The sequence goes on along the minus strand of CM042144.1, from coordinate 105,426,324 downwards.
CTGGTCTTCTTGCTGGGATAAGGTGATCCGTTTTAATTTCAAAGTCCCAGAGAATTTTGTGCGTTTCGTTCTCAAAACAGATTCTGGTTTATGCATATACCATTTTGTTGTATGGTCAAAATTTAATTTCTTGCATAATTCCCAGTGGATCACCTTCCCAACCCAGTCGTGTCTAGTTTTGTATTCTCGTTGTGCTAGTTTGCTACATTCGCAGAGTATATGGTAACAGTCTCATCTCTATTACCGCAAAGTCTACATTTACTATTGGGTCTTATCAATTTTCGCTTTGATGTAATGGCATTATTTTGTGCAGCAATTATAAGTGATTCTGTTTCTCTTTTGAGGTTTCCCTTTCTTCCATGTCCAAGTCTTTCCATGTGCAACCTCATCTATTTGTCGTTTGAAGCGTCCATGTTTTTCTTCCCATTTTTGTTTTCTAGTCTTTGTCGTTTTCTGTTTGTCCATCTGCGTTTCTACTATTGTTGGCCGCCATAAGTAATTTGTCTTTGCTCTTCCTTGTGTAATCTTCAAGTTGTTGGATTGTGGTTTCTACGCATTCCTCTATGTTGGCAAGACCTCTTCCCCCTTCCTTTCTTGACACATACAATCTATCTCTATCATCTATTATTATTATTATTATTATTATTATTATTATTATTATTATTATTATTGTTGTTGTTGTTGTTGTTGTTGTTGATGTTGTTGTTGTTTTTGTTAAATATGAAGAGTTACTTGCTACCGGGTAACCGTATGCAAACATCGTTTATTACAGAAACTAGCAAAATAAAAAAACGCCCTCTGGGCAACGTAAAATAAATATTGCCTGAGGGGATGGGAGTTGAAAATTTAATATCAGAGAGTTTGTATCATAAGTAAAGTAAAATCATCAAATTTATAGGAGTAAAAAATAAAATAAATTTATTAAAGGAGTACAAAATTAAAAAATTGAAATGGAAACTTATATTAAAATAATTAAAAAAAACTATATATAGATAAATAATACCAGGTATGTATTTATTAAAACTTATTTAAAAAAAACTTAATGAGGACTGTCTAACATTGCATGCTCAAATTTTGAGTGTATTCTATTTATGACAATTTTAGGCAGTGTGACGTAAGCAGTGGTGTAGTTTTTGTTACAGAAAAAACCGGAAACGAATCTCCATTATTAATAGATATAAAAAAGAGCGCGATTTAAAAAAATGATTGCAGTGGACTTCGATAACATAAATAGATCTGAATTTAATCAATCATTTATAAATGAGTCGAATTTCGATATTAAGTAACCCATAAGGGGTTGATATGACGTTAAATAAAGCAAACCAACTAAAATAAAATCAGTGTATTTATTGTATGTTTTACTAGATAAAATAAAATTTGTGATGTTTTAACTAAGAATCGTTGTGCTGTTATTAAACGTTGTGGTTATCGTTTTGTCACAAATATTTATTGTTTTATCTAAGATTTATGGTGTTGTCATCAAAATGTGTGATATTGTCGTTATAATTTGTGGCGTTGTCATTAAAATTCGTGGTATTGTCATTAGAATTTGTGACGTTGTCATTAAAATTCGTTGTATTGTCATTAAAATTTGTGGTACTGTCATTAAAAGTTGTGGTATTATCATTAAAATTTGTGGTACTGTCATTAAAAGTTGTGGTATTATCATTAAAATTTGTGGTACTGTCATTAAAATTTGTGGTATTGTCATTAAAATTTGTGGAGCTGACATTAAAATTTGTGGTGTTGTCATTGAAATTTGTGATGTTGTCACTAAGATTTGTGGTTTTGTCACGAAGACAAATACAGTTAAAAACAGAATTAATGTTTGTAGTTGATTGATTTTAACGGCATATCAACCTAAGGTTATTTTATGCCTAGAGCTAAGAGAATTGTGTTCATATTACACTGCTTTATGATATTCATATATTCCTATCTAATATAGATAATTTGCATCCAGTTGAATAGCTTCAAGTATTCTTATCTAATACTGATAATTATATAGTTCCAAGTAATTATTTTTGCAATACTCCACTTTGGCCCTATCTTGGGCTAGACGGGTAATAAATCAATTCTTAATGGATAGTACAATTTTTTTATAAACACATTTTTCTATTTAACCCATAGATGGGACCCTAACAGGTACTACCATTCCGGGTCAGAGTGAACCAGGGAGCAATGGTGATGAAGGGGTGCTCCACATTCCCCAAACCTCCAAAACTGGAACCTCACCATCAGATAGAGTTTATCGTCATTCCCAGGACATGAGACCCGCAGCCACGCCTTCTAGCACCCATATGATAAAAAGGGGTTTGGGTTTTGCCATAAAGGCAATAGGGTTGGGAAAATCATATAGGTGCTAGGGCTTGACGTGACCAGCCGATTGATCGGAGGGAGCCTCTCCGACCGCCCGTTTAGCCCAAGATAGGGCCAAAGTGGAGTATTGCATGTCATGAACTGCTCATCCACCTGAGCTCTATCCTTAAGCATCACGGGTCGCCACCCACGGTCAACAAGTGGTCCCATTGGGGGAGTCTTATCCCACTGCAGAGGTGCAGTTGGTACATTCTAACGCCTCAGCCGACAGGGCGGCCCATAACTGTATATGTGGGGAAACAGACTGACAGACAGACGAGGGGACGATAGATGAGGGGTCTTACTTTTAACTCGGTCATTATATTCTTCAGGGCTCACTTCTCTGGTTGATCCTCTGAGTTGCTTCTTCGGTGTTGATTTCTTTGGGCTGATCATTTCCTATTTTAATAACTTAACCAGACTTTGGTTTTTTTCTTCTGAAGTCTTCATTAAACAACCCAGCCCATATTCAACTACGGGTGGAAGAAACGACTCTCACAGCGACAACAATATCCGCTCTCAACCAGCAACTAGTCGCATCTAATCTAAAACTTAAACTAATCTCTCACACCTCTAATGGCGCATTTTTCAAGGGGTTAAGTAAAAAGTTTTTTACCCGTCAGTAACCGTCGAGATAACTGTCCACTGGACCATCGTTATTCTGAATCTAACGAACTCCGATTTAAAATATCTGACTACAGTACGTACTTCATTCATAAGCTAACCATGAATTATGTTACCAACAGAAAGCTGGCATATTTTTAATAACCATTTCTTTCCATAATGACCTTATATTTTGTGTTAGAACACTAAAGAGATACGTTAAAGATTAGTGATAAAGATACTCAGTTATTTTCCCGGTGAGTACGTAAGTAAATACTGATACTATCTTAAACCGTGATAAGATTTTTTTTTGAATTATAGAAATCTATAAGTGATAGAATTTAGACAGAGAGTGTTGTGGCCGTGGGTCGTTGGCATCACAAGTCTTCAACGTTTAAATTTGAACAACAATTGACATTTATAGTGTCTGACGTGATAACTCCTAAGACATATTTTTGGTGCGTGGTTTTTTTTTTATTTTTTTTTTTCAGAGAATCTGAGTGTGATTCCAGACTGTGTTGTAGACCAGGGGTACCCACACTACTTCTAAAATTGACTAGTCAAAATTATTCATCTTGATTCAAAATGCTCAATACTAGCAGAAACTGTATGATAAATTACTTATTACAACGTTTGATGTATTTACTTAAGAGCTATTTCTTATATTTCAATATGTAAAATAAAAGGAAATTAATCCGACAGTGTGAATTTGATATATTGAAAAAAACAAATGATGTTTACAAATGCTTGGGATCATCAGGAGAGAATGTGCACCGTTTCGGGGCCTTCCTCTCAACGGTTTTAACTGCACATCGGCACCCCCCTCACTGATCTATTACATACGGTCGATACAGATATTCCGAGGGACCTCACAACCATGAGGGGAGGCGATGTGCAGTTAAAACCGTGGAGAGGAAGGCCCCGAAACGGTGCACATTCTCTCCTGATGATCCCAGCATTTGTAAACATCATTTGTTTTTTCAATATATCATATTTCAATATGTAAAAAAGAATTATCTCTCTCGCTTGTTTATTTCCTTCTTTTCATTATGTTCAATTGAAACGGATTAAATTATCGGCTCCACTCACTGTCTTTCTCCTACTCTCTTTCTTTCTTTCGTTTTCTTTCTTTCTTTTATATTTTTTCTGTGTTGCACGTCCATTTCTTTCCTTTATTTCTTTATATTAAAAACGGAATGGTCCTTTATTTAGTTGAGCTAACGACATTCACGAGAAATAAGAATTCTGCGGATAAGCAATATCAGATATTCATGATTTACAATTTTTGCATTTCACCTCGGACGATTTGAACGATTCATCTTAATCAAGTGGGTTGCAAGATGATAACGGTCGGAAGATTAAGGAACAGACGTATTAATATATAAATATTTATTCATACTAGCTAAAATATACGCCCACTGGAGCAAGTATTTATGTTTTAATGTAAGATTAGAAAGACTAACGAAACTAAATAAGGTTTCTTGGTTTCTTTGTATTTAGTCCGAAAGTAAATGTTATAGAGCGACTGGAGTTTGAACTCGCTTATTACGATTTCGCAGTCTAGTACGTTAGCCATTACACCACGAGAGCTCCTCCGTTTCTATGTTTAAATCTTTAATTAACACACATGTCGAGTCAGGAGTAGTTTTTATGGTGGGGAGTGTAGCGTAATAATTAGGGTCTAACATAATTCGAGAATAAAAATAAAGCTGTGTACGGACTGCTAGAGAAAGAGAGGAAAAGGAGGAGTGGACACATAACGGGTTGCCGGTAATTTGACCGAGGAATAACCCCAGAATAGCAATTGAAAAGCTAAAACCGGAAGATCCGAGTGTTGGCCGGAAGCGAAAGTGACGTGGTGACGAGGAACGAGCAAGAAGAAGATCGTCTTCTTTTCGCTTTTGGCCGTAGCAGAGTTCAGACGGGGCTGCTGGTCCCTAGTGTTGGAACAGTGATATAGTTGGTACCATGTTAGATGGTAGAGTAATTTAACAGTGTCCTCTCTCTCTTTCTCTCTGTCTTTCTTTCTCTCCGAAACAGAGTCTACGACACGAGCCGGAAGAAAATGCTAAGTTCCTTGTGACTATATAACTTACGTGTCTGTTGTGCCTTCTTTATCTACTAATATGCGACTGCTTCTGGGGCTTGAGTTGGCTACATATATCGTTCCCGAGTTTGCCACAAAGACACTTTGGTAGATTGTTATACAACAAATACATTTTTAGTGCCGTGAATTTTGTGGCACGGGGACAAGCCCCGCCGTGTAACAATAGCTCTTCAGGAGAATATGATTTCAGATAATGTCGATCCTTTTCCGAGTGTTTTCAGCGTAAACCCCAACATACTCTAGTTGGTGGTTCGGTAGTGGCGGGCAAATCACTGTGTGTCTCCTCCTGTTTTCAAGCTCACCCCTCCCTTTTGTACGGCAATTAATAGGTGACTCTTTCACCGGCCTCTCCTGACCTTTGAACAGCCTTTCTACTTCCCTTGACTCTCACTCACAATCTGGTTCACAAGTTTCATTCTGTCTGTATCAGCATTTCCCGGCACTTCACCTCCATTTTTATTTATTCTTATTTTTGGCAAGAATATTTTCATAAGAGAAACTTGTGTAAATTAAACTTAAGATGTTGACTTGGATTCAATTTTTTCAACTATTTTTAAACCTTTGTATAGCGATAGCCTGACTGTGTAAATCATTTTTATTTTTTTTTATCTAGTTTTATATTTTATTTATTATTTATTTAATTGTTTGGTTTTCTTATTCAAATTTATTCAAATTTATTAAATTAATTATATTTTGAATTACACTCAGACTAAGACAATGTTAATACTACCTCTCCTTAATCATTTTAAACCTTTTTAATATAGTCTAGACATTTTGTTCTATTTTAGATATCAAATCAAACATATACATTTTGAATATATCCGGTTTCAAAAGATACATTGTAACCTCTAACTTGAAATTGTAAACTCACATTTGCTGTTTGACACAGTTTTGAGGGATTCTGGTATAAATTTTTTTCAGGTTTTCAATTAATGTTTATCTGTGTCGTCTGTCTGATGAGACTAAAAAGATTTTAAGGAGTTTTAGAAATTTATTTAAATTTCTAAAAGACTTTTAAGTTTTGGTCAAAATAGATTTATTACAGAATGACGTTTTTTTTAGTTTTTCCTTCCTTTCAAAGGATATATATATATATATATATATATATATATATATATATATATATATATATATATATATCGGCATATGTTTACTTTTAATATGTTTGAGAATAAAACAATAATATAATCGAAGACTAGAACATATTGGACGCTAGCTCTTCCCATCATTCATGGCTTTAATTCCTACATTTTCCTTATTACACTAAATTAGACAATAATGAATACAATTACAGATATTTAAAAAAATTCATGTCATTTAAGATTTATCGACGGGATTTCTGCTAATATTCATTAAGATGAAATCAAAGAATTATAAAATACCTAGCAAATACTTAATAGTCTCAAAGTTTTAATATAAATATACAAATTAGCTTCCCGTTCACACTGTAAATCGCTATTTGAATATATATATATATATATATATTATATATATATATATATATATATATATATATATATAATTGCCTGTTATTAGTATGTAGATAAGGCCAACGGCACTAATTATATAAAACATTCTCTTAATAATTGAGATTTAAAAAATGATTGAGTAGGTGACGTAAATAACTAAGGGAAGTGTGCCATTTGTGGTGACGTAATTCTGGTTACGGAAAGACACATAATCGTCATTATAATATGAAATATACTTTATATACAAATATATATATTTACCAACCCCTCCACACGAGCAGGATGCGACACTAGGTCAATTTCTTAAGCTGAGTTTAACTGGTTTGAATTCAGAGTTTCCCTTCTCCTAGACTGGTTACCTAGCCATGGTTAAAGAACCCGGTATGACCTGCTATTTACCCATAGCTGGATGGAGATTTGGATTCATACTTTTCCCAAGGGTATTAGCGACATGTGAAGTGCAAACAGCATCGACCGGGAATTGAACCCTGGTCGATGAGTCAATTTCCTACGACTCTAACCATTACACCACGCGTCTCCGTGATATTTATATATGAATATATGTTCATGTAACTTGCATTGCTGCATGAACACTCACGACACAATACAATTGACTACCTTTATGGTCACTACGATACTTTCATGATTTGCACTGGATAGAGTCAGCCAGAGTTGGATAGTCCGAACAGTAAGTGTTGGTAACCAGCCTCAAGCAGGTGGTCAAATGATCATTAGTCATGGTTGAACGGTACTTGGACTAAATAATTTCGGAAGTCTGTCTCGTTGGATAAATAAGTAAAAAAGATGTTTAGCTAACATCTAAAAGAAATTAAATGGCGTGCCATATGCCCACACTAATTTTACGATGAACGTGTTAATCACAAATCGACGCACTGAGCAACCCTGTTGGAAAAGATGACAAAAGCTTTGAAAGCAATGACTGTCATAAAATGGCTAACGTCGCACTCTAAACTGCTGTTTGGCTATATATATATATATGGAAATACGGTGAGGAAATTAATCCGACAATATGAGAAGAAAATATTTTAAAATATGATCTTCACCTTCCATTTTTGCACATGCATTGATCACATCATTGGGTTTCGTAAACAAACGCGCATATAAAAATTAACGGTTAATAACATCATATTCACACATTCACTATACACTTAACATCTTTCATTTTGTCCCTCACATAAACATTACTTAACAGTCCTGAAGATGGTACAATATACCGAAATGCTTAAGTATTGACACATAAAATTGTTTCCCCTAATCATAACATCCTGTGTTTGTTATATTTTTAAAACATTTTCTTATCATATATATATATATATATATATATATATATATATATATATATATATATATGGAGAAAAGTAGACAAACACGGGGTGTTATGGAAACTGGATGCTTATTGTCGACGATGCAACGTTTCGATCTATTAGACCTTCTTAAGGACTTGGATATAGTTCTTGCTTCAATGATGGACATTCTCAAAATGGTGAAAACAGTAGGTAGTGGAGGGAGGGGTAGTTGGGGGTGGGTAGTGTATTTTCTGAAGGTCTAATAGACCGAAACGTTGCATCATCGACAATAAACATCCAGTTTCCATAACACCCCGTGTTTTTTTAAACTTTTCTCCACATATTGTCGGATTAACCTCCTCATATTTCTCCCATATATATATATATATATATATATATATATATATATATATATATATATATATATATATATATATATATATATATATATATATATATATATAGTTCAACGCATATCATCATATTTTATCCACATAAATCCTTGTTTACTTGTCATTTTCACAGTTCAGAAGAAGGTTTCCATTGTAAACCGAAATGTTCGAGCATCAACTATAAATTTCCATGCATCATAACATCCACACACACACGCACACACGCACCACTCACGCACACACACACACACACACACACACACACACACACACACACCACACACACACCCATATATATATATATATATATATATATATATTATATATATATAAACTTTCGATTTTATCTAATTGTTTCATACTATCAGATTATATACTATATATATAACTATATATATATATAACTATGTATATATATATATATATATATATATATATATATATATATATATAGTATCTCTTAAAATAAAAATTAACATCTACAGAGTAGTCGTGCTTTCTACTTTACTGTATGGTGCTGAAGCTTGGACATTTTACCGCAAGCACATAAACCAACTTGACGCATTTCACATGCGTTGTCTTCGTGTCATTTGCGGTATAAAATGGGATGACAAAGTAAAAAACAGCACAATTTAAAAAAGATGTGATATTGCTGGCATTGAAACCCTACTAGCCAAGATTCAACTTAGGTGGGCTGGTCACGTTGTCCGTATGAATGAGAACAGGCTTCCAAAGAAGTTTTTATACGGGCAACTACCAAATGCTAAGCGTTCCATTGGACGACCTCTCTTACGCTACAAGGACAAATTGAAGGACAATTTGAAACGCCTCGATATTGACCTGAGTGTTTGGGAAGATCTACCATCGGATCGGAAGGAATGGCGTAAGGCCTGTTTCGCTAAACTAAAAAGCTTTGAAGAAAATAGACTGAAGCATAGAGATCGGCTCCGCAAAACTTTGAAAGAAAAACATTTAACTCCTGCCTTGGATCATTTCGTTTGTCAGTGTGGCTTCATGGCTCGCAGCAGGGCTGGCTGCTGTCACACTCGAGGAAACATAAAATGCCTTCTTGACAGCATGAACAACATGGGAGGTATCAAATCACTCACTGCTGACCCTCATCTATCGTTCTCGATAGGAGAGTCCACCATATATAGTATATATATATATATACAGAGTATATATATATATATATATATATATATATATATGATTTGTACAGTTTCATTTTTAATCAGTGGGTGTTGTAAGATAATAACGGTCATACAAATAAGGAACACGAGCATTAATCTATAGATGTTTATTCATTTTATATTTGCTGAAGCATTATTAGTTAATGATTAAATTTCGACTAATATTTCTTTCATCGTTCTTTCATCTATTCGCCTTTTCATCTTTCTTCTTTCATCTTTCAGTTGGTTTTCCATCGAAACTTTTAATCAAATACTTGACACAAAAAAAGACACCCCCCCAAAAAAAAGAAAGAAAAAGAAAATTGAATGAAACGCTCTAAAAGAAACAAGAACCATTGCTATAGAGACCAGATAAAACGACATTGGAAATATTTTTTCGTACAGAAATAGACATGTTCACCCGCGGAGAATATTGAAAATGTGGACTACGCCGGTGATCTAGCACTTATCGAAAATACACCTGTACAAGCCGAATGACTGCAGCATAGCCTTGAATAATGTTATTGGCCTCTATATGAACTCAGATAAAATTGATTTGCTGTGTTTTAAACAAGATGGGAGCAACTCCGTACTGGACAGTAAGCCTCTAAAATTAGTATACCAGTTCACATAAATAGGTATCCTAATAGGTACAATCTGTGTCAAACTGGGGAGTAATAACAATGACGAGATACTTGACACTCCTAGATTATGAGATTAGTGAAATAGATCACTAATTAGGACTGAGCCGATTCTAGAGGTGACCACCACAAGCGGAGTTTAACAGGTTTGAACTGAGAGTTTTCCTTCTTCTAGACTGGTTGCCTTAGCAAGTTAAAGACCCAGTCTTTCCTACTATTTACCCATAGCTGGAGAAGAGTAGATTGATTCATACCTTTCCCAATGATATTAGCGCTATGTAAAAAGTCTTGTCCAGGATTTGAACTGGTGTCGACGAGTCCATTTCCTACGACCCTAACCATTAGACCACGCGCCTCCAACTCCGTTAATCTCACCATCCGATGTAATTTAGTTTTATACCAAGGATACATCCTTTTGTAAGGTGTCTTACTCCTCTGCAGGAGATACTGCCGAGTTCGAAAACTTCTGCTTTACGAGTTTGAACAGGGAAATAAATCCGCAGAAGCAACCAAAATGATTTATTGTGCGAAAGGTAAAGGTACACTCGATTACAGGTATTTGCCTCATACCCCACTTGTATGGGCTAGGCACAAGGCCTCGTTTTAACGTGGGCCCACCCACAAGCCGAAGCTCATGGGTGGGAAAGAACAAAAATTGGGTCGATCCCTTCGGCATTCCCCCTCAAGGGGGCGCCTCAAGCGCTGGGCAATAAACCTAGCCCTGCCCCTTTAAGTCAAGGGGGCAGGTATTGCCTGGGGGGATAGCCCCCTGGGATCGACGCTATTAACTTGTAAAGATCCCGGACCGAAGCCACTGGACCCCACCCCGTTTGGTGGGTTACAGTACACTAATCAAATGGTTCAAGAAATTTAAAGATTGTTTGACTGATTTTAACGGCAAATCAACCTGTCAAGCGTTATCTAATTCCTATTTGTGACCTTTAACCTTATATCATATTTCCATTTCCTACGACGATAACCGTAACACAACACGAATTACGGTTACATGTCTAAGTTTCGTCCATATGTCCAGGTGCATTATCACTTTAAGAAAACAAGTGCATCCTATATGCTGGGAGTCTGTGACTAACAATGTTATGCTTAGTACTTCAACTGTTTTTTTATCAATGATATAATCACAGAACAATATTCATATAATGTTCTGGAAGAACCACAAATAAACTATATAGTTTTATTTAACAAAGTCTGCATGTAGCATGTACAACTTTGTTTAAAAATAATACCGTTTTAACTTGCCATAAAAAATAATGCATAAAAGTTACATATTTAGAAAGATTCTTTTATCTTATTTTCAACCATATAAATATTTAAAAAATTGGACCAGAAATAAGCGATGAATTACTACTTAAACTTGTATGGTCTGGATAAATGATGCCTAGCTGAGATTTGTTTACGTTACGGAAGGGACAACTAAATTTGAGTTTTTTTTTTCCAAATTTTCAAAACAAATTCCTGACGGTATACAATCGTTTTTATTTTATACATTATATATGAAAATAATTCTAAGGATGTCTCCAATTAGACTTATTGTGCTTTTCTTTTGCTTATTTTATATTTTTTTAATAAATTGCATTTAACTTTGGTCAATTGTAGTTTCACTCCAAAAGTCGAAAAAAAAATTCTGCTTGTAGTATTAAACTGAAAAAAAAAAAACAAAAAAAAAAAAACTTAAGCCCAGGTTTCTTTTGGTCTGTACATCTGTCATGGGTATGTGTATGTGCGTGTTATCTAATTCTTAGACGTCCATGCTTACATTTCTTGTATAATTGTTTCTTAAGAGATCCATGTGCACACAATTCTATCAAATACGTATGATTTGTAAATATATCTATTTGACCTATAGATTGTGGTTATCCTTAACTTTTTCCTCGTAAATTCCTACCATAAAATAAACTGAACCCTCATTTTATGTCCGTGTTTTTGCAATAAATGTTTTATTTTTCTTGCACCCGTTATTTTACAATGCTAAATATATTTTCTTTATTCTTTATTCTTTAACAAATAAATAAAATATATTTAGTATTGTAAAATAACGGGTGCAAGAAAAATAAAACATTTATTGCAAAAACACGGACATAAAATGAGGGTTCAGTTTATTTTATGGTAGGAATTTACGAGGAAAAAGTTAAGGATTACCTAGATTGGACCCTAACAGATACACTTTGGGTCAGACCAGGGGTGTGATGTCAATTACTAGGTACTTAACACCTGATAAATCTCACCATCAGATGTAGTTTAGTCTCATACCAAGGATACAAGTTTTGGAGAAGGAGATGACTTACACTTCTGCAGTAGATATAGTCGAATTCGAAAACTTGTTCAAAAGGTAAAAGGGCAGTGGATCCCAGTACAGTAATCAGATAGTTGAAGAAATTCAAAGATTGGTTAACTGATTTTAACGGCAGGTCAACCTGTCTAGCGTTATTTAATACCCATAAGTCAGGGAATCCCATTCACTGTACATTAATGTTTATATATCTTATGCAGTTGTTTCTTGAGAGGTTCTTTTGCGCACAGTTCTAATACAAAACATTTTAAACATGTCTATTTGACCCATAGATGGGACCTTAACATGTATACTCTGGGTCAGACCAGCGAGTAATGGGAATGATGGGGTACTTTCCACTCTGCAAATCTTACCATCAGATGAAGTTTAGTTTATACGGAGGATACCCTCTTTGTGAAAGGGCTAACTCACTACCGTATTCTAAGCCGCACAGACAGGGATATATTAAAGTGGTTCATAGTTGACAAAAATGTATTGCCAATGCTGGAGGCTATGTAGAAAAATGATGTTTTATAGCAGAAATCTTGTTCTATCAACGGTTTTGTTTTTCTCCTTGAAAATGCTATAGTTTCTGTGGAAAGGAATAAGAAACTTTACTCTTGAAGTGTCCCTTAATACTATTGGGAACGGTACGGATTAATATACCGTATTCACTTTTCATAGGATTACTAAAATGACCTATGGACCGTGGGCATATTATTACCTCTTGTTCAGTAACTAGTTGTTTGGTCCGATTTTACGGCTTCTCTGGTTATTTTTATGCCGAAGATGTTTTGGTTTTATTGATTCTTGTTTGGTATTTATATTCTATTTAAATTCAGTTTTAAATACATTTTAATACTCATTTTTTAATCTATTTAACCCATAGATGGAACCTTAACAGGTACTACGACTCTGGGTCAAAGTGGACCAGTGAATAATGGCAAATAAAGGTGTACACAATATTTCCTTGAGTTGGAACTTTACCACTAGATGCAGTTTAACGCCAAAGTTAACCCCTTTGCAGGCAGAAATTAAAAAAAAAATCATTCTAGAGTAATCCAGGGATCACCATACTTTTTTCACGGTGGGTCAGATAATTGAAAAAATAACAAGCGTGGGCCACATTATTATTGGGTTCAATACTTGCTAGGCAGAATGAATGCTCAGAGAAAAAGATGTAAAACAAAATTTATCTTTCCATGTTATATTCATGGATTAGTGACGTAAGATGCACAAAAACAAATTTAACCGACACATTTACTTTCAAAATATTATCAAAGATCGCAACATTAGCAGAAAGCCGGCGGGCCTGAAAAAATGTATTCGCGAGCCGGATCAGGCCCGTGGTCCATAGTTTAGTGGCCACTGAAGTAGACGAATTATTTGCAGAAAATTTGCAAAATATTGGGTATCTTCATTATTTTCTAAAATATTTTGCCTGAGTGGGTGGGAGTTTAAAGTCAAAGGGTTTGTATCATAAGTAAGTAAAATCATCAAATTTAATAAAGGAGTAAAAAACATAATACCATTTGATATGGTAAATTATTTCTGTTCCCTTCAAATAAAATGTTGCGTTCATCTATCAATTATTAATCAAATAATTATTTTGAATATTTTACACCTAAAGACACTCAGACACCGCTTTCTATCAAATATATGATAAAAAGGGTTGGATGTTAGCCGTTAGGGCAATAGGGCTGGTGCTAGAACTTGATGTGACAAACCAGTTAATCGGAGGGGGGCCTCTCCACCAGCCCGTCTATCCTAAGGAAGAGTTACTGTGAAGTGTTGCATGTTGTGGACTGCTCAGCCACCATGAATCTGTTCTTAAGTATCACGGGCTGCCACTCACAACCAACAGGTGGCGGCGTTGGAGGTATTTTGACTCTCTATAGAGGCGCAGTCGGTGTATTGTACAGCCCAAGTCGACAGGGCTGTTACTTTTAGAGTGTCCCTCACTCAGGCAGTAATACTTTTGCGAAATACACTGATTAATATAACGTATTCAGTTGTCATATGATTACTAAAACGACATATGGACCGCGAGCATCGTCATACTTCCTGTTCGGTAGTCAGGGGGACAAATGTCCGAATGCCTTGTGTTCAAGAAAATGTTTATTGCGTCATCAGCGTCGGGGTGCTAATTCGAGGAGCTGTTCGGGAAGTGGGTGGGAGATCTGCAAAGCACAATTTGACCATTAATCCTCGGCTTTTTCTTTTCTTGAAAAGCAAACAGGTTCCCGGCTCCTTTCTAAATAACAGAGATTTGGTTTATCACAATTCACTGCTATAATTATTTCGTGTTCGTTTTCGCAAGAGGAAAGAGAACGAGCGATTGTCTGATTGCTCTTAGCTAGAATTTTCTCCGCAGTAGCAAACTGCTGTCTGAATTCATTCCTCTTCTGACAGTGTGACAGTCAAAAGAATCAATCTCCCAGAATATTCAACTGTCCAAAAAGTCGGTTCTCAATTCCTAAAATGTTTGGCTTACGATCAAGTCAGGCTGAACGCACCCCGCTAGATCATCGGAGTTAAGCAGTAATGAGCCTTTTAAATACTTAGATGGGTGACCATTTAAGCAACAGCTAGTCCGTAAGAAACGACTGCTAAATTGACTTGATATCGGCATTAAATGGCCCGAAAAGGGTTGATATACCTTAAAACTACCAACCAACCAACCAACCAACCAACCCACCTAAAAAGGTTCTTATATATATATATTTAAAAATTCAATCTGGAATGTTCTAATATTTTACGAGGGTTAGTCAAAAAAAATGCCATTTTGTTTAGGACAGGTATAATTACCAACACAGGAACATTTAACATACATCAAAATGAAGCTGATCCCTGTGGACCACATCCTTACTTCTCCAGATAGTCACCGTTTCTCTCAATAACAATGTTCCACCTTCGAAGAAGAGTATGTACCCCTGCCCCGTACAATTCTGTTGACTGTTCTTTGAACCACTTCTTCACCACAGATTTCACTTCCTCGTCACCGAAATAATGTTTGCCTCTCAAACCCTATTTCCCGGGGCCTAAGAGGCAAACGCCAATATTTATTGTCTATTCTTCATTCTAAAAAAATAATTTTAATCTACGCAAGATAAAAAGTAACGGATTAAAGAGATGGTCAGATATGCCATCTATATTTGCTTACTAGCCTAAATTGAAAAAAAAACATAATAATGCTCGTTGAAAGAGAGAGTGCTGCGGAAATAAAGCTAATCGTTTCAATCGAACATAATGAAAATATGAAAAGAAGGAGAGAGAGAGAGAGAGAGAGAGAGAGAAGAGAGAGAGAGAGAGAGAGAGAGAGAGAGAGAGAGAGAGAGAGAGTAAATCAAGATTATATATTTTACATATTGAACTTATGCAATAGCTCTTAAGTAAATATATTAACAAACAAACGACCAAAGAGAATTAAACATCCCTAGAATAGCCAAGCCAACACTACATGTTGTATTTTAATCCTCACTGACAGAAGACTTATGCTGTAACATCAATTGGCAGGCTGGTGCAACACTCCATCTAGCCCTTACTTTAATTAGGCGGTCGGTCGGAAAGTCTTCCTCGATCAATCGGCTGGTCACGTCAAGCCCTACCACCTATATGATTGTCCCAACCCTATTGCCCTTATGGCAAGCCCAACCCCATGTATCATATGGGTGCTAGAAGGCGGTGGCTGGGGCTCTTCATGTCCAGGGAATGACGTTAAACTCTATCAGATGGTGAGGTTCCACTTCTGGCGGTCGGGGAATGTGGAGTACCCCTTCATCACCATTGCTTCCTGGTCCACTCTGACTCGGGCTGGTAGTACTTATTAGGGTCATATCTATGGGTTAAATAGAAAACATTTGTTTATAAACAAATGAGTATCCATTAAGAATGAATTTATTTCACAACTTTGTCGGCATTAAATGACCCACCGAGGTTGATATACCGCAAAAACAAAACAAACAAACAAAGCAATCCCTACGGACAGAAGACAAACACTGTAACATAAAGACCATCACTTGATATCTTAGCTATTGTAGACAGATCCCCTTTAGATCAATACATGTAAAAGGAACGTCATACTCACATTCACTAGCGTCCAGTCACCAGACAAACAAAAAGAAAGAGCATAACCGAAACACTCTGTTGTAACTGACAAGTATTTAGTATATATGGATTAAATATCCACACTGAAACCACTAGCCAAACAGGACCATGGAAATAGACTTGACCATGCCACATAGTGGAATAAACCAACCTGCTATTCAAATCACTTACCAAGTGTGGATTCTCAGAAGCAGATTCAACTTGCAACACAGTCGAATACTGATCAGTCTACACAAATCTCTACAACATGTACTAATGATACTGAGAGAAGATGGGCGCCGCCCTCTTTGTTTCATAAAATGCAATGAAGAGAAAGGTGTCAGTAGCTTTTGCCTGCTATGTTGACGAAGTCCTTATTACTAAACAAATGATTACTGACGGTTATACATTGAATGTGTATGAATTATTAAATAGTTGACGAGGTTGCCTAGCAGAAGATCGCCAACGCAGACGAGTGTGTTATAAGTATGAATTTTTAAGTCCTTAGACTTTAACATTTGACGTCAAAAATAGGCAGTTACATGTGTCGGAGAACATTTGGTAAACAATTATTACCGATTTCCAAAGTACAGATTCCGACGGAATGATTTTTGGGTCGGTTGGTTGGTTGGTTGGTTGATTGTTTTGTTTTACGGTAGATATATTTACCAACCCTTGCACACAAGCAGGGTACGACATAAGGTCAATATATTAAGTGAAGTTTATCAGGTTTGAATTAGGAGTTTCCTTCTTCTGGACTGGCTAAAACATCACTCAATAAGTCCCGGGCCTAACTAATAAAACAACAACTTTTAGGCAAAATTCGACTTTATTCATCCGCATTGTCTCCTTCTAGGGGGAGACACTGATTCTAACGCATCTAACAATTAGATGTCTTTTTTGTTGAACAATTTCTTTGGCCTCAAAATACGCCTCAGTTTCCGATATCACTTCTTCATTGGAGCCAAATCTCTTTCTCTGGATCATTCTTTTGAGGTCTGCAAATAGTCAGTAGTCGCTATGGGTTAGATCTGGAGAATAGGGTGGGTGCGGAAGCAATTCAAAGCGGAGTTCATGTAGTTTTTGCCATGACTTGTGACACGGTGAATTGTCTTGGTCAAAGAGCACATTTTCCTCTTCATTTGTGGCTGCTTTTTGGCGATTTCATCCTTCAAACGCACCAATAATGTAATAAAATATTTTTTATTGATGGTTCTTCCTTTCTCAAGTTAATTGATGAACAAAATACAGAGGTGAGAACCTTGCCTGGTAAGGTTGGCGTTTTTGGTCGCTTTGGACGGATTTTACCTGCTGCTGTCCACTTAGCTGGCTGCCGATTTGTCTCCAGAGTGAAGTGGTGAATCCATGTTTCATCCATTGTGACATATTTACGCAAAAACTCCTTTTTTACCAAAAAATCCTTTTTGTTGCGTTGCAACAGTTACAAACAATGTTCTGAATTGTTGACACGTTGTTGTTTTTGATCGACTGTGAGCAAACCCGACACCCACTTTGATCACAGCTTTCTCATTGAAAAACGCCTTTTGATATCTTCAATTCTTCCGCTATCTCATGCAACTTCAATTTACGATCGGCCAAAACGAGTTTGTGGATTTTTTTTGTTGTGTTTTCCGGACAACACCCGAATTTGGGTGACCTGAGGGGACCATCCGCATCATTTGTATCTGTACGGCCGCGTTTAAAGTCAGCGCATCAGCTCTTAACCGTTGTTTTAGAAGGAGCAGAGTCCAAATAACACTTATCAAGCCATTGCTTTGCCATCAGAAAGCAATTCTTTATCAACACACAACATTCAGATTTTTCCATTGTTTTGAAAATTTGCAACAGTAGCTTCACTTAAATAACTGTAATTTGTAAACTAATAATCTGATTGGGCTCAAATGTTGACACGTGCCATTTGAAGGTCAGTACTTTATAAAAATCATATGGATTTTATTTTACTACTGGCCATCTATATGTCAAGTCCGGGAGCTATTGTATGATGTGTTACTTAGGCAAGGTTAAAGGGATTAGTCTCCTCTACATTTTACTCAGAGTATTAGCGCTATCTGAAATGCACACAGCCTCGTCCATGGTTTGAAATCGGGTCGATGATTCCATTTCCTACGACTTTAACCATTACAACATGCGCCTCCGTTTTACGTTATATGAACTCTTTTCAAATTAGTAAATGCCGAATATTGTCATTTTGACAGACAAAGGACATAGGTCGCTTACATAACCTGTTATGCTTAAATGGTCACCCAATTAAGTATTGAACAGGCTCAGTGCTCTTAACTTCGGAAGCCACGATCATTCGGATACGGAAGGTAAATACAAAGACAACATAAATCCTATTAAAATTCAATTTTATCATATTGTTATAAGTAAAGTTGGCCTGGTAGACAGACAGCGAAGGAGTCTATCCCCCTTTTCCCTAGCACTAGACAAAAGAAGATTGTTTTTTTAGAGTCTGAGGAGGAGCGCCACACCTATCATCCTCATCTTATCGCACAGATCTCTATGCTGTTCATGTGCTAAGTTGGCGAAGGCCGGTATCGAACCAAGAACCTTGTGATTCCTAGGCGGACGCTCTACCGACTGAGCTAGACCGGCACTAGTATTAAGTAAAGTAAGCGGAGTAGAATATTGTCGGTATCAACCGGTCTGTGAGGGAGGCTATCCGCTTTTAACTAGCTCTAGACCAGGGAGATTGTTTTAGCGTCTGAGGTAGAGTTCCACACCTACCATCATCTCCCCGCTTTACTGCACAGATCCAAGCTATGCTATTGATGCGCTGAGTTATCGAGTGCCTGTATCGAACCCTGAACTTTGTGGTTCCTAGGTGGATATGTTACAATTTATGGGAGTCATAAATTGTTAGAACCTGCAGCTGAGAATAAGGGCCATTAATATTGAGATCAAGGGAGCCAGTGGAAATTTACCAGTGACAGTTGGTAACCTTCTGATCCATTGGAAACACGCGCTGATAGACATGTGATAGTTTTTAGTTTAGAATTCAGATTTTGGAAGAGAAAGACATGATAGTCTTTCTCTATCGAGTTATATCTCCCACGCGATGAATAAGCACTATGGGCTGATAAAATAAAAAAGCTTGATCAAGCGAACTATAAGTCTTGTTTTAATTACAATGACCAAAATCAGCCCAGATGAAAACCAGCCCTTAGTTAGAAGAATTAAGAAGAACAGAGAACAACTCAACTAGACAGGAACATATCAAGAAGTTAACAAGTTATAAAGAAAACCATCTCCTCTCTAAAGTAAGTCTCTAATCTCTCTCTCTCTCTCTCTCTCTCTCTCTCTCTCTCTCTCTCTCCTCCGAGAACTCACTCTCTCAATTATATACCTGATGTTCGATGTTTTATGTGGGTATATAACAGGTATTATATATCATAACAATGTTTACAAGTGTGTTTACTATAGTGTTCATATTTAACCAATAGATCCACACGAGCAGGATGTAACACAAGTTCAATTTATTACTTGGAGTTTAACAATTTTGAATTCAGAGTTTTCCTTCTCCATGTCTGATTGCCTAACCAACGTTAAAGAGCCCAGTCTGCCCGACTATTTACCCATAGTTGGAGGGAGAATAGTTGGATTCAATACCGTTCCCAAAAATATTAGTTCTATGTGAAATTTAGTTAGCCTCGTCTAGGATTTGAACTCGGGTCGACGAGTCGATTTCCTACGACTCTAGACCATTACACCACGTGCCTCCACACTATAGTGTTACAATAGATTATAATATTCTAACAATATTTGTAGCGTAGTGGATAGGTGCTGGGCGAGTTTGAACTCCACTATCTCAGTTTATAGAGCATCCTCCTCCTCTTTGTTTATAAGTGCTTTGGTGCTGATGGCTTTAGTAATGAGTGATTTCTGTCAGGTTTAAGCAACGACGATAATTAACATGATTTTCTTTAAAAGTTTGACAGCCACTGAAAGTATGCGCATTTCATACTTGAGTATTCAGACGAGGAATTGTAAGAAAAAGGAATATAATCCTTCCGGTTGTAGCTTTAAAAGCAAAAAGAAAAAAGAAAAAAAGAGAGAGAGAGAAAGAAAGGAAGCGTTGAGGACTTGTTTTAGTCATTGAAGAAACGAAGACTCTCGAATAAGCAAAACGAATTTTAAAATAAAAATAAAAATATAGAATAAAACAAAGAAATAGAACACGAGATGTGATCAAAGAACTGAAGTGTCTGAGTGAGTGAGGTCTCATGGATTTCGCTTCAATTAGAAGACCTGCAAAAGCATACGGGCCTGGTTTATTAAGGAAAAACAGGAATATGAAACAAAATCTACAATGAAAAGAAAAGGAGAAGAATTTTGATTTACATATATAAATAGACAAATATATGAGATACATCTTGTGTAGGGATGTGTATGAATGAGTGCGTGGGCGAGTCTGTATTTGCACACACACACACACACACACACACACACATACACACACACACACACATATATATATATATATATAAGTCATTGTATATATACATACAAATATATATATATGCAATGTATGCACAAATCAATATATGCATATTCTTATATATATATATATATATATATATATATATATATATACATATATACATATATATATATAATATTATTATTATTATTATTATTATTATTATTATTAATATATATCAATTTGTGCATATATATATATTTAATGCATGGAATAAGAATATATATATATATATATATATATATATATATATATATATATGTGTGTGTGTGTGTGTTTGTGTGTGTATAAATAAAAGGTCAAATATATATTGATTTATGTATATATTCCATATACATATTTGTATGTTTATATACGAACATATATATACGTATATGCTTAAATATGAACTGATTTATTAAATAGTTAACTCAAAAGATAAGGCGTATTGCCCCATTTCTTTCCTTCACACACACACACACACACACACAAACACACACACACATACACATAAACACATAGACGCGCTTACATACACACACACACTGTTTTTTTCAGATTCCCTATGAAAACCTGTATGAAAATGTGGGTTACCAATCTGAAAGATAAAAATAAAATTAGTCTTACAACGCACAACAGACTTACATGTGTACAAGCGTAAATAGGCATATATACTAATGCAAAATTCTAAAACTTATCCTAACTTAGATATATATATCATCTATCAATGATATTGAATATTTTAACTTTATATATATATATATATATATATATATATATATTATATATATATAAGGGTTTTGTAATTTGCTTGAAGCATTGTGTATATATTGGTTTGTTGGTTGGTTTTGAAGGCTGTCACAATGCGAGTGTAAAGAAAAAAGAAGGTATCTATGATGTTTATATATATATATATATATATATATATATATATATATATATATATATATCCCCAGTAAAGGATGGCTCGATGTGTAGAATACCGTACAGACTGTTTCGACTTTATTAAGTCTCATCGAGCCATCCTTTACTGGGATTACACTTGTCAAGTTTATTTTCTCTAAGAAAAAGTATCGAATTTTATGCGATACATGCGTTGTAAGTGCCTTCAAGTAAAAATTTAATATATACTTTATCAGCAACGTTTCTAAATAAACAAACATCCAAAAATCTTATTCACTTCGCCGAAGGGCATTCGGGCTGTTTGTTGTTATTATTCTCTCAATAGCGCCCCCTTACCTATTATGGTAGAGGCGCGTTGTATCGCTTGACAAGCTTAATTCCGCTGGGATGGTCAACTGTGTACTGTGGCCGAGGCGATAAAAGTGTTTCACTAGTGTTTCACTGCGTCTGCTGAAGTCCCGGTTTCGATTTCTGTCGGAGGGAAATCGTTAGTATATACCGCTGATTAGACTTAATAAAGTCGAAACAGTCTGTACGGTATTCTACACATCGAGCCATCCTTTACTGGGATTACACTTGTCAAGTTTATTTTCTATAAGAAAAAGTATCGAATTTTATGCGATACATGCGTTGTAAGTGCCTTCAAGTAAAAATTTAATATATATATATATATATATATATATATCGAGGTAATGTTAAGGAGTTTTTGGCGTACTTTGGTATTCCCGTCAATAATTGGGAGTCACTGACATCTGATCGTGAGCATTGCAATATAAAGGGGTGCAGAACTATTTGAAGCAGCACGGGTGGACCGGGGAAAACTCGGGAGAGCTTGCCGAAGACGTGAAA
>CM042144.1:105393673-105396173 GCA_023376005.1 Doryteuthis pealeii | reverse complement strand
TATATATATAAAAATGACATCATTTAAAAAAAAAATTATTTAAAAAGAAATATCATAACTAGACTGCTTCAGTTCCAGTGATCTTTTGAAAAAGAGATATTATCTCGAAAATTCAAGAATTGATTACAGGTTAACACACAACATCATTGTTACCGTATTATTATTATTTTTCTTTACACCTGCATTGTGATAGCCTTCTAAATCAACCCCCTAACCAAGATATGCACAATGCTTCAAGCAAATTATAAACCTCTCTTACACACACACACACACACCCACACACACACACACATAGACATATATATATATATATATATATAATATATATAAGGCTCCGGGGTATTTCATTTTCTTATATCTAGGTGATAGAAATATTTAGCAGTTTCTTTGGTCCGGTTAGGATGTGACACAAGGCCGCAAGTCTGTCAACCTCGCAATTCAATGGTAATCTTCCTTGGTCCAGTATGTGCGTTGGGTGTAAGTACTTATTTTTGTTTTAATACAATATTCAATTAGACAGAAACGGTTTATTATTATTATTATTATTATTATTATTATTATTATTATTATTATCAAAAATCCCCTCCGGGCGGTGTGAAAATTAATTTTGAAAAGATCTTGCCTGAGGGGTAGAAGTTAAAAATTCAATGTCAGATAGATTACACAAAAAGTAAGTAAAATCACCAACTTATTAAAAGAGTAAAAAAAGAAAACAATTTGAAATGGAAACTTAGTTCCGATAACTTCAGGCACCTCATGTCGTTTAATGGTTAGAAAGCTAGATTCACAGACCATTGATAGTGTGTTCGATTCACATTGGGTGTCCATACCTCTGGCCGTGTGCCACATCTAAGCTAAGCTTAGTAACTAACTATAGGTTTATCTTCTACAGGAAAGCGAAGTGCATTTGGCATAAGATTGATTGATTTTAACGCCATGTTAACCCATCCAGGGTTATTTTATGCCAAGCGGTAGGTTGTGAGAGATGGTCAAATTCATTGTTTTTTTTTTCAATAATTTTTTTTATTTTGACAGTAGATTGTTTGCAGTTGTTTGTTGCTAAGTGGATAGGAAATCAGTTTAAGGGATAAGTTTATAGGGAAAAGTTCAAGGTTGTTATTAGTGATAGTTTGGTAGAAAAATTTTTTACCAAACAATTACTTATAAACAATTTTTTTCTATTTAACCCATAGATGGGACCCTAACAGGTACGACCACATGGATCAGAGTGGGCCTGGGGGCAATGGTGATGAAGGGGTGCTCAACATTCCCCAAATCTTCAGAATTGGAACTGCACCATCAGAGTTTAACGTTATTCCCAGGACATGGAAACCCTCAGCCACTGCCTTCTAACACCCATATGATAAAAACGGTTGGGGCTTGCCATAAGTGCAATAAGATCGGAGCAATCATATAGGTGCTAGGGTTTGACGTAACCAGCGTCTAGTATAAAGATCCAAGTGGAGTGTAGCATGTCATGGACTGCCCATCCGCCTGGGTTCCATCCTTAAGCATCACGGATCGTCACACATGTGGATGCAGTCGGTGTATTCTACCGCCCCAGCCGACAGGGCGGGCTTGGCGTAAGAGTTATCGGCGTAGAAAATGGAACAGCAAACCGAGTTCAAATCCTGGATTAGGTAGTTTGTATTTTGCTATGAGGCAATAGCTGACAAAAAAAAAAAAGAAGAAAAAAAAAAAGAAAGATATTTGCTATAATTTATCGTTCAGATCTTTTCTTTCCAAGTGTATTTTCGTTCCAAGAGACGAAGTGGGCATTTCATCTGATTCTATTTTCAGCCATATTCTATTCTAAGCCACGACGCTACAATTTATAAAGCTGGGATTAGTATGGTTTAGTAGCTTGATTTCACGGCTTATAATTTCGAGTAAGTAATCCTCTGTAAATAATAAAAGGTTCAATGCGCTAATTACAGTTATGTAATTTCAAGTTGGTTGGTTGGTTGGTTGTAACAACATATCAACCCTTTTAGGTTATTTAATACCAAAGTTTAGTTTTAATATATATATATATATATATATATATATATATATATATATATATATATATATATTTTTTTTTATAGTTTTTTGAGTCATTGTACGCATGTGTAAAATAGAAATTAAAAGGCAATTGATAATGCAATGGAATAGGTGTTGAAAATTATGTTTATTTACCTTTTTTTTTCCTAAATATTTTCAGGATAAATCCCATCATCAGAGGTTTTAGAAGTACTTGTGTTTTTTAGTACTTATTTACGGCGCTGGCGTAAACGTTTGTTGTTTTTTAAGTTGAAGGAACGCCGGATGCTTGAAAATATTCGGGTTTTTCCGTGGTGATTCGTCGGCCCGTTCGATATATATATATAATTTAGAAAGGAAGGAAAAACTCAACACCGTAATTCCATAATAAATTTATTTCGACCAAAATTGGGACCTTTATAAATCTAAGTTGATTTAATATAGCTCCCCAAAATTTTCGTCTCATTAATTCAAATTA
>CM042144.1:105358673-105391173 GCA_023376005.1 Doryteuthis pealeii | reverse complement strand
CAGTGTACTTACAGTCGGGAGCAAAACTCGACTGATTTTTATCAGTCAGATTCCCAAACACCTCAGCAATCATCACCTCCCGGCCAGAAGCTGAATTTTAACTGAAAAATACATACATAAGTATATATGTTACGGTCACTTAGAGATCTCGTATCCGTAAATAACTGAGAACCTTGCTTAAGCGAATACGCTGGCCATCATGTATATTCCCCTTTAAAAAGATCTACAGGGTTTGAGAGTATATATTGTAGTCAGCCATAGGCACCGTGTCTTCAGAGTGGCTAGAGTTAACATAGTCAGGAGCGAAACCCGACTGCTTTTTCATCAGTCCGATTCATTCGGTCATCAGCACCTACCGGCCAGAAGCAGAATTTTAACTGATAAATACATACATATATATACTTAGAGAGCTTATATCCGTACATAACGGAAGCGCGTGGTGTAATGGTTAAAGTCATGGGAAATGGACTCATCGCCCCGAGTTCAAATCCTGGACGTGCTAATTGCATTTCACTTAGCTCTAATATCATTGGGAAAGGTATGAATCCTACTCTCCCCCCAGCTATGGGTAAATAGTAGGAGAGACTGGGCTCTTTAACCTTGGTTAGGCAACTGGTCTAGGAGAAGGAAAACTCTGAATTCAAACCTGATAAATCCCGCTTAAAAAATTGACCTTGTGTCGCATCCTGCTCGTGCAAAGGTTGGTAAATATATATATGTTACGATCACTTAGAGAGCTTATATCCGTACATAACTGAGAGCCTTGCATACGTGAATACAGTGACTATATTTCCTTCCAAATTGCTGCCTTTATTTTGATTGTATATATGTAAACAAATATTGTATACATTGGATTATGAATGTAACTTGTAAATAAAGGATTTAAAATGTTGTATCAATCTTTAACCATTGCAAGTTATTTTAAATTAAATGGAATTTCAGCAACAAGTGCAAACTTCAGAAGTTTGTCAGTGATTATTTCATTAACATTAACTAGCAAATATATGCACCGTCCGGAGGAAGTATTTAATTTTTCATGCAATGAAATATTATATTAAATTTGAAAGGCTAATGAAACTAAATAAGAATGCAGATAAAAAGATTCAAAACAGAAGGGTATAATCGAAAAAAAAAAGAACAACTGAAATCACTTCCATCTGTCATTGCTAATTTTTGTTTGACATTCATTTTATTTTCCTAACTAGAACATCTTATCTTATTCCTTAGAAGATTATTAATTATCTAAAAGATTCAAATTTATACACTTCTAGCCAACAATAACAAATATAATCTGTGTATTTCTAATCTCTTGTGAATTGAGAAGACCTGAAATATTTTTGGAAATGAAAGGATTTATAAGAATTGATAAGATATCAAAAAAAGAAGAGAAAATTGAAATTAGTTTTTATCTTTCAAAAAAGACGGAATAAACGCCAACAGATTCTGACCTTGGATACGACCTTGCACATATTCATATGTCTATCTATAGTGCACACGTGGTGTATTTATGCATATTCATGTCTTCTGTGTCTCCTTGAATTGCAAAAATTGAGTCACTGATCACTCCATGAATAGTCATTAATAAGTTCGGTAGAGTTGCGAAAAAAAAAGAAAAGGAAAATTGCTTCACATATAAAAAAAAAATTAAATTAATTCGGAAATACAGAAGAGTAATTATCAATTGAGACTTTTAATCTAATTCAGTCTTATTCTAATCGCATTTAACTAACTTTTTCGCCATCTGTTCTTTTCGATAACAAGATCAGGTAAGACAAAAATATAAAGATATCGAAAGAGTTATCATGTAGCGATAAATAACTGCAATAACTATTAAAAAAACAGAAATTAACATAAGATTTGTTCGATGCGTGTTATTTAAAGTAGGATATATTTACATCTCCTCTTGGGCAAACCCCCCTTTTAATAAATCCGTATCTTCCAACATCGGCAAAATCTTCCTCAAACTTATTCGTAAACACTTCCCCAAATACCGGCCCTTAGCAAAAATCTTCAATAGAAATAATCTAAAAATAAGTTATAGCTGCACTAAAAACATATCACAGATCATAAAAAGCCACAACAAAAAAGTAGAAATCAACAATAACATACCACCACCTACCAATCTGTGCAACTGCAGAGACAGAAACGCGTGCCCCTTCGATGGTTTTTGCCTACAAAAGAATGCAGTATATATGACTACTGTAAAATACAATACAACCACCAAACATTACATCGGAGCAACCGAAGGAACTCTAAAGCAAAGGTTCTATATCCATAAACTCTCCTTCACAAACAAAAACTACTCATCCAGCACATCACTATCCACCCACATATGGCACCTAATGGATATGAATATTTCCCCCCAAATAACCTGGGAAATACTAAAAATTGCACCCACCTACAACAAGACTACAAAAAATGCCTTCTTTGCCTCCAAGAAAAACTCTCCATTATCACCCACCTACCACATTGTACCCTCCTAAACAAAAAATCTGAAATACTATCCAAGTATAGACATGAAAATAAACACTTGATATCAATTTCGACCCATACACTTAACCCACATCACCCTACCCACACCCAATGCCCCACCACCACGATACTATCGCACACATAACACTCAGCATCTTCACATCACCACCATACATTATCACTAACCAATATCAACCCTGCATACACCCATCAGAAACGCAAGTAAACATTTTTTCTGTACCCTAGAACCATATCAGCAACCCCTGAAACATAACCTACTCCCCATCAGCCGCAGTATTACTCCCACAACAATACTTAATTGGTACTTCACGTGTATTTAAATCGTATACCACAACACTTCTACCACATGCACACGCGCATGCATCCATGCATACACGTGCAACACCTTCCCACACCCTATTACACCAGCACCATTCAATCCCCATACTATGCTCCACGTTTAACAAGAATGTTTACTTTTCATTACATTCACTGCTCACAATCTATCATTTTTTGTGCGAGCATGTGCGTCTTGAGTTGGCGAGGACCGGTAACGAACAAGGAACCTTGTGGTTTCTAGCCGAAAACGCTATACCGACTGAGCTAACCCGGCCCTTTCCATTATCTCACCAGACACTATGGAAGACCATAAGCCAGCCTCTATAAATATATACAAGACATGTAGCATGGAGTGCTTCCGGGGACTGTGTCCATATCAGGGATGAATTACCAGGATTGAGGACAAAACAGGCCAGATATTCTTCGCGGATTCGCGACATAACTTTCTTGATGATGGCTGGACAATGTGCATCGAAAAATAAGATGACTATATAGAAAATCGACGTACTTGTTTATTCCCGAGATTTTTGCTCATATTCATTAAGATAAAATCATTAAAAACACTGATGAAACTAAATAAGAATGCAGATAAAATGATTTGAAAGAGAGGGTGTATAATCTAAAAATTGAACAACTTTGAAACTAACTCTTCCATCATTTTCCATCACTCCCGTCTTTTATTGCTAATTTCTCCTAATTTAACTATACAGTTGAATTAGGAAGTAAAGAATAAAATTACTGTTATCTACTCTTAATAAGAGTAGATAACAGTAATGTTATTCTATAATATTATGGATATATTTTTAAATTTATCCCTGGGATTTTTGCGCATATTCATTAAGATGAAACAAAACAATTAGAAATGAATAATACTAGACACATATTTATTAAAATCAAATCTTTAATATCAATATGCAATTTAGCCTTCCCTTTCACACTGTAAACCGCCATTTTGTTGTATATATAAATACATTTGCATATTAGTATATAGATATATAGATATAGTCAACAGTATTAATAATGTAAAACAATTTTGTTAATAATTGAAGTTTAGATAAAAAAATAAAATCATGGAGAATGTGACGTAAATAACTAAAGGAATTGTGATTGATGGTAGAATATAGTTTCGGGTACAGAGAGACAAACACACAATCTCCATTATAATAAAGATTATATATATATATATATATATATATATATATATATATATATATAGTATTATCAGGTGGTTCATAAAAAAGTGTCGAGCTTGAAGCTGTATTTACCAATATAGAAATGAAGAATAAATGGAACTATATTTTCAGCATGAAAGCTGTGTAAAAATGTACAAACATTTTGGTGTAAATTCATTGAAAAACAAGAGTATGGATATTTTTTTACTCTCCCTCGGGGGATCATATCCAAACAAACCAATTTGACCCAAAATTGATGGTATTAACAATCACAGAAAAGTGGATTTGTTAGTAATAGCAACGAATTGTCGAGACATCCTATAGGTGTTAGGGTTCGATGAAAACCATCCGATTGATCGAGGGGTTCTTTTGGATGAATAATACCCTTGGGGAAAGTATGCATCCGACTACTATCCTCTCTAGTCTATGGATAAATAGTAGAGCAGACTGTCTCATTAACCTTGGCTAGGGAACCAGTCTAGGGAAAAGGAAACTCTGAATTTAAACATGTTAAACTCTGCTTAAGAAATTGACCTTGTGTTCACATCCTCCTCGTGCGGAAGGGGCTGTAAATTATATCTACGATGTAATTTGAGCCACATGTTATTTGGATTACAAAGGGAATTCTCCTCAATAAAATTGCAACAAAACTTTTTTTCAATATAGAATTAATTTAATTTCTGAGATTATATGTAATGCTAAATTATGAATTAATCCATCAATTTCCTTAATATAAAATAACTAACCCCTCCCATTGCATTTATTTTTAAGGGCGTAGAATTGGATTTAACACCTTGAACCAACACTCTTTTTTTTATCGTTAAGAATTCTTGGATACGCATCGACCCATTACATTTCCTTGAGATAATTGAGGACTTCTCTCTTGTCTGAAAATTGGCACCAATCCATTTGTTTACAAAAATATGTAATCTATCATAGTTTATATGTTACAGACGCCACTTACTTGAGATCAAAATTCCAACACACACACACCCACACACCATCCGACCAACATTATAATATAAATATTTACTGATTATATATTTGATAAATTACTTTAATTCATACCAAAATAACAATCTAACAATTATGAGTTACATTATCCTCGCGGTGTGAGGAAAAAAAACAGCAAATCAGCTGTCGTGATAGAAAGCTTGAATCGAAAACACCCTTTTAATAAGAATTCTAACAACACACATTCACAAAAGCGTTTCATCAACTCGAGTGTGTTGAGAAACATATTTTGGAAAAAAAAAAGAACAAGATAAATCGTAACTCGAGCACCAAAAAAAATCTATATATGTGGCTATTATCATATTTTGAGCCAATAAGAATAGCGATTAAAAAACATAATTTAACATGCATATATATAATATTAATTTTCCTATACATATGAAAATTATAATTATAAAGAATAATAGTATATAATAAGTAGAACCCTCTTATATATATATAGATAATAGATATTTCATATAAAACTTGCACATGTCCAAGGGGAATTAAAAAAGCTAAATAAAAGTAAAACAAATATAAGTGCTCTATGTACGCCTAAGTAGAAGTCTAAATACTGAGAGTCAGAAACCCTCCCCCTAGCGGAAGCCACTGTAAATTAGGTGATCATTACAGCGAAACTTTTTTAACAGATAAAGGTCTCGCTGACTTCCTAATACCTTGATGTTAGCTTTGTTTTTATTCAGCAGTAGTTGATACGTATATATATATTATATATATATATAATGATTTGAAGAGGATTTAAGAGGAGGAGATGTGGTGATATAAAACTGACAAAAGAAGACAGCTTTGAATCAATGACGATTTCGCTCGGAGATATGTAAAGAAGCTTAGTTCAAATTTTAGTGGGAGTCAGCTGCTTGAGCAAACACGTCTCGCAGATCCATTTCTAACATGAAAATAGCAAGTTGATCCTAATTGCTGGATGCCCCTACATACAGACCTTATATCCCCTGGGAAAGACATGAATCCATATATTCGACATGGGATAAACTCCATGTTAATGCGTTCAGATGTACTGACCGCTCCCAAATTCTAACCAGCCTGGTCTTAGAGCAAACCATTTTAAGGTTAAAGTAAATACTTTGAAAATTCAGTACACACTTTCTTATAAATATTCTGGTATTAAAGTATGACTTGAACGCCAACAATATAACCTGGTCAAATCCTACTCGTAGAAGATTAAGTATAATGTGAATAGGATCTCTTTTTTTTTTTTCAGTGTGAAAAGAATTCCAAACGTGCCGAAGTAATACTAGTATATTAAATCCAATATCTGACCGTAAGTCTGACTGATCTGTTTCTTGGTTTTACATGGAACAAACTGTGTGATGTTATAGGCAGTATAGAGATCCTGAAGTAATAAAATTAACTGTGAATATAATACATACACATAAAAATATGAGATTTCTGGGCGAAAGGCTTCCATAGAAGTTCATTAACTCGATTTAATATATCGTTAAGGTATTAAATATACGATAGTTAATATAAGATAATACATTGACATAATTAGTATTACCTCGACAAGAGAAGGCAAACGTCATCAAAAACCCCATTAAGAGTATTATGAAATTAAGAGATGATTGTTTGGGAAGACTCTGTAACCCCTTTATAGATGTGGAAAATGCCTATTAACACAAATATATATATATGAAGCGATAAAGATTACCCAATTAAAAGAATTAAAAGTAATATGAGGTGAATGAGTGATTCATTTAAATTGGTAAAGCGGAGACATAGTAAGAGACCAAATGACATATGTATGAGCCTGGGATAAATGTGTATGGTGAAATAAAGAAAAGCTAAATCATGGTAAAGTTTATTGCTAATACTTAAGAAAATGTATAAATAGGACCTCCACAGAAAATGAATGCAGATCCATGCTCCATGATAATAATCCAGAACTAGAAAGATTTGGAAAATAAGGATTAGAATAAATCAAAATAATTCTTAAACTGTAAGACAAGAGTATTTATCTCATATTTAAAAGAGATAACGTTGCTATTACATTTTATAGTTCTGAGGAAGGTAATACTTTGACATTCGAGACTCATTAATCGTATAGAGAATAGAACTTTTTATCTAACTCTTCTCTCTCTCGTCTCTCTCTCTACTTTCTCTCTCTTCATAATTTTAAACTGATGAATAAGGTGAATAAATATAAATAATATAAATATATATAGTGCAGATTATATATAATATAAGTTAAATTCAGTAATAGTTGTGTGCTTGTGTGTAGATATGAAACGTCAACTTTTTAAGTCTTTTTAGTTTTCCTTTAGAACAAGACATGCAAATTATGGGGCACAAGCGAGAGTAAGACTCTTTTAAGAATGTGTTAATCTCGTGTGATTATTCATATATGTGAGAACGGGTTAATGTATAAAATGGAAAACGACTGACGATATTTCAGTTTATAATACCAACAAATTTATATTATTAATATAGTGATATATATATATATGCCTCAAGATATATGTTTAAGCCAAAACGAGCTAAGTTATATTATATATATATATATATTATATTGGAAAAACGAATTTCTATGGTGTGTCACCATACAAAGTAATATTTAATATGCGTAATAAAACTTTTGTGTGTAATAAATACAAGAGAATTGTACAGTGTGTGTGAGTAGAGCTAAACACGAATAAGGAAACTAGGCGTAAGATGCGTGAGAAAAAAATGCATAGGGTCTCGTTGAAAACCCTTTCCTAAAAGCGGTTCATTAATATCTTCGTGTTTCGATTTCCTTACGTTTACGTTGCTTTTTTTTATTATAAGGAATGAAAAGAAATAGAAGAAAAAGAAAAGTTTTCTTCGAACTTGTACGTGTAATTACTGTAATTTATTCCATCTAGAAGTGAAAGTCTGGAAACTTACAGTATCTTTTCGACAAGACCTAATTTGAACAGAAAAAACAGAATGAATAAAATGAATGTAATATATTAACCTACCGGACAACACCCACTACGCTTCTCGCGAACAAGAAAGAAACAAATGATTCATGTTCATGTGTAAATGTATATGTTAAGAGGTATAACTATTGTGTTCCGTGGTTCAGACCACGTTTTGTACTTATTTAAGCAGAAATATGTATGAGTCACATTTAACACTATCAAAGTTTTGTGTATTGTTTTTCTACGCGTTCCTTTGTGGCTATTTCGAAAAATAGATAAGACCCAGTGATAGGCTATTTAGAATTGAGATTGGGGATTCATTGGCTTTCCTATTACAGGAATCTAGAGAATATTTACGTGAAGGAATCAAAAATAAATGTTCTTTAGTATTATCTTCCAGTGGTTACAAGTAATACAAAAAACCAAAAAAACAAAGGGAACAATATAAATAAAAGACAAAAAAGCAAAATAAACATTGATCATTAAATAAACTAAAAGCAACCTAAAATTGCCACAGATTTCCAAAACGAGGCTATTTGTTTTAATCGGGTTTATCCCTTACATCTATTGATAATTGTAGTTGAAATTACTTCTATTTCATAAATACTTTAAAATATTTGTTTTTATTTGAAAAATTTTTTATTTAGAAAAATGCTATAAGGCATAAGGGATGATAGGATGATCCGGAGAAAAAAATCTTTAAAAAAAGAAAAAAATCTTAAAAAAATGCTAAAAGAAAAAGAGATATGTCAACATTCTTTTACACAATGTATTTGTAAGTGGTTTGGAAATAATGACGCTGAAATTCTGTGGGACAGAGAACAGATTCGGATGGAATAATATCTATGAAGCTCGACCGAATGAAACGTTGTAAACTTAGATATTTTCTTTTGTTGGATTGATCAGAAATAGATTAGAGAAAAAAATCTTTATCTAAAAAATATATCTCACAACAGAATCGGTAGGCCTAACATGACTGGATAAGATCCACTTGCCTTTACGTTACCTATACACACAACACACACACACACTCACACACATACACACACACGCTAGATCACACACAACACATATATATATAATATATATATATATACTTACATATGTATATATATTTGTGTGTGTGGTGTGTGTGTGTAAGAGAGAGAGAGAGAGAGAAGAGAGAGAGAGAGAGAGAGAGTCGGGGGTGACCTAAACAGTTCAATACCATGCCAGACAGTGAGGGTGTTGTACCACTTTTCGCATAGCACTAGACCAAGGAGAATGTTTGTATACTCTGTAAAAAAGAAGAAATATAAAGATAGAAACAATGATATCTGCCCTAATATTAAACTGGTGACTGATTCCAGTGGTGTATGTTTAACAAGCTTGTCTCACGAATGAAAGTTATGAAAATGTTCGATCCTCACTAAAAGCTTGTACCTAAATTAAAGCTATGTGGGGTGGTGGACTTTAATTCCATGTCAACACCTTGTTTGGGTTATTTTATGCGAAGACATTTTGTTTAATTCATTCTTTCTTGGTGAATTCAAATTTTATTTTGTTTTAAACATTTTTTATTAGATTTTTTTTGTTAGTTAAGCCATAGATGAATAACCTAATAGTTACGTACCCTCGGTCAGAGTGGTGCTCGGTGTAGGGTTTAATGAACCGGTTCTCGTCATTCACAGAAGCTCGGATTTGGAACCTCAAACTAAAGAGACTCTCTAGTTCGATTTCTACCATGAATGTTCATCCAAAAATCAAACCTACATTATTGGTTTTTGTTTATAAGTGCGTAAAGGCTTGGTTTTAGCGCAATCAGCATTTTTTTTGGCACATTTGATAGAGGAAAAGGATTGGGACACAGTTATATGCCACACAACCCATCTACGACTGACGCCTCAAGGTTTTCCAATTAGTAATTTTTCCTTCTCCTAGACTATTACCTATCCAAATTAAGAAAGCTCAGTCTTCCGCTACTTAAGTTTACCCTATAGCTGGAGGAGTATATATGTACTCATACCTTTCTAAGGCGTATGTAGCGCGTATGTGAAATGCAAAATGCTTTGTCAGGATTTGACTCGGCGGTCGACGAGTCCCATTTCTACAACTCTGTCCATTATGACATCGCGCATCACCTCTGAAATGGCAGTTTAACATCATACCATGAACACCTCTAAACCTATGTATACAAAGCTATACTTGTACCCGAATTAAGCTAATGTACCCAATGGTAAGTTATGCTAGTACTTAAAGATTAAAGCATGTTTCCTGCCAAAGAAAGCTGTATAACTAAAGCTGTATACTAAACTAAGCTATGTAACCGTAAGCTAAGGTATGGCCGAAGTAAGCTATAACTTGTATTAAGATATGTACTGAAAATTAAGCTATTCTTTCACTAAACTAAACTATGTTTGTACCCAGACTAAGCTCTATACACAAAATAAGCTGTTCCCTTACTCAAACTAAGTTATATACCGAAACTAAGCTATGTACCAAACTAAGTTATGGCCCAACAGTAAGTTATAACACAAAATCTGATTTGACCAAACTAAGCTATGTACTAAACCAAGCTATTCTTTCAGCTATACTAACTTAGTTTATACTCAAACTAAGTTATATATCCAAACTAAATCTATGCTTGTAACAAATAAACAATGTTCCAACAGTATATGCTTTTACCCAAACTAAGTGTGTACCCAAAGTAAGCTATGTACTCAATATAAACTATGCTTGTACATTGACTAAGGTATAATTTGTACCCAAAATATCTAAGATAATTCAATTATGGTATGTACTAAAACTAAATATGCTTGTACATAAACTAAACTAAGTACCCAAAATAATCTAGGAACTAAAACTACGATATAATAAACTATGCTTGTTCTAAGACTAAGATATACTTTTACCCAAATTAAGCTAAACTATGCTTGTACCCAAGCTAACCTATGTAAACAACTAATCAACGATGATACTAAATTAAGTACCAAAAAATAAACGATGCTTGTCCCAAAGCTAAACTACGAAGGGTGAGTCAAAATGTAATGCCGTTTCTTTATATCAAGGTATTCTTTAAAAATAAGGCCTGCATTGAGGTCCTAACGAGGCTCAGAGCAAAATCCGACGAGTAAGATCAACTTGCAATTGACAATGTCCTCCTTGTGTATAAAACGCATTAGAACAAGGGAGAAATTGCCATCATTCGTGTGGGACAACTTTACTTTACTCCATAACTCACCAGATTTAGCGTTTTCAGACTATCATCTCTTGGGTCAATGAAAGATTGTTTGAGAGGCAAACATTGTTCCTTGCTATTGAGAGAAACGGTGACTATGTAGGGATGGGATCCACAGAGGACCAGCTTCATGTTGATGTATGATTCATGTTCCTGTGTTGATAATTATACCTGTCCTAAACAAAATGGCATTACTTTTTAATTCAGCCTCGTATATACTCAAACTAAGCTATGTACCCAAACTATCTATAATAATCCTATACAATCTATGCACCAAAACTAAACTATGGTCATACCTAAACTAAAACTAAGTACCCAAACTAATCTATGTACTAAGCTACGAAATACAGGGTCAGACAAATGATCTGACAGTTTTGTAGGTTTAATAAAATGCAACTGAAGTAAAGAAACAAAAAAGTGTTTTTATTTCCAAAAAGTACATATAATGCCATTTTGTTTTGTTTCTTTATAATGCCCATTGATCTCAAATGCACCATACAAAATGATGTTGATAAACGTTTCCACAATGAAAGCGCGATGCTCACCAGTCCAATTCATGGCAGCAACTGAAAAAGAAACGAAAAACAATGGCATTATAAAGAAACAAAACAAAATGGCATTATATGAAAAAATGGCATTATATGTACTTTTTCGAAAATAAAAACACTTTTTGTTCTTTACTTTATTTGCCTTTATTTAACCTTAAATGTGTCAGATCATTGTTTCTTTACTTCCATTTGCATTTTATTAACCTACAAATGTGTCAGATCATTTTGCCTGACCTGTATAAACTGGTAGGGTGACGGGAGGTTTAATGTGTTAGGTTGAGAAAAGTAGCTGGTTTTCCTGGTATGTTGCTTTTAACCCCATCTTAATTGGTGTCGCGCTGAAAATAGAGAAATTCAAGGGATGAAAAAGAAGAGACAAAGACAAAAGGTAGTTTTGGGTTTAGTCTTTATTCTCGTAGTATAGCCACCACGTGGTAAGGAAATTCCTTCTTGACCAGTAGTCGTGTCTCGCCCCAGTCAAGGCCTAAGTCTTGAATGGCCGAGAGATTAATCTTGGGGGTCGGAAGTTGGTCCTTTTTCTGCACCATGCTCGGAGGGTTCTTTCTGGTGTACCCAACTAAAGCCAATGTACTCAATAGAAGCTACCTTTGTACCCAAACTATATTATCTAATGAGCTCGAGTATCAATGGATTCTCCGATCCTGTGCTAAGTCGAAATTATGTTAAGTTTTTTGAAGACACTTCCTGTGTCCAGTGGCTTCGGCCCTGAGCCACAGAAGTTAACAACTTTGATCCCAGCGGGCAATCCCCCAGGCAACACCTATCCCCTCAATTTAAAGGAGCAGGGCTGTGTTTATTGCCCGGTGCATGAGGTGCCCCCGTGAGGGTGAATGCCGACGGGATCAGTGTATTTTTGCACCTGCCTCCCAGGAACTTTGGTCCCTGGTTGGTCCCACATTAATAGGGCCTTGTGCCTGACCCGTACACATGGAATACGCAGTAAATACCTACTTCCCGTGTTGTAATGAGGAGCAAGTTTTTTTTTACGTCACACACTTTCACTCTCCTATCATTGGAAGACTCAATTCAGTTAGTCTTCCACTTCTTCTTCCTCTTTTTCGTCCTTTCCTTTTCTTTTTACATGTCGATTTTAGCCACTTTTTTCCTTTCTTCTTTTACTCACTTGTTTGTCTGTCTGTCTGACTGTCTGTCTCTCACACATTCACCTGTTTAATTGTCCATCATTCGTATATAGATAGACCCAGTTCAAATAGTTGTCTCGTCTTGTTTGATCTCACTGTTTTCTCCCGATCTCTCTCTCTCTCTCTCTCTCTCTCTCTCTCTCTCTCTCCTCTCTTATTTGCTACTTATATCTTGATTTTGCCGTTTTTTTCTTCTTTTATCTCTCTCTCTCTTTCTCTCTCTTTTTTTTTCACTTTCTCTATCTCACCTCTTCTCTCTTCCACCATTCGTATATAGACAGATCCAGTTCAATTAGTTTTCTCGCCTTCTTCCACATTTCCCTCTGTCTCTATTTATCTGCATATCCTCTCTCTCTCTCTCTCTCTCTCTCTCTCCTCTCTCTCTCTCTCTACACACACACACACGCACACACACACACACACAATATATATATTTATCTTATTATTACCGAGATGTTTATTTTTCTCGGTGGGTGATCCCCACCGGATACCGCATACTTGCGAACTAGTGTCACACCCTACCCTTAGCGAACGGGTTGGGTAAACATCCTTTTAATTTTCTTGGTGGGTGGTTTAATTTACAATAAAGATAAATTTGAAGCTCAAGGTTGATAACATCCCTATCATTGTAGAGATATTAGAAAAGATATAACGGAAAATAATCTATATATCAATACACCGGTTTACGCCCTGTCGGCTCCGGTCGAAGAATACACCGACTGCACCTCTGCAGACAGGCAAAATCCCCCTAATGAGACCACCTGTTGGTCGTGGGTGGTGACCCGTGATGCGTAAGGACGGAATCTTGGTGGCTGAACAGACCATGACATGCAACACACCACTTTTGACTTTGCTTAGACTAGACGGTCGGTCGGAGAGACCTCCACCGATTAATAGGATTGTCACATCAAGCCCTATCACTTATACGATTGGCCCAACCCTATTGGCCTCATGGTAAACCTCAACCACTTTTATCAAATATGTACTAGAAGGCGGTGGCTGAGTTTTTTTAGTATCCTTAGTATAACGATAAACTTCATCTAATGGGGAAGTTCCAATTTTGTAGTTATGGGGGTGTAGAGTAGCCCTTGATCACCATTACTCCTTGGTCTATTCTGATCTGGAGTGAGGATATCTGCTAGTGTTCATATCTATGGCTTAAATAGAAAAAATGAGTTTAAAAATGTTGTATACCCATCAAAATGAATAAAACAAAACGTCTTCTGCATAAAATAACGCAACAAGAGTTGACATGCCGTAAAATCAAACCAACCAACAAACAAACAAACTACCCGGTTTAGAGCATCCACAAGGTACCAGTGTGGTCATATACCGTAACGGTATGAATTATTTCCGTAACTACCATATGTGTCTCCGGCCAGCTGCTCTTTCGATGCCCTCTGCGCCCACGTTATGTTCCTTTGACCCGTAGAACTGGGATCGGTGCAACTTGGTCGGAGTGTCTTTTTGACGGGTTGAGAAATTTGTGCAAATAAGATAACACACTGTTAACAAAAATAACAGTTGTATTAATGTATATTGAATGAGTACTATAATACCCTTGGGAAAGGTATGAATCCAATTCTCCCACCAGCTATGGGTAAATAGCAGGGCAGACTGGACTCTTTAACCATGGCTAGGTAACCAGTCTAGGAG
This sequence comes from Doryteuthis pealeii, assembly GCA_023376005.1. Taxonomy (NCBI): domain Eukaryota; kingdom Metazoa; phylum Mollusca; class Cephalopoda; order Myopsida; family Loliginidae; genus Doryteuthis; species Doryteuthis pealeii. Next base: position 105,376,695 of record CM042144.1, on the reverse strand, counting down.
AAGGAAAACTCTGAATTCAAACCTGTTAAACTCCGCTTAAGAAATTGACCTTGTGTCGTATCCTGCTCGTGAAGAGGGGTTGGTAAATATATATATTGAATGAGTATGTTTTGTACCCTACGATGAGGAGCTTTGTCTGGCGTTTCGTTTAAGTGGACTTAGTTTTTTATGGAATTATTCTTAGCGGCAATGTCTATTTCTCCTAGTGGCAATTTTCTTATTTCAGCAATTCCTCGTGGGCATGTGACAAACTTCGCTTTGGGCCATTCGGACTCCGACTCTCCGGGTATCTGACTCACTGAATGGGTCTCTGCCTGACTGATTGACTGTTTTAAATTCAGAGTGAGGGTTTTATAAAAAGAATCGTATCTATTCCTGTCATTGTGACACGGTTAATGAAGTGCTAAAACTACCAGTCCCAAAAAACCAAGGCCACACTTCTGACAGCTCGATAAACATGTCATCTCATTTGACAGCTCCAGCCAGCATCTCAACTTTAGGTCAAAACTGTAACCCTTTCTTCTATGTATAAACACAACACACAAAGTCGGAATGTATGTGATATTTTGATTTTTGCATCTTGCATTTTAGCAAAACCATTTACGTTAACTAAAAAAATAACTTCTACACTTTCCCTTTCCGTTGATAAATTAGTTGACGCCAACAAAAGAACGCATTGTGTCATTTCGGGTTCGATAGCTACTCGTTAACTCAGCGCATCAGTAGCAAAGCTTGGATCTGTGCATTAAAGTGGAAAGCTGATGGTATATGAAAGGGTTCATACCTTTCAGAAGTGTATTAGTCATGGAGAGAAACGTTATAGCGCCACTTGAGTTCGAACTGACTTACTAAGATGACGCAGACCAACACGTTAGCCAGGAGGACTTTTCCTCGTAAATATTCCTGAATTACGAAAAACAAGTCAATTATTTTACAGACCGGATTAATCAATGATGTTTACTTTTCTACACTTTGTGCAGGCTTTTTTTTTGTTTTTTAATTGATACTAACAAAAAAAAAAAAAAGAAAAAAAGAAAGAAAGTTATACTACATAAGGATGTCGCGTTCGGCATCGAAGACTCCTGGAAGCAGCATCCACAACAGAACAGCTATACGGTCGTTTATGTCCTTGCTCACAAACCATCTGGGTATAACAAACAAGACATGCTGGATATGCTGAAGAATCAAAGACGAGCTCATAAGTGACCTTCTCCTGTGGGCATCTACACATGAACACACCAGTGTGGGTTAAGAACCCCACAAAATGAATGTTTTGAGTACAACACTAAATTACATTCGCTAGTGAAGCTCCAGTCCTGGAGATCTGGGGAATATGGGGTACCATTTCATTGATACTACTTCTAGGTCGACGCTGATCCAGCATGGTTGAACACTCCAGGGTTCCATCTATGGGGAAAATAGATCTTTGCGGAAGTTATTGGTATTAGATAGGAATTTTTATATAGGCAATTACAAGTATCTTGTAATTTTTAGAAATATTTTTCCAGATAAACCCTTGGAAACCTTCGGGATATTAAATCTAACAGTTTTACTAAGAGGTTGGCATTCTTCCATGGTAACAACATCACCAATCTGAACATCCCCGAAACAGGGGCTCGTTTGCGCGGACATTTTTATGCCTTTTTTCAAATCTGTTGTATTTTTTCACTAATAGAAGATAATCTTTCCTTACCAAAGGGTTCTGATCATCTTCATCTTGAGAACTGCCTGTTAGCAAACGTCCACGGATGCTCACATTACCAGTGAATGGGCATTTTTATCCATGTAAGGGCCTTCGATGGCTTCTTTAGGGGTCTTAAACCAAAGTCCAACATTTCTGGATATCATATTATTTGATATCAGTTAACTGTATGATATTAAAAAGATATTCTATTGATACTAGCAAAAAACAAACAAAAAAATGTCCTCTGGATGAAAATCCTGCAGTCTGTTTGACTGTCTGCCTGTTTTGTGTGTGAGTCTATCTGGGCACATTTATTAATTTATATTCGATATATTAAATAGGCGCACCGTATTTGTTAGCATTGTATTAGGTTTAAGATATGCAGTTTTCAGAACGTTTCGAATGGTTTAATGGTTTGTTGTTTGCTTGTGCATATGAGGAAGAGTTTTAACAGGTTATGGTGTTTGAAATGTTACACATCGTGGTTATTCCTCTTGTTCAAGTATTAAAGAATGCGTAAGCCTTGTGTGGCCAATGCGCAGCCGCGCCAATACTACATCTATCTATCTATATATTTTGAGCTTGTGAGCCATACTGTACTACCATTATATTCCTTTGTTATTAGAAGCTGTAGTACTTATATGATTGTCCCAAACCTATTACTCTTATGGCAAACCTCTACTCCATTTCATCATATATGTGATAGGAGGCAGTGGCTGAGAGCCTTAGTGTATGACATTAAATTGCATCTAATGGTGAAGTTCCAATCTTGCAACTCTAGAGAATATGGAGTAACCCTTCATTGCCATTACTCCCAGATCTACCCTGACCAGATGTGTCGTACCAATTAGCGTCCCATCTATGGATTGAATAGAAAAAAAAAATGAATTTTAAAAAATGTTTTAAAAAATGTTGAATACCCATCAAAAATGAAGAAAAACAAAACGTCTTCGGCTGAAAATAACCCAACAAGGGTTGACACCGTAAAATATAACCAACCAACCAAACCATCCATTCATCCATCCATCCAACCTATTTGTTGGGCTTTCTTTTTTCTTTCTTTTTTTTTTTACCCAGACATTTCATTGACAATGCTAATAATTTAATATTGCTCTTAATGTTACAGGTGGATACTTTTTTTTCTCTTCTTTTTCTTTTTCCGTCATCTACCAGTGCATTTAAACAGTAAACAGATGCTTTCAAGCAATAATGTCAAGATGACAGTTGATAACATTTAAAAATACATTTTTTTTATCCATTTAATTTTTCGATATCCCGATTTCCATTCTCCTAGTGTTGGTTTAGTTGTTAATAATTTGTTCAGTGCGCTACTATTCCAGCTTTGTTGCCAGGTATTTCTTGAGCTGTTAGTATCTCACGATTTTTTTACGCTCGGCTCAATAATCATTTGGGACAGCTACATCAATAATGAGTGCAGACTTTTCATACTTCTTCAAAATTACAATATCTGAATTTATGGCCTTGTTTTTTTTTATATATCTACCCACCTGAATAACTTCATCGTAGAAAACATTTACCTTCCCGTTTGATGTTATCGGTGGAGGTCTCTGTGTACTGTAAAATATATAAGTACACACCTTAAAATTTCTTACGAAAAGTTCATTTTTTTTAAACCAAATATACCAGTATTTTATTTATTTCTAGTATAACATTATGCAATGAGAACGGATATTATTAGGTATTATTTATCATCAAATACTATAGGAAGGAAACTTTGTCACCCAAAATATGACAATTGGCTGGCCATGTCAAGCCCTAGCACCTATATGATTGTCCCAACCCTATTGCCTTTATGGCAAGCCCCAACACATTTGCGAGAAGGCAGTGGCTGAGGAAATTCATGTCTTGGGAATGACGTTTAAACTCTATCTGATGTTGAGGGTTCCAGTTCTGGAGGTTTGGGGAATGTGGAGCACCCCTTCATCACAATTGCTCCCCGGTCCACTCTGACCCAGAGAGGTAGTACCTGTTAGGGTCCCATCTATGGGTTATACAGAAAAAATTGTTTATAAAAATTGTTTAAAAAACTTTCTACCAAACTATCGCTTATAACAAACCCGAATTTAACCCAATAAACTTATCCCTTAAACTGATTTCCTATCCATTTAGCAACAAACAACTGCAAACAACCTAATGTCAAAATTAATAAAAATCCTTAAAAAAAAGTAATAACAATAGATTTAACCATCCCACTCAATCTACCGCTAGGCATAAAATAACCCTGGATGGGTTGACATGTCGTTAAAATCAAGCAATCAAAACCAAAATATGAATACATAGCAATTTAAAAAATAAGTACATGCCTATATTGTTTCTTCAAGTTTATTTTTTTCTTAGAGATTTAGTGTATGGTATCAGATAATGATTAATAATATCCGTTTTTTTTTGTATTTCCACAAGAAATGATAAATTCCAGCAATAAAGGAGTACTTCGGACTCCCATGAGTTCCAGAATCGGAACCTCACCACTAGATGCACAACTAACTTAGGAGAAGGAAAACTCGAAATTCAAAACTGTTAGACCCCACTTAAGAAACTGACCTTGTGTCACATCCTGCTCATGCAAAGTGGATATATATATATATATATATATATATATATGAACAAAGAAAATTCGGCCTTCATCAGAGTAAATAAGGATTTATTCTGATGATGGTCATTTCAAATAAGGATTTACTCTGATGAAGGTCGAATTTTCTTTGTGTGCGGAACATTTCTACATTTTTTCTATTATTATTATTTCATTTCATTTGGTTATTTAAAAATAATAATAGTTAGAATAATGTACACATGGATAAACTCCTGACTGAAACACCGTGTAAGTAAAAATTGATTAAAATATCCTATTTTATCATTCCATACTTTCTTTCCTTTATTTATTTTTTTCAGCACACACACACACACACACACACCACACACTCATACACACACACACGCACACACACACACACACACACACAACACAATATATATATATAATATATAATATATATATATATATATATATATAAAAACAAAAAATTGAAAGTTTGCATAATGTGTAGGAGTGACATGACTTTCAGATTACTCTGTAGATCAGTGCTTGATTTATTAGATCTGGCACAATGCTCATAGTTTAGAAGAAAAAATAACTTGTTATGACAGAAATTTTACATTCGTGATAATTGCTGCTACCATGCAGACCCTACATCACTTTTAAACTGTTCATGTATTAATTTTTTGGCAGCTGACATTAAACCGGAAATATTTGTACAGTTGAAAGCTAAAAACATATGAAAGTGTGAAATTGTCAGCAGCATTTAATGGTTTGGTGAAAACAATCCTGACTAACCTGAAGCTGATATGATAGAAAAACTGTTTTAATGGCATATCAACCATGTGGGTTATTCAATGCCAAATCGTGTTTATATATATATATATATATATTATATATATTATATATATATATATATATATATAAACCCATCGGTCGCTCCCGAGCTAATGGGCTCACAGAATCTCCGAAATTGGCCGTCAAGATCGGATTTTCTGCATCAACCACGGATTGCAGGGTCTCTATATTTGCTGGAAGTCTAGCCGAATGCCCCACGTTGTGCTAAGATCTCAAACGACTAGAAATCTGCTATAGAAACTGATTTCCGAGGTTAATGGCGTCTGATTGGTCACACACAAAAAAGAATAACGACTCTTTTTCTTCTTCAAAAATCAACAACATTTATATTCAAAATACAGGAATACAAATAATTACTTCTCAAGGTTTGTGGGAGTGATGTGCCCGTAATTTAAATACTTCGGGTCTTCTGCGAAGTATTGTGCAAACAGTTCGTAAGTTGACTAAAGTTTTCAAAATGGTCTTAGCAGAAGTCAGTTACTCTCGGCTCTCAGTATTGCGTTAATCTTGTCAGCTAGCCGGTCAGCGCATGTGATCCTCAAGCAATCACAACGTCCTCTTTCAAGCGCAGCGTGGCTTAATCTGCCTCAAGCCAAAAACGTCTGAGTTAAATAACATTTCGATCGGAAACAATTTTATTTCCGGCCGGCATGAAGATATTGGGAATTTTTCTGCTCCTCCCACTCAAGCAGGGTAACCGCCTCCTTTTGTTCAACCAGCCAATCAAATTTACTTCTGCTCACCAATCTGGGTGCCATCTCTTCCGGCCACTTGAATGTTTTTTTAAATACATTCGACTTTCTTTAATTTCGATTTTCAACAAGAGTTATCTCCATTCTCAAGTAGTAAGGAAAACATAAAAACAATAGATTCTCTTTTAATTCGGTTTCTTCATTTTACGGTAATCTATAAAACAAGATTTATCTTTTCAGCGCGACCAAAGTCTGATTACATCAAAGACTTGTCTACGACCGCCGCTTCTCGCTTCTGGGAGTTCCGACCTACTTGAGATTTTACTACTGATATGGTCACCCTATCCGTCCACCACCGCCTCGACTACCCGGTCGAGGTCATTTCCGGATCGCCCATCTGTTTTGAATCTACGGCTGAAGTCAGCGGGCGAATTATATTTCCGTTTTTTCTTTCTTTCTTCTTTCTTCTAATTTCAAAACCTAAATCAGTCATATATATATATATATATATATATATATATATATATATATATATATATATATATATATATAGGAGCGGATTCTATTAGCACATTTTATTGACAAATATAGTATGTAGTCTGTATTAAGTCTTCCTTTTAAATTTTACTTTATTTTTTTAATTTTTTTTTTGTGATTAGTAAATAATCTTCGACAAGGGGACAAAGCAAATTACAAAGCAAATATCACCATGTAAATAGAAAAATTATAAGTAAAATAAAACAAATAAAATTAAAAGTCACGGCCGTTTGATGCAATACGTACACAAGTGTAATTATGTAAAATAAAAATAAAAAGAAAAAATTAAAAAAAAAAAAAAGAAAAAAAAGAAAAAAAAAAAAAAAAAAAAAGAAAAAAGGGGGGGGCTCATAAATAAATAAAAAAAAAGCGAACAAAAATGATACTTAGATACAGAAAAAATCATTAAAGTAATTCCTCTTTTAGCATGACTAAAGAAAATGTTTGACTTACCTCGTTACAAGCTAGTATTCCGTACAAAAGAAAAAAGTGTTTTTGGCTACGTATCCCATTTAAATATGGAGTTCCGCGCGTCTGATTGGGTGGTTCTAACAACCAATCGGAAAGCGCGGTGCTTTGTATTTGATTGGGATGAGGTCAACAACCGTCCAGTATAAAAAAAAGATTTTCCCCATCATGTCTTTTTAGCGGTTAAGAAAGGTGGTTGCACCAGAGTTAGATCGACTCTGGTGGGGTCTGCAATGCGAGGGATGTATGATGTTGTAAGACCCGAAACATCCCAATGAACTTTGCATAAAAAACATCACTGAAGACAACCACCGGCGCCCAAAAAGAAATGAGCGTATGTTTAAAGTATATATATATATAGTTAAAAATTAATGGTAAAATGAATGAATGAAATAAAAATGAATGAAATGAGGGGGATAAATGAAAAATCCTTTCCAAGGGACCCTTCTCAAAAGTATTAAAATACTTTTTGAGAGTGGGGTCCCCGATAGAAAGTTTTTCTCATCTATTATTAGACTCCTTTGAAGCATCAAGTTAATATCTTATTATAATGGAGATTGTGTGCTTTTCCGTCTGTAACCGAAACTATATTCCTACTCAAGTCACAATTCTCTTAGTTATTGACATCACATTCTCCATGATTTTATTTTTATCTAAACCTCAATTATTAATAAAATTGTCTTACATTATTAATACTGTTAACTATGTCAACATACTAACAACATGCAATTATATTTATATATACAACAAAATAGCAGTTTACAATGTGAAAGGGAAGGCTAATTTGCATATTAATATTTAATAATCGAATTTAATAAATATGTGCTTTATTATTATTGATTTCTAACTGTTTGGTTTTATTTTAATGATATAAAGCAAAAATCTCTTCAATGAATCTTAAATGAAATCCATTAACAAGATAAAATAACTGTCATTTTATTCTTTACTTCCTCTTATAACTAAATACTTAAATTCGAAAAAAATAACAATGAAAAACGAGAGTGATGGAAGGGTAAGTTTCAGTTGTTCCATTTTTTATTATACTCCCTCTGTTTCAAATCTTTTAATATACTCCCTCTGTTTCAATCTTTTTATCTGTATTCTTATTTAGTTCCATTAGCCTTTCTAATTTAATACAATATTTTGTTACATTAAAACTTAAATACTTGCACCCGGAGGGTGCATATATTTGCTAGTAATTATTATATAAGTTATTAGAGAATAAAATCCGTCTTTTACCTTTGTAATATCTGTTGAGAATGTGTTTGAATTTTTTAAATTATATATATATATATTATATATAATTTGTCTGGTTAACTTCCGCTGAATATTGCTACATTGTATATAAATAGTAAATAAATAAAAAGATTATCTTTAATTATATATTAGAAAGATTGATGAATAATTTTAGAAAACTACATTTTATGTGTATTTTAAAATTTCAAATAGATTAAATATAATAAATTAGATATTTAAATTATAAACGACAAAGTGTTATGTTTCCTTATATTAAATGATATATATAAATTGCTAATATTAACTAACAACTTGTTGAAGCTTGTCGCGTTAAGATGTATCTTAAGGTTGATTATTATACTTGTGTTAGCTTTAATACAATTTGCTTGAAGCTTTCAATGTATATAAGATGTATTTTTGCAAGGTAAACTAGCATTAATGCACGAACATTTAAATTAAAAAAATCTGAATTAAAAATAAATAAATAAATAAATAAGTAAAATAAATAAATAAATAAATATATATATGTGTGTGTGTGTGTGTGTGTGTGTGTGTTTTGTGTGTGTGTGTGTGTGTGATATTTCTGACTTACCAACAAGCTAAATAAGCCATTTCGTTTAAAGTTAGGGTGCCATGCAGTAAACAAGTCTCCTAGAAATATAGCCGGCTTATTCTACAGCCCCAAGTGACAGCAAGTAAGAGCACGGTTTAATGGTTAGGATTAACCTAACAGAGGTTTACTAGATAATCTTATCGTGTGATCTTATACATCCGACTGTCCCATCTAATCTGTTGAATAGGTAACTGTTAAGTTTTTAAGGATCATTTCTTGGCCTTATAGCAGAAGCGCTTATCTGGTAGAATCCTTGATAAAGAGTCGGTCGACAATGGGAATCCTTTGGTTACTAAAGTGTCCCCAGTTACTGTTAATCGTATAAGTCCTTCGTGAGTATTGGTAAAGATCCCGGCAATCCTATGTAACGTGGCGGTAGCGATATATTCACCATACCCAAAACGGATATACGTAACGTTCTAATAGCTTTATACGTCGTATAGCGGGTCTTGTCAACGTGCCTACAAATTCACGACACTAAAAAGGAGTTCGGCACCTGGCGGTCATCTTGTTGATAAAAAAAGTACAACGCGAGAAATATATCGTTGCAAGCTGCTTTGCGTTTATTTCCAGGGCTCGTCTCGTGGGCTGTGTCTGAGAGGAGGAAAGGCAGAGAGAAAGAGAGAGAGGGCACTGTTAAATTACGGTGATCCCACAACTGGGACCAGAGGTCCGGTCCGTACCCAACGCGTCCGAAAGCAAAAAGAGACCGGTATTTTTCTTCGCCGTTCCACGTCACCACGTGACTTCCGGTTTCGGTCAACACCCAAAACTTCCGGTTGACATTCAATTCTCCTTTCGGGGGGTCACGCCCCGGTCAAACGGTTTTGTGCTCATCACTATTTTTTAAAAACCTTTACTCCCTCTTATTTCTTCTTCCTCTCTTTTCTAATAGTAGTACTCACAAAACTCAGGATATTCCCCCATCTTGCTACACCTATATGCGTCCGTCATCAAAGTGTGTATTTGATGTGTGACCATTATGGGGGGTTTACGTATCTTATCAGGCCAGTAGTACTGTCAATGATTGATTAGAAGTGTCAATCACGTGACCTTAGCTAGTCTATAAGTATAGGCGGGGAACTAGCACACACTTTCTCATGTGGTGTAATGGTTAGCAAGCTAAATTAGCAGACCATTGTTAGTGAGTTCGATTCTCACTGGGTGCCCCATACTTCTGGCTTTGTGCCACATCTAAGCTCAGCTTAGTAAATAACTATATATACAAAAACTCCAATAGTAACTATGCTATATTGTCGCATCAGTTCTTCACGTATTTTAGCAATATCATCATCATCATCATCATCATGTCGAGCTAGTATTAAGGATATCCGTGACAATCTCTCACCAACCGTTCCTATCAATAATTGCTCTTGGGAGGTCCATGCGCACCAACCAGTGTCCGCGCAGCGCTGCTCAATGTCGGTATTTGCTGGACAGTCCGCACTTGCTGGTTTCTACAGGAGAACGTCGCTTATGTGTTCGTCCTTGCTTATCCAGTTGTGTCCAGCATGTCTTATTCGTCTCACTAGCCTGTTTTATTTTGTGATAGTGGACAGCTGGTCGTAAAGCTGCTTCCTTGTCGGGTGTTTTTTTCCACGATATGTTTATGATTGCGCGCAGCATTCTTGTGCAGCTTCTATCTTGTTTATTCTCTTGGGCCCAAGCGGTGCAGCTATACAGTAGCACTGATACAACTACGACTCGGAAGATTTGTCGCTTTAACTTCTAAAGTTTAGCTATATAAGCTATCACATCTTTTATGAAAGATTTTTTTGGTGTGTACTTACTTACGAGGAACATTTTTTCTCTGTATTTCATCGGATTTATAAAAGTAGGTTATTTTTAAATATATCGCCAACTGCTTATAAAGGAATGTACCACGAGGTGAGGAGAGTTTTCTATGACGTTAGTAGAACATTCCAATCAAATGACCATTTGGAATCACTTAAGTTTGCTAATAAAAGCGAAATTTTAAGAAAACCGAATTCGGAAATATCATTCAGCCCGAAACATAAAAAAGACGTAGCAGACTACTAAATTGAATATAGTTTATTAGTTACGTCGTCTCTAACTAAACAGGAACATATCCAGATCTTGTCTACACACACACACACACACACACACACACCTAAATATATAAAGGGAAGATTTTGGTATGTACGTGTCGACGTATAACTCCAAAGTGGGAGGTCACTCAGATTCGAAATCTTGCATACACACTGATATACTTCTAACTAAGAAACACGCAAAAATTTGGTTATTGCCCGTCCCTAAATTGACGTCACTGTTAGCATGTATTTGTTTATGGATGCGTAATGTTTTTTTTTGTTCTTACCAGAAATGTAAAGAAAAAGTGTCCGGCGTCTTTTGAGCCATAACATATATTCCTTCTTTTAACTTGGATAAGTCGGCCATTGCAGAAGCTTCTCACAGTGTTCCGTATTTCGGAAGTGCTAAATGACATACAAATTTATAAGTATAAAGACTTATAGATTATCGCGCTAACCACTGTGCCAAGATGCGTAAAGTTTCTGTTGACAGGAAATGGATCTAATCTAATCCTATCTTTAACATAGAATAATAAAAAAATAAAAATAGAAAGAGTTCCTTTCCGTAAGATTTCTAACAAACACACACATACAAAAGATAAGGTAATGCCTTTAAAAGGACAGCCGTCGTAAAAGCTCTCATTTGAAAATCGGGAAGATCTTGTCGAGAGCAATAAGATGCTTCTCTGTCAGAGTGAAGAATCTTTGCAGGTGTCTCCATATAAGTATTATCGTTATTTTAAAAGATTTAATGCAGAGCATCGCTTTATGGGATCCCCATGGCCATTTGCGGCGATTTCTTTTTTTCTTTTTTTTTTTTTTTTTTTTTGAAGAAAGCGAATTGTTGAGGTAAGAAGGTGGATATGTGAAGACGAAAAAAGCCTCTTGCAAACTGGAAGAAAGGCGATATATATTATATATATATATATATATATATATATATATTATTTGTATCGACTCGACGGATAGAGTTTTGGAACTTAAAGGAAACTCAATTTCTACGTTATTAACTCTCCTCTCCCTCTCCCCTTTCTCTCTCTCTCTCTCTCTCTCTCTCTCTCTCTCACACACACACACACACACTCTCTCTCTTTCTCACACTCTTTATATATATATAAATATCTTTCTCTCTGCGTCCTTCTGTCTGCTTCTCTCTCTCTCTCTCTCTCTTCTCTCTTCTTCTTTCTCTCACACACACCCACACACGCACGCGCACACACACTAATGCAAAACTCGCATACACGTAAATACACATATACATGAGCATATACATATACGCAGATACACATACTCCAGAACAAGATTCGTACAAACACACACACACACACACACACACACACACACACACACACACACACACAACACTTGCACGTACGCACATACACACAAATGCAAAACGTGCATATAATACTAAGATACGATCACCAATCTCTACACCCAAACACACGCGTGATGCGCACACATTCGAGCAAACACCGTGATACACACAGACATACATATAAGTATATGAAAGTAATAAAAAATATAAGGGGTTTAGAAAGATGATATTTTTAATTAGCCGATGCTACTGCGTTTCGATTTGTTCAGCAAACCATCATCGAGTCTATCATTTATATTGAAAGAAACTTTAGATGAGCAGAAGTTTTTAAACTTTTGCTTTTAACAATGTGCTTTTTTTATATACTTTATATAGCGTCGGATTCATTTCCTTCTTTCCTGTATACAGACATATATACACGCACACGCCGACGATCCTAGTTCAATTCCTAGGTGAGGATGTTTGTTTATTTTTACGCTAATGACCTTGTGAAAGGCATGAATCCATTTCTTCTTACCCTAGCTATGAATGGTAAATTGTAGGGATGTCTAGGCTCTTTCATTTTGGTAAGGCAACCGGAGAAGGAAAACTTAATTTAAACCAAATGCACCTCGCTTAGGAATCATCCTTTTTGTCGCTTCCTGTCCGTGGCGGGGTGTGTGTTAAATGCATACACATATGCACAAGTGACGCGTGCGCGCACACACACACACACACACACAAATACACACACAAATACACAACACAAATACACACACGTACACACAATACTATAGATATACACAATTACGCAAGCACCCATGCGGTGGGGACTGAGAATGAGGTGACCACGTCCCTGGAGAGGGGATTAAGGCCCTAACCCTGAAAAAGGTGTCTTCCGCCTGACACTAAACTGCATTCTGTGCTGAATTTCTGGAGCACTAGGAAGTGTTGGGTAATTCCTTTTTGCCATAGCTCTAAAGTCTTCTTTGACCCTAAATGGTTTGTTGGTTTAGCTGGTTGGATTTTACGGCATGTCAACCCTATTGGATCATTTTATGTCGAAGACTTTTTTTTGTTATTCACTCTTGTTGGATATTCATTTTTCTTTCTCAAACTCAACTTTTTTAAACACATTTTCAATACTAATTTTTTGATGTAATTAACCCATAGATGGGACCCAACAGGTACTACCGTTCCAGTTCAGGGTGGACCTGAGAGTAATGGTGATGAGAGGTACTCAAATTCTCCATTACTAGATGTAGTTTAACCTCGTACCATGACATTTACAACCCATCCTTCGGGACGGGGGTCCGGTGTGCTTCGGCCACTGGACCGGTGTGTTCAATTAATAGCGTCGGTCCCAGGGGGTTATCCCTCCAGGCAATACCTGCTCCCTTGGGGCAGGGCTGGGTTTATTGCCCAGCGCATGAGGCGCCCGCTTAAGGGGGAATTCCGAAGGGATGGACACAATTTGTTCTTTCCCACCATGAGCTTCGGCTTGTGGGGGCCCACATTAAAACGAGGGCTTGTGCCCAGCCCATACAAGTGGGGTGTGAGACAAATACTATACCCAGGACATTAAGACACTCAGCCATTCGTCATACACAGGACATTAAGGCTCTCAGCCACAAATATATATACTATCTAAAATATTAAATGAAAAAAAAACTATGCTGATATCATTTGAATTTAATTTTTTGATTATCTGCACGAATATAAATCAAATCTTCAATTATTTTTTGCTCAAAAACCAAGCCCTGGTGATATTTAATGTCTATATATATTACTTTTGTCGTTAATTGTTTTATTTTTGAAGTTACTCCGGACATACATATACACACCACTGCCTTTATATATGGATAGATGATATCCAATATAAATATTAAAAGAGTGACAACTTCTACGTTCACACAGATTTACTCAGAGACATACACACATGTAATGTGAAGATACACAGAGGCATACACACAAACTCAGGGCACACATATGTATATTCAAAGATACATACGTGTAATAACATATACGTGTAATAATATATGTCGGAAGCGCGTGGTATAATGGTTAAAGTCATGGGAAATGGACTCGTCGCTCCGAGTTCAAATCCTGGATATGGTAATTGCATTTCACTTAGCGCTAATACCCTTGGGGAAGGTATGAATCCTACTCTCACTTCAGTTACGGATAGATAGTAGGGCAGACTGGGCTCTTTAACCTTGGTTAGGCAACCGGTCTAAGAGAAGGAAAACTCTGAATTCAAACCTGTCGAACTCCCGCTTAGGAAACTGACCTTGTGTCACATTCCTGCTGTGCGGAGGGGTTGGTATAATTTTAATATATACGTGTTAATAAACATTATTTATTTATTATAAATACGTTAATTTATTATTACAAGTAAATATGGCTAATTGACATCAAAAATATTATAAAAATGAGGACATTTAAGATAGACCATAATTTATAAGTTTATTCTTTATTTAAAATTGTTGCTCTTCTATATTTATATTAGACACATTCATTTTTTCTGACGTTCTATGAGTGTTCTCTACGCGTGTTAGCATATGCTACTAATTTCATCTGTGTATGATACTGCCGTATACCACTTTTTGAACTCCCCTGTATATGTATATATAATGTTACATAGCAGGCATACACACAGAGACCACACGTAGAGACACACCTAAAACGTCATGAAAAATAAATTATGTCCAATATAAATAATAGAGCGCAAAAATTCTATAAGAAATAAAAACTTATAAATTATCTATGAATCTATAAGAACGAGTATAATTTCAAATGCAGTAAAGAGAGAACAAACTATTTTGCAAAATTATAATTTAATAAACCACGGAATTACTGTTTGATTTCTCTGAAGCATATTTAGAATCTTAAAGTTAACCTTTCGCATTTGTGTTTTTTGGTCATTTTTTTAAATATTCTTTGCTTATTTAACAAAGTTGTTTAGTGAACAAACTGTACATATAAAGCACAAATACAAAACGAAATTTAGTCAGCCATTTTTCTGAGTTGATACGTCATTTGGCCTCGGACAAATCAGCGGTTGAATTTGATACTCGACTTTTTGGGGAAGCCAAATCTCTCAGATTTAACATCACGTTATTATATTTTCTTGGTTTCTCCTGTTCCCAATGAGCAGGTCCCTGACTTCCAACCACTCAATATTGACCCTTACGAGGGCTAGATGGGCGATCGGAGATGCACCCTCCGATCAATCGGCTTTGGTCACGTCAAAGCTCTAGCACCTGCTAGGAAGGCGCGTTGACCGAGTGTCTTAGCGTCCTGAGTTATGACGTTAAACTGCATTTAGTGTGAAGCTTCAATTTCTTGGGGTGTGAGTACTCCTTCATCGCCATTACTCCCAGCGTTCCACCGTGGGTTGTACCTGTTAAGTTTCCATGTATGGTTAAAAAAAGGGAGTTTAAAAACGTGAAGTCTCAAGACATGAAATAAAACAAAACGTATTCAGGCTTAAATCCCAACCGACCCAACCAACCTGGTCCTCAGCTCACCCTTTTTTGTTTGATACGTGTTTCTATGTTTGGTAATTAACCTGTCGTAAACAAAATGCATTTACTTTTTTACTTCACCTATGAGGAGAGAAGTAGGTGGGATCCACAGAGGAGGGGTGTTCATTATTTGATGAATGATACATGTACCTGTGTTGGTAATTATACCCTGTCCTAAAACCAAAATGGCATTTTACACCTATATAATTATTACTGTCCCTAAACAAAATGGCATTACCTTTTGACTCACCTATGTGGGAAATTATGGGTGTGATCCACAGAAGGACCAAGGCTTCATTTTGATTGAATGTACATACTTCCTGTGTTGGTAATTATAGCTGTCCTAACACACAATGACATTACTTTTTGACTCACCCTCACCCGTATTAACCAATGCTTGATCAATTCTGACTCAAGTCCAAACACTAAACTAATCCCATTGGCACTAACTTGAAGCTGCCAATCACAACTGAAACAAGGAATAAACCTTTTTTAATCACATTCAATAATAACATGGTTACAAAAAAATATGTTTTGTCTGAGCAAGAATGTGAATAGGTGTTTTTACTAATTTGGGTTGTGCTGATTTCAAAATTTATAAAACATTTTTGCTCTATCACCTCTAGTTTTCTGTCTTTTAAATAGTCTCATATATTAGTATATACAGATGTTATATACGTGCTTATTTTCAACAGTGCAGCAGCTTATTTACAGATAAACAGGTAGTAAAGAACATTGACGACAATTAAATATACTTTGGATGACACCAATATACCACAATTCACATAGTACCGCTGACAGTTGAGGTATGTGTTTTTTTAGATTGATCTGCTGACTGCCAGTGCACGACTGCGTCAGTCATACTGGCGTTGACTGAAGACGTGTCGCTTACGCTAACTGCCAAAATCCGTCTTGAGTATATAGCTATATATTATATAAATTGTAATGCTATCAATTACATTTATTGCATAATAACTAAAAGAAGACATAAGTCACACAATATTTAGGAAATTAACCCTGAATGCATATACGCTTTATGTACAGTATGTGTACAAAAAATGTAGCAGTTATGCATATTAAAAACTAGAGGTCGATGAGTAAAAACGGATTTCAAATCTTGAATTAGCACCCCCAAATTAGGTTAAAACAGTTTTTGTGCTTGCCTCAATTTTCTTTGTAAACCAGTGTAATGTCTTTTTTTATAAAGAAATCATTTCAAATAAATAGCTTCTAGGTCAGTTCTTGTTGTTCAGAAAGAACACTCTTTACATTACTTGTTGTCATGTACTTTTCTACCAGCAGATTGAACACTGGAGGTAATTTACCCGACCGTTCACCATGGAGGGATGTGACACAAGGTAGCGAATATGTGGCATTCCTGTGAGGTTCTATTTCAGTAATTTATAATAAATTAGTTTCAAGTTTGTTCATTAAAGGTCAGGAGTTAATCGCAACCACTGGACTGTGTCACCCACATAATAATAATCTACACCCTTAGGCCAAATTAATTTGAACAAAACGAATAATTCCGTTATATTATGATATCCACGAACTGTAAGGCTTTTCACCAGTTTTTTGTGCAGCATTACAATTTTTCGTACACTCCTTGAAGTAAACGCCATCGCAGGACAATGACTGACAGTGTTCAACTAATCGACTGTCGAGGACAATAGTGTCTGGGGCGTTTGATAAAAATTTGATGCAATTAGGGATGACGCGATATTTTTCAAGAGCAATCAAATTTCATTTCATACACCTCAAAAATTATTATATTACTGTGAAAAAAACCTGATTTGAGGAAAAGAATAAAAAATCGGTTACACCTTATCTCTCCTAGTGGGTCTAAAACTGACCCTATGGTGAAAAGCAATGAAACTCAAACGGTTGTTTCAATTGATTTGCACAAGGTGTAGTTCGATATTTCCACCACGCGATTGCACTCGTCCGTTAGTAGGAAAGTGGCGACTTGTTACCAGTGGCCAACAATGAGGTTAGATCATTTTTCTACGTGGCTATTTGCTAGTGTAGAGACATTCTAATACTTCAATGGACGTAACTCTGTTGCCAGCGAATGTAGCTCTTCTTATTGCTAGATCGTAGTTATTATTTGTTTTTTATTATTTATTCAAAGTCTTAAAATGAAAAAAAAAATATTTTACCTACTTTCCTACCAGGAATTTATTAGTTCTGTACCACCAAAAATAAATAAAATAAATAAAAGACAATCATTTTTGTGGTTGGCTGTTGGTTGGGTTGCGTGGATTTTTCGATAGTTCAACACCTGTTGGGTTTATTTTATGCCGAGGACGTTTTTGCTTTATTCATTTCTTGCATGAGTTATTCATATTCTTTTTGATTTAAAACACAATTTTTAAAACATTTTGTACAACATTTATTTTTCTATTTAACCCCTAGATGTGACTCTAAAGCGGAGCATGTTGCATGTTATTGGACTGCCAAAGCCCACCAGGGTTCCCGTTTTTCGATTATCCCCTTCCCTTTTTT
>CM042144.1:105281470-105358573 GCA_023376005.1 Doryteuthis pealeii | reverse complement strand
TGAAGTACTTGTGTTTCTTTAGTAACTTATCTTACGGCGCTGCGTAAACGTTTGTTTTTTTAAGTTATGAAGGAACGCCGGATGCTTGAAAATATTCGGGTTTTTCCGTGGTGATTCGTCGGCCGTTCGATATATAATATATCTTAGAAAGAAGGAAAACTCAACACCGTAATTCCATAATAAATTTATTTCGACCAAATTGGGACCTTTATAAATCTAGTTATATAAGCTCCCCAAAATTTTCGTCTCATTAATTCAAATTATCTCACCAATTAAAATATCTTGATCTACCATCTGATGAGACAAAAATTTGGGGAGCTATATAAATCAACTTAGATTTATAAAAGGCCCCAATTTTGGTCGAAATAAATTTATATGGAAATTACGGTGTTGAGTTTTTTCCATCCTTTCTAAGATAAATATTGCTCTGTATATAATCTAAAAAGTTTATTATAACATTGAGCTCTTTTTAGTGATTTAAAGATTCACTGTATTTATACATACTGGATCATACAATAATAAACAGTGTATCTTAGAAATCACATATAGAATCATCCCTCACTACCAAGTTTTTGGATACCTCTCATATAATATATATATATATGCTTGTGTGTGTGACAGAGAGAAAGAGTGTGTGTTAGGGTAGCAAAGATATGAAGACAAATGTGGCTCGTAACTGACAGTTTCTCACAGATGCGATTTTCAAACCAAGTCTACATACATTGATCTATCAATATTATTGAGCACACTTTACTTATAAACATATAAAGTATATTCTCAATATTAACACTTAATACACACAGACACACACATATAAATATATATGTATAGATATGTGTGTTTAGAAGGCGTAGACATAGAGTTAAGGGCTCTTGTAGATCGTCAGTTCTCGCCTATGCTATAATTGTACCAATATATAATATATATATAATATATTATATATATATATATATATATATATATATATATTGTAATAACAAGTATCCGTGGTTAACCATTTCCACTCGTGGTATCTAGGCCCACGAGCTTCTTCAGACCACGTATATCTTTATTTAGCCAGGCACATGGCCAAATTTCATTTATATTCATACATTCCCCCCGCCTCCAGGGGCAATCTTATTGTATTTTTTCTTTTCGAGTGTCTTTTTTATTGTGGAAATTTCTTTTTTCTTTTCCCCTCCTTTTATCTTCCTCCTTTACGTGGTTGGCCGGTTTTGTTTTGTCTGTCTGTTTCTGGTGTTAGTTCCTTAGTGGTTCGAATGACCCACAGAATTCAACTTATTCTGCCCTTTTTTGACCTTGATTGCCCTTCCTCTCTAAGGGGTAAAGTGGGTTACAAAGGAAGGTATGCCTTTTTCCTCGGCGGTGGGCATCTGAGTTTACCTTACTTCTACTATTTGGGATTTTTTATTTATTTTTTCCTTGTGCAGAATGTGTGTATTTCCGTTAGAATATTTCTATACATAAAACAATACAAAACCATCCGTAAACAAAATAAAATATATATATATATATATATATATAATATATATATATTAAATATATATAATATTTAATATGCCATTATATATATTATATATATATATATATATTATATTTATTTATATATTTATTATATATAACATATATTATTTTATATATTATATATATATTAATATTATTAAATTAATACCACACACACAACACACACCAACACCACATATATTATATATATATATATATATATATATATATATATATATATGATAGTCATATACAGACATCGTGTTTCAACGTTTCACGTCTCTTCAGTATGGCTAGACTTTAGCAGTTGTACTTACAGTCGGGAGCAAAACTCGACTGATTTTTATCAGTCAGATTCCCAAACACCTCAGCAATCATCACCTCCCGGCCAGAAGCTGAATTTTAACTGAAAAATACATACATAAGTATATATGTTACGGTCACTTAGCGATCTCGTATCCGTAAATAACTGAGAACCTTGCTTAAGCGAATACGCTGGCCATCATGTATATTCCCCTTTAAAAAGATCTACAGGGTTTGAGAGTATATATTGTAGTCAGCCATAGGCACCGTCTCTTCAGAGTGGCTAGAGTTAACATAGTCAGGAGCGAAACCCGACTGCTTTTTCATCAGTCCGATTCATTCGGTCATCAGCACCTACCGGCCAGAAGCAGAATTTTAACTGATAAATACATACATATATATACTTAGAGAGCTTATATCCGTACATAACGGAAGCGCGTGTTGTAATGGTTAAAGTCATGGGAATGGACTCATCGCCCGAGTTCAAATCCTGGACGTGCTAATTGCATTTCACTTAGCTCTAATACCATTGGGAAAGGTATGAATCCTACTCTCCCCCCAGCATGGGTAAATAGTAGGAGAGACTGGGCTCTTTAACCTTGGTTAGGCAACTGGTCTAGGAGAAGGAAAACTCTGAATTCAAACCTGATAAATCCCGCTTAAAAAATTGACCTTGTGTCGCATCCTGCTCGTGCAGAGGGGTTGGTAAATATATATATGTTACGATCACTTAGAGAGCTTATATCCGTACATAACTGAGAGCCTTGCATACGTGAATACAGTGACTATATTTCCTTCCAAATTGCTGCCTTTATTTTGATTGTATATATGTAAACAAATATTGTATACATTGGATTATGAATGTAACTTGTAAATAAAGGATTTAAAATGTTGTATCAATCTTTAATCCATTGCAAGTTATTTTTAAATTAAACTATGGAATTTCAGCAAGTGCAAACTTCAGAAGTTTTGTCAGTGATTATTTCATTAACATTAACTAGCAAATATATGCACCGTCCGGGAGGAAGTATTTAATTTTTCATGCAATGAAATATTATATTAAATTTGAAAGGCTAATGAAACTAAATAAGAATGCAGATAAAAAGATTCAAAACAGAAGGGGTATAATCGAAAAAAAAAAGAACAACTGAAATCACTTCCATCTGTCATTGCTAATTTTTGTTTGACATTCATTTTATTTTCCTAACTAGAACATCTTATCTTATTCCTTAGAAGATTATTAATTATTTAAAAGATTCAAATTTATACACTTCTAGCCAACAATAACAAATATAATCTGTGTATTTCTAATCTCTTGTGAATTGAGAAGACCTGAAATATTTTTGGAAATGAAAGGATTTATAAGAATTGATAAGATATCAAAAAAAGGAGAGAAAATTGAAATTAGTTTTTATCTTTCAAAAAAGACGGAATAAACGCCAACAGATTCTGACCTTGGATACGACCTTGCACATATTCATATGTCTATCTATAGTGCACACGTGGTGTATATATGCATATTCATGTCTTCTGTGTCTCCTTGAATTGCAAAAATTGAGTCACTGATCACTCCATGAATAGTCATTAATAAGTTCGTAGAGTTGCGAAAAAAAAAAGAAAAGGAAATTGCTTCACATATAAAAAAAAAAATTAAATTAATTCGGAAATACAGAAGAGTAATTATCAATTGAGACTTTAATCTAATTCAGTCTTATTCTAATCGCATTTAACTAACTTTTCGCCATCTGTTCTTTCGATAACAAGATCAGGTAAGACAAAAATATAAAAGATATCGAAAGAGTTATCATGTAGCGATAAATAACTGCAATAACTATTAAAAAAACAGAAATTAACATAAGATTTGTTCGATGCGTGTTATTTAAAGTAGGATAATTTACATCTCCTCTTGGGCAAACCCCCCTTTTAATAAATCCGTATCTTCCAACATCGGCAAAATCTTCCTCAAACTTATTCGTAACACTTCCCCAAATACCGCCCTTAGCAAAATCTTCAATAGAAATAATCTAAAAATAAGTTATAGCTGCACTAAAAACATATCACAGATCATAAAAAGCCACAACAAAAAAGTAGAAATCAACAATAACATACCACCACCTACCAATCTGTGCAACTGCAGAGACAGAAACGCGTGCCCCTTCGATGGTTTTTGCCTACAAAAGAATGCAGTATATATGACTACTGTAAAATACAATACAACCACCAAACATTACATCGGAGCAACCGAAGGAACTCTAAAGCAAAGGTTCTATATCCATAAACTCTCCTTCACAAACAAAAATTACTCATCCAGCACATCACTATCCACCCACATATGGCACCTAAAGGATATGAATATTTCCCCCCAAATAACCTGGGAAATACTAAAAATTGCACCCACCTACAACAAGTCTACAAAAAATGCCTTCTTTGCCTCCAAGAAAAACTCTGCATTATCACCCACCTACCACATTGTACCCACCTAAACAAAAAATCTGAAATACTATCCAAGTGTAGACATGAAAATAAACACTTGATATCAAATTTCGACCCATACACTTAACCCACCATCACCACCCACACCCAATGCCCCACCACGACGATACTATCGCACACATAACACATAGCATCTTCACATCACCACCATACATTATCACTAACCAATATCAACCCTGCATACACCCATCAGAAACGCAAGTAAACATTTTTTCTGTACCCTAGAACCATATCAGCAACCCCTGAAACATAACCCACTCACCATCAGCCGCAGTATTACTCCCACAACAATAACTTAATTGGTACCACGTGTATTTAATCGTATACCACAACACTTCTACCACATGCACACGCGCATGCATCCATGCATACACGTGCACACCTTCCCACACCCTATTACACCAGCACCATTCAATCCCCATACTATGCTCCACGTTTTAACAATGTTTACTCTTCATTACATATCACTGCTCACATATCATGTTTCGTGCGAGCATGTGCGTCCTTGAGTTGGCGAGGACCGGTATCGAACAAGGAACCTTGTGGTTTCTAGCCGAACGCTATACCGACTGAGCTAACCCGGCCCTTTCCATTATCTCACAGACACTATGGAAGACCATAAGCCAGTCTCTATAAATATATACAAGACATGTAGCATGGAGTGCTTCCGGGAACTGTGCCCATATCAGGGATGAATTACCAGGATTGAGGACAAAACAGGCCAGATATTCTTCGCGGATTCGGACATAACTTTCTTGATGATGGCTGGACAATGTGCATCGAAAAATAAGATGACTATATAGAAAATCGACGTACTTGTTTATTCCCGAGATTTTTGCTCATATTCATTAAGATAAAATCATTAGAAAACACTGATGAAACTAAATAAGAATGCAGATAAAATGATTTGAAAGAGAGGGTGTATAATCTAAAAATTGAACAACTTTGAAACTAACTCTTTCATCAATTTCCATCACTCCCGTCTTTTATTACTAATTTCTCCTAATTTAACTATATAGTTAAATTAGGAAGTAAAGAATTATATTACTGTTATCTACTCTTATTAATGGATATCTTTTTTAATTTATCCCTGGGATTTTTGCGCATATTCATTAAGATAAAACAAAACAATTAGAAATGAATAATACTAGACACATATTTATTAAAATCAAATCTTTAAAATCAATATGCAATTTAGCCTTCCCGTTCACACTGTAAACCGCTATTTTGTTGTATATATAAATACAATTGCATATTAGTATATAGATATATAGATATTGTTGACAGTATTAATAATGTAAAACAATTTTGTTAATAATTGAAGTTTAGATAAAAAATAAAATCGTGTAGAATGTGACGTAAATAACTAAAGGAATTGTGATTTGAGTAGCAATATAGTTTCGGGTACAGAGAGAGACAAACACACAATCTCCATTATAATAAGATTATATATATATATATATATATATATATATATATATATCAGGTGTGTCATAAAAGTGTCGAGCTTGAAGCTGTATTTACCAATATAGAAATGAAGAATAAATGGAACTATATTTTTCAGCATGAAAGCTGTGTAAAAATGTACAAACATTTTTGGTGTAAATTCATTGAAAAACAAGAGTATGGATATTTTTTTACTCTCCCTCGGGGGGATCATATCCAAACAAACCAATTTGACCAAATTGATGGTATTAACAATCACAGAAAAGTGGATTTGTTAGTAATAGCAACTGTAACGTAGGTGTAAAGTTCAACATGCTTTAAATACAAATAACTCCGACAAAGGTTAATAGACAAACATTTAATAACACAGCACATGGATAACAGTAGAATACAACGTTCATAATAAGGTAAACAGAGTTACACAAATAAAGATACACATTCATGAAAGATACAAAGTATAACATAAAAGAGTACAGACATGAGACTAGCGATAGTCCATGTTGCAAAGAACTTACAGTAATGTAAGGGAGCGGAGCCCCACGAGAGGGTTAGATAGAATCTACCCCATGTGGCTCGTAGTTGGTGAAAACTATAAAGCAGAGAGAGAGCGAAGGTTTTGAAACCGGCGCTTTTATACTGGTGCCCTAGCGGCATCATGGAACTAAAAGGGGCAGACAACTCCACCAGGCGAATACAAACAAACGCTACAAATACTCCCCCCTAAATTTTTAGCGGGGCAAAAAAATTTATAGACAAGCAAACAAAAATATATATTCCTTTAAGGAAAAGAACAGAGTTTCGAATGTTCAAAGTTCAAAAGTTCCAAACACAAAACAGAAATAAAAATTTGCATATGCATATTTCCGCAAACTATAAAATAAAAACATGAAAAACAGGAATGCAATTTAAAATATACACAAGAGAATTTTCAAGTATAAGTCCAGTGGGAAAAACTCCTATGTGGTATGGTTACAATTTAAAGAAATCAACTTTCTTCCAAATTCCTGAGTTGAAATAAGGACTGCTTTTATCCTTGAGGAATAATTTTTCTCCTGGAAACAAAATGGTAGGCACAAAATGCCCCCAAAAAACAAATGTTAAAAGAATTTTACGAACGTTATTTCAGGTCCAACTTTTAGCATATAAAATTCTCTGTACAGGTGTTTCAAAAGAACAAATGTTAAAAGATCCTTTACGAACATTATTTCAGGTTCCACTTTTAGCATATACAATTGTCTGAACAGGTGTACAATTTTCAACAGTTTGGGGAAAAATATGGAGCAAATGTCTCTGTGTGGTGTGGATAAAAAACTTGAAATTCAACGTCTCTTCGTTCCATTCTTCAATGCTGACCTGGTTAAATGTCTTTCTTAGACGCCAAGGTCGAGTTGAAATTTTTAAGGTCAGTACTTTGAGTCTGGGAGGCACAGCTACCGTAATTTCTGAAATGGACATTTTAGATGAACATCTCATTTTCAGAGGTATAGCAAAAAATTTTTTTTCGCTGAGTAGCCTTGCGGCTGTAATCTAGGTCACATGGTGTGGCCATGTGCGTATCCTTAGTAGTCCGCGAATGAAGATGCCTGTATCCCTAAGGGTGGGGGGAACGTGTCACTGTCCCTGGCTGATGGCTGATACTTTCCTCGAGGTAAAAAAAAAATTCTTGGTGTTGAATCTTCCTTTAAAACTTCTTAGAAGATATCCAGCGCTGTAAAAAAAATGTGTCCATAACTGTCGGAGAAAAAAGAAATAATTTCTTTGAGGGGGTCACCGTTTTTTTCTTTTTTTAAAAAAGTTCGTATTGAAAGTCCCAAGTACTTTTACGACCATTTTTATGGTCGACTTGGGCAAAAAGGGTGCGTGTTCACATCACTTCGGGATGTCACCAGTTGTAACGTAGGTGTAAAGTTCAACATGCTTTAAATACAAATAACTCCGACAAAGGTTAATAGACAAACATTTAATACACAGCACATGGATAACAGTAGAATACAGCGTTCATAATAAGGTAAACAGAGTTACACAAATAAAGATACACATTCATGAAAGATACAAAGTATAACATAAAAGAGTACAGACATGAGACTAGCGATAGTCCATGTTGCAAAGAACTTACAGTAATGTAAGGGGAGCGGAGCCCCACGAGAGGGTTTAGATAGAATCTACCCCATGTGGCTCGTAGTTGGTGAAAACTATCAAGAGAGAGAGCGAAGGTTTTGAAACCGGCGCTTTTATACTGGTGCCCTAGCGGGCATCATGGAACTAAAAGGGGCAGACAACTCCACCAGGCGAATACAAACAAACGCTACACAACGAATTGTCGGGACAATCCTATAGGTGTTAGGGTTCGATGAAACCAGCCGATTGATCGGAGGGGTCTTTTGGATGAATAATACCCTTGGTAAAGGTATGCATCCGACTACTATCCCTCCAGCTATGGATAAATAGTAGAGCAGACTGGTCTCATTAACCATGGCTAGGTAACCAGTCTAGGAAAAGGAAAACTCTGAATTTAAACATGTTAAACTCTGCTTAAGAAATTGACCTTGTGTCACATCCTGCTCGTGCGGAGGGGCTGGTAAATATATCTACGATGTAATTTGAGCCACATGTTATTTGGATTTACAAAGGGAAATCTTCAATAAAAATTGCAACAAAACTTTTTTTCAATATAGAATTAATTTAATTTCTGAGATTATATGTAATGCTAAATTATGAATTAAATCCATCCAATTTCCTTTATAAAAACTAACCCCCATTGCATTTATTTTAAGGGCATAGAATTGGATTTAAATTGAAACACTCTTTGTTATCGTTGAACCTTATTACGAAACATTCCTGAGATAATGGGACTTCTCTCTTTGAATAATAGGCACAATCCTTGTCAAAAATATGTAATCATCATAGTTATACGTACAGACGCACTTACAAACATTCACACACACACACACAACACACACACACAACACACATATATATATATATATATATATATATGTATATATTTAATATACCAAACTTATTGGTAAATCCTCGCGGTGAAAAAAAACAGCAAATAGTTGATTGTAAAAATAATACTACCAACCATCAACCGGGGAGAAAAATATTTTGAAAAAAGAAAAGACAAAGATTAATCGTACCAACCAAAAAAATCTATGGTACAATATTTGGCCAAAAGAAAAAAACAATTTTACATGCATATATATATATATATATATATATATATTATATATATATATATAAATATATATATATATATATATAATATATATATATAAGATATATATATTCATATAAAACTGCCAGGGGACTAAAGCTAATAAGTAAAAAGTGCTCAATACCTAAGTAGAGCAAATACTGAGTCAGATCTCAGCCCTGAAGAGCATTAAGCGAAACTTTTAGTAGGTTCGTCTGACTCATTAGATGTATCTTTATATATATATATATATAATATATATATATATATATATGATTGAAAATTTAGGAAATGTGGATAAAACACAAAACAGCTTTGTTCAAATGACATTTCGCCTCGGTATGTAAAGAAGCTTTGTCAAATTTAGAGTACTGCTTAGCAAACACGTCTCGCAGATCCATTTCTACTGAATAGCAAGTTTGATCCTTACTGGATGCCCCATACATACAACCTTATATCCCATATACTTGGGAAAGACATGAATTCAACTATTCACATGGATAAATAGTTGGTCAGACTGGGCTATTTAACCTTGGTTAGGCAACCATTTTAGGAAAAGTAATACTTTAAATTCAAACCTTTTAAATACTGTTTAAGAGATTTACCCTGTGTCAAATCCTACTCGAGTAGAAAGATTGATAAATATAGATCTCTTTTTTTTTCAGTGTGAAAAGATTCCATGTGCCGTTACTGTATATAAATCCAATATCTGCCGAAGTCTGACTGATCTGTTTCTTGTGTTTACAAGAACAGTTAGCGATAATTAGATTCCTGGATAAGAAAAATTTACTGAATAAAAATATGAATTTCTGGGGAAAGGCTTCCATAAAGTTCATAACTCATTAATATATCGTTAAGATTAATATAGATATAATATAAGATATACATTAATTATTATCAAGAATTCAACTATAACTAAATAGATTTAACAGAAGACTTTAACCCCAGTAATATACACAAATAAGATATAAACAAAATGAATAAAAGAAAAAAAGAATGGGAGTGAAGATAAATGACAGATAGAATTACAAATGACTTTTGGCCTGATAAGTGTATGGAAAACTAATCATTAATTTAGTTTAAATTTAAAGACTAAAGTTCATACTAATTAAAAGACAGAGATAGAAATAAAAATAATTCTAAACCAGACAAGTATATATAAAGTTAACTACCTATACATTTTTAGTTCTGAGGAAGGTATACCTTGAACACCGAAACCATGGTATAGAGAAAAACCTTTTTCTAAACTCTCTCTCTCTCTCTCTCTCTCTCTCTCTATATATATATATATATATATATATATATATATAATTATATATATATATATATATATGTGTGTGTGTGTGTGTGTGTATATAAAGTCAGCTTTTAAGCTTAGTTTTCCTTAAAACAAGACATGAAATATGGGGCACAAAGTAAGACTCTTTTAAGAATCTTTAATCTCGCTTATATTTCATATTTTGTGATGTATAAAAGAAAAGCTACGATATTTCAAGTTTAACAATATATATATATATATATATATATATATATATATATATATATATATATATATATTGGAAAAAAATTCTATGTCCCATACAAGATTTTTTATCTAATAATTTTTTTGTTAAAAAATTGACAAGTGGGGAAAGAAAACGAATAAGAAAACTAGGCCGAAGATGCGTGAGAAAAATGCATAGGGTTTCTCGTTGAAGAACCCTTTCTAAAACTTCATTAATATTTCGTTTCGGATTTCCTTGTTTACGTTCTTTTTTTTTTTTTAAAGAATGATAAATAGAAATAGAACAAAAAAAAGATTTCTTCGACGTCTGTGTTTTTCCTAAGTGAAAGTCGACACAGTTCTTTCGACAATTTTGACAGAAACAGATGTAAAATGATGTTTAGATATTAACCCTCCACAACACCACTCGCATCTCGGAAAAGAAAGAAACAAAAATTGATTCTGTCATGTGTAAATGTATATGTATATACTGGTGTGTGTGTCAGACACGTTTTGTACTTATTTAAGCAGAAATATGTATGAGTCACATAACACTATCAAGTTTTTTGTTTGTTTTCTACCGTCCTTTTGTGGCTATTTCGAAAAATGAAAGGCCTGTGTGCTTTTAGAGATATGGTTTCGTTACGATAGATTTACGAAGATCAAAATAAGTTTTATATTTCCAAAGTGGTAAACAAAAAAAAAACAAAACAAACAAAAAAAATAAAAAAGACAAAACAAAAATAAACATTGATATTAAAAACTAAAAGCAGAAATTGCCATTTCCAAAACACTTTTGTTTTAATGGTTATTTATCTATTTATTTATTTTTTTTTTTTTACTTTTAAAATTATTTGTTTTTATTTGAAATTTATTTGAAATATAAGGCATAAGGGGAGATAGGATGAATCGGAAAAAAAAAATCTTTAAAAAAAAGAAAAATCTTTAAAAAAATCTAAAAGAAAAAGAATATGTCAGACATTACTTTTACACAATGTTTTTGTAAATGGTTTGAAAATGACGCTGACATTCTGTGGGGACAGAGAACAGATTCGGATGGAATAAATCTATGAGGCCGACCGAATGGAAACGTTTAAATTAGATATTTTCTTTTGTGGATTGAATCAGAAATAGATTAGAGAAAAAAATCTTTTATCTAAAACAAATATATCTTCAAACAGATCGGTAGGCCTAACATGACTGATAAGATCCCACTTGCCTTTACGTTACCCTATACACACACACACACACACACACACACACACACACAACACACACACACACATATATATATATATATATATATATACATTACCATATATATATATTTGTGTGTTGTGTGTGTGTGTGAGAGAGAGAGAGAGAGAGAGAGAGAGAGAGAGAGAGAGAGAGAGTCGGGGTGACCTAAAGTCAATACCTGCCAGACAGTGAGGGTGTTTATCCACTTTTCACTAGCACTAGACCAAGGAGAATGTTTTGTAATCTTAAAAAAGAAAAATATAAAGAAAAAAATTATATTGCCTCATATAAAACTGGTACCTATTCATGGTGTAATGTTTAACAAGCTTGTCTCACGAATGAAATAGTTATAATTTCGATCCTCACTAAACTTGTACCTAAATTAAGCTATGTGGGTTGGTTGGACTTTATTCCATGTCAACCCTTGTTGGGTTATTTTATGCCGAAGACATTTTGTTTAATTCATTCTTCTTGGGTATTCAAATTTTATTTTGTTTTAAACATTTTTTAGATTTTTTTGATTTATTTAAGCCATAGATGAAAACCTAATAGTTACTACCACTCGGGGTCAGAGGGTGCTCGGTAGGGTTAATGAACTGCTTCTCGTCATTCCACAGAGCTCCGGAATTGGAACCTCACAACTAAAGAGACTCTCTAGTCAATTTCTACGCATGAAGGTTCATCCAAAAATCAACCTACATATTGTTTTGTTTATAGTGGTAAAGGCTTGTTTTAGACCAATCAGCATTTTTGGCACATTTGATAGGAAAGGATTGGTGCACATGTAATGCCACAAACCCAATCTACGACTGACCTCAGGTTTTTCAAATTCAGAATTTTTCCTTCTCCTAGACTAGTTACCTATCCAAATTAAGAAGCTCAGTCTGCCCTAATATTTACCCATAGCTGGAGGGAGAATATATGGACTCATACCTTTCCTAAGCGTATTAGCGTTATGTGAAATGCAAACTGCTTTGTCTAGGATTTGAACTCGGGTCGACGAGTCCATTTCCTACGACTCTGTCCATTATGACACGCGCATCACCTCTAAATGCAGTTTAACATCATACCATGAACACTCTAACCTATGTATACAAAGCTATACTTGTACCCGAATTAAGCTATGTACCCAAAGTAGGTTATGCTAGTACTTAAATTAAGCTATGTTTCTGCCCAAAGAAAGCTGTATACTAAACTAAGCTATGTACCTAAGCTAAGGTATGGCCGAAGTAAGCTATACTTGTATTAAGATATGTACTCAAATTAAGCTATTCTTTCACTAAACTAAACTATGTTTGTACCCAGACTAAGCTATATATACAAAATAAGCTGTGCTTATACTCAAACTAAGTTATATACCGAAACTAAGCTATGTACCCAAACTAAGTTATGGCCCAAAGTAAGTTATAACACAAAATCTGATTTGACCCAAACTAAGCTATGTACTAAAATCAAGCTATTCTTTCACTATACTAAGCTATGTTTATACTCAAACTAAGTTATATATCCAAACTAATCTATGCTTGTACCAAAAATAAACAATGTTCCAACAGTAAATAATGCTTTTACCCAAACTAAGCTGTGTACCCAAAGTAAGCTATGTACTCAATATAAACTATGCTTGTACATTGACTAAGGTATAATTGTACCCAAAATATCTAAGATAATTCAAATTATGGTATGTACTAAAACTAAACTATGCTTGTACATAAACTAAACTAAGTACCCAAAATAATCTAGGAACTAAAACTACGATAATATAAACTATGCTTGTTCTAAACTAAGATATACTTTTACCCAAATTAAGCTAAACTATGCTTGTACCCAAGCTAACCTATGTAAACAAACTAATCAACGAGAATACTAAATTAAGTACCAAAAATAAACGATGCTTGTCCCCAAGCTAAACTACGAGGGTGAGTCAAAATGTAATGCCGTTTTCTTTATATCAAGGTATTTCTTTAAAAATAAGGCCTGCATTGAGGTCCTAACGAGGCTCAGAGCAAGAATCCGACGAGTAAGATCGAACTTGCCAATTGACAATGTCCTCCTTGTGTATAACAACGCATTAGAACAAGGGAGATAATTGCCTCATTCGTGTGGACAACTTTAACTTTACTCCATACTCACCAGATTTAGCGTTTTCAGACTATCATCTCTTGGGTCAATGAAAGATTGTTTGAGAGGCAAACATTATTCCTTGCTATTGAGAGAAACGGTGATATGTACAGAAGTAGGGATGTGATCCACAGAGGACCAGCTTCATGTTGATGTATGATTCATGTTCCTGTGTTGATAATTATACTGTCCTAAACAAAATGGCATTACTTTTTAATTCAGCCTCGTATATACTCAAACTAAGCTATGTACCCAAACTAATCTATAATAATCCTATACAATCTATGCACCAAAACTAAACTATTGTCATACCTAAACTAAACTAAGTACCCAAACTAATCTATGTACTAAAGCTACGATAATACAGGGTCAGACAAAATGATCTGACACATTTGTAGGTTTAATAAAATGCAACTGAAGTAAAGAAACAAAAAAGTGTTTTTATTTTCAAAAAGAACATATAATGCCATTTTGTTTTGTTTCTTTATAATGCCATTGATCTTCAAATGCATCCATACAAAATGATGTTGATAAACGTTTCCACAATGAAAGCGCGATGCTCACCAGTCCAATTCATGGCAGCAACTGAAAAAGAAACGAAAAACAATGGCATTATAAAGAACAAAACAAAATGGCATTATATGAAAAAAATGGCATTATATGTACTCTTTGAAAATAAAAACACTTTTTTGTTTCTTTACTTTATTTGCCTTTTATTTAACCTACAAATGTGTCAGATCATTTTGCCTGACCCTGTATAAACTGTGGGTGACGGGAGGTTTAATGTGTTAGGTTGAGAAAGTAGCTGGTTTTTCCTGGTATGTTTGCTTTTAACCCCATCTTATTTGGTGGTCGCGCTGAAAAAAGAATTCAAGGGATGAAAAAGAAGAGACAAAGACAAAAGGTAGTTTTGGGGTTTAGTCTTTATTCTCGGAGTATAGCCACCACGTGGTAAGGAAATTCCTTCTTGACCAGTAGTCGTGTCTCGCCCCAGTCAAGGCCTAAGTCCAAATGGCCGAGAGATTATCTTGGGGGTCGGAAGTTGGTCCTTTTTCTGCACATGCTCGGAGGGTTCTTCTGGTGGTACCCAAACTAAGCCATGTACTCAATGGAAGCTACCTTTGTACCCAAACTTTACTATCTAATGAGCTCGAGTATCAATGGATTCTCCGATCCTGTGCTAAGTCGAAACTATGTTAAATTTTTTGAAGACACTTCCCGTGTCCAGTGGCTTCGGCCCTGAGCCACAGAAGCAATCCCCCAGGCAACACCTATCCCCTCAATTTAAAGGAGCAAGGCTGTGTTTATTGCCTGGTGCATGAGGTGCCCCCGTGAGGGTGAATGTCGACGGGATCAGCGTATTTTTGCACCTGCCTCCCAGGAACTTTGGTCCGTGGTTGGTCCCACATTAATAGGGCCTTGTGCCTGACCCGTACACATGGAATACGTAGTAAATACCTACTTCCCGTGTTGTAATGAGGAGCAAGTTTGTTTTTTTACGTCACACACTTTCACTCTCCTATCATTGGAAGACTCAATTCAGTTAGTCTTCCACTTCTTCTTCCTCTCTTTCGTCCTTTCCTTTTCTTTTTACATGTCGATTTTAGCCATTTTTTTCCTTTCTTCTTTTACTCACTCTGTCTGTCTGTCTGTCTGACTGTCTGTCTCTCACACATTCACCTGTTTAATTGTCCATCATTCGTATATAGATAGACCCAGTTCAAATAGTTTCGTCTTGTTTGATCTCTCCCACTATCTCACTGTTTTTCTCCCTATCTATCTATCTATCTATCTATCTATCTATCTCACTCTCACTCTCTCTCACTCCACACTCTCTCTCTCCCTCTTTGATTCACTTCTTTTTCTTTTCTTTATTTGCTACTTATATCTTGATTTTTGCCGTTTTTTCCCTTTCTTCTTTTACTCTCTCTCTCTGTCTCTCTTTTTCTTTTTCTCTTTCTCTATTTCACCTCTTCACTCTTCCACCATTCGTATATAGACAGATCCAGTTCAATTAGTTTTCTCGCCTTCTTCCACCTGTCCCCTCTGTCTGTTTGTCTGTCTGTCGCACACACACATATTCATCTTATTTCCGTGATGTTTATTATTTCTTGGTGGGTGATCCTTACAGGATACTGTATACTTGCGAACTTGTGTCACACCCTTAGCGAACGGGTTTGGTAAACATCCTCTTAATTTTCTTGCTGGGTGGTTCAATTTACAATAAAGATAAATTTGAAGCTCAAGGTTGATTACATCCTTATCATTGTCGAGATATTAGAAAAGATATCACGAAAAATAATCTATATATCAATACACCGGTTTACGCCCTGTCGTCTGGGGTCGAAGAATACAACGACTGCACCTCTGCAGACAGGCAAAATCCCCCTAATGAGACCACCTGTTGGTCGTGGGTGGTGACCCGTGATGCGTAAGGACGGAATCTTGGTGGCTGAACAGACCATGACATGCAACACACCACTTTAGACTTAGCTTAGACTAGACGGGCGGTCGGAGAGACATTCTCCGAACAATAGGCTTGTCACATCAAGCCCTATCACTTATACGACTGTCCCAACCCTATTGGCCTTATGACAAACTGCAACTACTTTTATCAAATATGTACTAGAAGGCGGTGGCTGAGTTTTTTTTTTAGTATCCTTAGTATGACGATAAACTGCATCTAATGGGAAAGTTCCAATTTTGGAGTTATGGGGATGTAGAGTAGCCCTTGATCACCATTACTCCTAGGTCTATTCTGACCTGGAATGAGGATATCTGCTAGTGTTCATATCTATGGCTTAAAGATAAAAAATGTTTAAAAAATATTGTATACCCATCAAAAAATAAAACAAAACGTCTTCTG
Organism: Doryteuthis pealeii; assembly: GCA_023376005.1. NCBI lineage: Eukaryota > Metazoa > Mollusca > Cephalopoda > Myopsida > Loliginidae > Doryteuthis > Doryteuthis pealeii. The sequence continues at coordinate 105,341,926 of CM042144.1, read as the reverse complement.
CATAAAATAACCCAACCAGAGTTGACATGCCGTAAAATCACACCAACCAACCAATCAACCAACAAACAAACAAACTACCCGGTTTAGAGCATCCACAAGGTACCAGTGTGGTCATATACCGTAACGGTATGAATTATTTCCGTGACTACCACATGTGTCTTCGGCCAGCTGCCCTTTCGATGCCCTCAGCGCTCACGTTATATTCCTTTGACCCGTAGAACTGGGATCGATGCAACTTGGTCGGAGTGTCTTTGTGACGGGTTGAGAAATTAGTGCAAATAAGATAACACACTGTTAACAACACTAACAGTTGTATTAATGTATATTGAATGAGTATGTTCTGTACACTACGATGAGGAGCTTTGTCTGGCGTTTCGTTTAAGTGGACTTAGTTTTTAATGGAATTATTCTTAGCATCAAAGTCTATTTCTCCTAGTGGCCATTTTCTATTTCAGCAATTCCTCGTGGGCCTGTGACAAATTTCGTTTTTGGCAATTCGGACTCTCCGGGTATCTGACTCACTGGCTGGGTCTCTGCCTGACTGATTGACTGTTTTAAATTCAGAGTGAGGGTTTTATAAAAAGAATTGTATCTATTCCTGTCATTGTGACACGGTCAATGAAGTGCTAAAACTACCAGTCCCAAAACACCAAGGCCACGCTTCTGACAGCTCGATAAACATGTCATTTCATTTGACAGCTCCAGCCAGCATCTCAACTTTAGGTCAATACTGTAACCTTTTCTTCTATGTATAAGCACAATACGCAAAGTCAAAATGTATATGATATTTTGATTTTTGCATCTTGCATTTTAACAAAACCAATTACGTTAACTAAAAAAAATAACTTCTACACTTTCCCTTTCCGTTAAAAATTAGCTGACACCAACAAAAGAACGCATTGTGTCATTTCGGGTTCGATAGCTACTCGTTAACTCAGCGCATCAGTAGCAAAGCTTGGATCTGTGCATTAAAGTGGAAAGCTGATGGTATATGAAGGGGTTCATACCTTTCAGAAGTGTATTAGCCCGAGAGAGAAACGTTATAGCGCCACTTGAGTTCGAACTGACTTACTAAGATAACGCAGATCAACACATTAGCCAGGAGGACTTTTCCTCGTAAATATTCCTGAATTACGACAAACAAGTCAATTATTTTACAGACCGGATTAATCAATGATGTTTACTTTTCTACTCTTTGTGCAGGCTTGTTTTTGTTTTTTATTGATACTAGCAAAAAAAAGAAAGAAAAGAAAAGAAAGTTGTACGGGAACTACATAAGGATGTCGCGTTCGGCATCAAAAACTCCTGGAAGCAGCACCCACAACTGAACAGCTATTTATGTCCTTGCTCACAAACCATCTGGGTATAACAAACAAGACATGCTGGACACTGCTGAAGAATCAAAGACGAGCTCATAAGTGACCTTCTCCTGTGGGCATCTACACATGAACACACCAGTGTGGGTTAAGAACCCCACAAAATGAATGTTTTGAGTACAACACTAAATTACATTCGCTAGTGAAGCTCTTGTCCTGGAGGTCTGGGGAATATGGGGTACCAATTCATTGATATTACTTCTAGGTCGACGCTGATCCAGCATGGTTGAACACTCCAGGGTTCCATCTATGGGGAAAATAGATCTTTGCGGAAGTTATTGGTATTAGATAGGAATTTTTATTTAGGCAATTACAAGTGTCTTGTAATTTTTAGAAATATTTTTCCAGATAAACCCTTGGAAACATTCGGGATATTAACTCTAACAGTTTTACTAAGAGGTTGGCATTCTTCCATGGTAACAACATCACCAATCTGAACATCCCCGAAACAGGGGCTCGTTTGCGCGGACATTTTTATGCCTTTTTTCAAATCTGTTGTATTTTTTCACTAATAGAAGATAATCTCTCCTTACCAAAGGGTTCTGATCATCTTCATCTTGAGAACTGCCTGTTAGCAAACGTCCACGGATGCTCACATTACCAGTGAATGGGCATTTTTATCCATGTAAGGGCCTTCGATGGCTTCTTTAGGGGTCTTAAACCAAAGTCCAACATTTCTGGATATCATATATTTGATATCAGTTAACTGTATGATATTAAAAAGATATTCTATTGATACTAGCAAAAAACAAAACAAAAAATATGTCCTCTGGATGAAAATCCTGCAGTCTGTTTGACTGTCTGCCTGTTTGTGTGTGAGTGTATCTGGGCACATTTATTAATTTATATTCGATATATTAAATAGGCGCACCGTATTTGTAGCATTGTATTAGGTTTAAGATATGCAGTTTTCAGAACGTTTCGAATGGTTTAATGGTTTGTTGTTTGCTTGTGCATATGAGGAAGAGTTTAACAGTGTATGGTGTTTGAAATGTTACACATCGTGGTTATTCCTCTTGTTCAAGTATTAAAGAATACGTAAGCCTTTTGTGGCCAATGCGCAGCCGCGCCAATACTACATCTATCTATATATATATTTTGAGCTTGTGAGCCATACTGTACTACCATTATATTCCTTTGTTATTAGAAGCTGTAGCACTTATATGATTGTCCCAAACCTATTACTCTTATGGCAAACCTCTACTCCATTTCATCATATATGTGATAGGAGGCAGTGGCTGAGAACCTTAGTGTATGACATTAAATTGCATCTAATGGTGAAGTTCCAATCTTGCAACTCTAGAGAATGTGGAGTAACCCTTCATTGCCATTACTCCCAGATCTACCCTGACCCAGAGTGGTCGTACCAATTAGCGTCCCATCTATGGATTGAATAGAAAAAAAAATGAATTTTAAAAAATGTTTTAAAAATGTTGAATACCCATCAAAAATGAAGAAAAAACAAAACGTCTTCGGCTGAAAATAACCCAACAAGGGTTGACACCGTAAAATATAACCAACCAACCAACCATCCATTCATCCATCCATCCAACCTATTTGTTGGGCTTTCTTTTTTCTTTCTTTTTTTTTTTACCCAGACATTTCATTGACACTGCTAATAATTTAATATTGCTCTTAATGTTACAGGTGGATACTTTTTTTTCTCTTCTTTTTCTTTTTCCGTCATCTACCAGTGCATTTAAACAGTAAACAGATGCTTTCAAGCAATAATGTCAAGATGACAGTTGATAACATTTAAAAATACATTTTTTTTATCCATTTAATTTTTCGATATCCCGATTTCCATTCTCCTAGTGTTGGTTTAATTGTTAATAATTTGTTCAGTGCGCTACTATTCCAACTTTGTTGCCAGGTATTTCTTGAGCTGTTAGTATCTCACGATTTTTTTACGCTCGGATCAATAATCATTTGGGACAGCTACATCAATAATGAGTGCAGACTTTTCATACTTCTTCAAAATTACAGTATCTGAATTTATGGCCTTGTTTTTTTTATATATCTACCCACCTGAATAACTTCATCGTAGAAAACATTTACCTTCCCGTTTGATGTTATCGGTGGAGGTCTCTGTGTACTGTAAAATATATAAGTACACACCTTAAAATTTCTTACGAAAAGTTCATTTTTTCTAAACCAAATATAACAGTATTTTATTTATTTCTAGTATAACATTATGCAATGAGAACGGATATTATCAGGTATTATTTATCATCAAATACTATAGGAAGGAAACTTTGTCACCCAAAATATGACAATTGGCTGGCCATGTCAAGCCCTAGCACCTATATGATTGTCCCAACCCTATTGCCTTTATGGCAAGCCCCAACCCATTTGCGAGAAGGCAGTGGCTGAAGAAATTCATGTCTTGGGAATGACGTTAAACTCTCTCTGATGTTGAGGTTCCAGTTCTGGAGGTTTGGGGAATGTGGAGCACCCCTTCATCACAATTGCTCCCCGGTCCACTCTGACCCAGAGAGGTAGTACCTGTTAGGGTCCCATCTATGGGTTATACAGAAAAAATTGTTTATAAAAATTGTTTAAAAAACTTTCTACCAAACTATCGCTTATAACAAACCCGAATTTAACCCAATAAACTTATCCCTTAAACTGATTTCCTATCCATTTAGCAACAAACAACTGCAAACAACCTAATGTCAAAACTAATAAAAATCCTTTTAAAAAATGTCATCACAATAGATTTAACCATCCCACATAACCTACCGCTTGGCATAAAATAACCCTGGATGGGTTGACATGTCGTTAAAATCAAGCAATCAAAACTAAAATATAAATACATAGCAGTTTAAAAAATATGTACATGCCTATATTGTCTCTTCAAGTTTATTTTTTCTTAGAGATTTATTGTATCGTATTAGATAATGATTTATAATATCCGGGTTTTTTGTATTTCCACAAGAAATGATAAATTCCAGCAATAAAGGAGTACTTCACACTCCCATGAGTTCCAGAATCAGAACCTCACCACTAGATGCACAACTAACTTAGGAGAAGGAAAACTCTAAATTCAAAACTGTTAGACTCCACTTACAAAATTGACCTTGGATCACATCCTGCTCATGCAAAGTGGATTGGTATATATATATGAACAAAGAAAATTCGGCCTTCATCAGAGTAAATAAGGATTTATTCTGATGATGGTCATTTCAAATAAGGATTTACTCTGATGAAGGTCGAATTTTCTTTGTGTGCGGAACATTTCTACATTTTTTCTATTATTATTATTTCATTTCATTTGGTTATTTAAAAATAATAATAGTTAGAATAATGTACACATGGATAAACTCCTGACTGAAACACGTGTAAGTAAAATTGATTAAAATATCCTATTTTATCCATTCCATACTTTCTTTCCTTTATTTATTTTTCAGCACACACACACACACACACACACACTCATACACACACACACACGCACACACACACACACACACACACACATATATATATATATATATATATATATATATATATATATATATATATATAAAACAAAAATATTGAAAGTTTGCATAATGTGTAGGAGTGACATGACTTTCAGATTACTCTGTAGATCAGTGCTTGATTTATTAGATCTGGCACAATGCTCATAGTTTAGAAGAAAAATAACTTGTTATGACAGAAATTTTACATTCGTGATAATTGCTGCAGACCCCACATCACTTTTAAACTGTTCACAGATAGCATGTATTAATTTTTTGGCAGCTGACATTAAACCGGAAATATTTGTACAGTTGAAAGCTAAAAACATATGAAAGTGTGAAATTGTCATCAGCATTTAATGGTTTGGTGAAAACAATCCTGACTAACCTGAAGCTGATATGATAGAAAACTGTTTTAATGGCATATCAACCATTGTGGGTTATTCAATGCCAAATCGTGTTTATATATATATATATATATATATATATATATATATATATATATATATAACCCATCGGTCGCTCCCGAGCTAATGGGCTCACAGAATCTCCGAAATTGGCCGTCAAGATCGGATTTTCTGCATCAACCACGGATTGCAGGGTATCTATATTTGCTGGAAGTCTAGCCGAATGCCCCACGTTGTGCTAAGATCTCAAACGACTAGAAATCTGCTATAGAAACTGATTTCCGAGGTTAATGGCGTCTGATTGGTCACACACAAAAAAGAATAACGACTCTTTTTCTTCTTCAAAAATCAACAACATTTATATTCAAAAATACAGGAATACAAATAATTACTTCTCAAGGTTTGTGGGAGTGATGTGCCCGTAATTAAATACTTCGGGTCTTCTGCGAAGTATTGTGCAAAACAGTTCGTAAGTTGACTAAGTTTTCAAAATGGTCTTAGCAGAAGTCAGTTACTCTCGGCTCTCAGTATTGCGTTAATCTTGTCAGCTAGCCCGGTCAGCGCATGTGATCCTCAAGCAATCACAACGTCCTCTTTCAAGCGCAGCGTGGCTTAATCTGCCCTCAAGCCAAAAACGTCTGAGTTAAATAACATTTCGATCGGAACAATTTTATTTCCGGCCGGCATGAAGATATTGGGAATTTTTCTGCTCCTCCCACTCAAGCAGGGTAACCGCCTCCCTTTTGTTCAACCAGCCAATCAAATTTACTTCTGCTCACCAATCTGGGTGCCATCTCTTCCGGCCACTTGAATGTTTTTTTAAATACATTCGACTTTCTTTAATTTCGATTTTCAACAAGAGTTATCTCCATTCTCAAGTAGTAAGGAAACATAAAAACAATAGATTCTCTTTAATTCCGGTTTCTTCATTTTACGGTAATCTATAAAACAAGATTTATCTTTTCAGTGCGACCAAAGTCTGATTACATCAAAGACTTGTCTACGACCGCCGCTTCTCGCTTCTGGGAGTTCCGACCTACTTGAGATTTTACTACTGATATGGTCAGCCCTATCCCGTCCACCATCCGCCTCGACTACCCGGTCGAGGTCATTTCCGGATCGCCCATCTGTTTTGAATCTACGGCTGAAGTCAGCGGGCGAATTATATTTCCGTTTTTTTTTCTTTCTTTCTTTCTTCTAATTTCAAAACCTAAATCAGGTATATATATATATATATATATATATATATTTATAGGAGCGGATTCTATTAGCACATTTTATTGACAATATAGTATGTAGTCTGTATTAAGTCTTCCTTTTAAATTTTACTTATTTTTTTAATTTTTTTTTTTTGTGATTAGTAAATAATCTTCGACACGTCGTTAGGTGCGTGTGGGGATAAACGAATTGTTTTATTTTATATTTAATCAATAGTTGAAACATGTTAATCTAAATTTTAGTAAACGTAAATGTATATATATATTTGTGTTTAAATAGAATGTAAGTTTATATATTTTAAAATTAGTATTTAATCTTTAACACGTCGTAACGTGGGGGGGGGGACAAGCAAATTACAAAGCAAATATCACCATGTAAATAGAAAAATTATAAGTAAAATAAAACAAAATAAAATTAAAAGTCACGGCCGTTTGATGCAATACGTACACAATTGTAATTATGTAAAATAAAAATAAAAAGAAAAAAAAAAAAAAAAAAAAAGAAAAAAAGAAAAAAAAAAAGAAAAAAAAGAAAAAAGGGGGCTCATAAATAAATAAAAAAAGTGAACAAAAATGATACTTAGATACAGAAAAATCATTAAAGTAATTCCTCTTTTAGCATGACTAAAGAAAATGTTTGACTTACCTCGTTACAAGCTTAGTATTCCGTACAAAAGAAAAAAGTGTTTTTGGCTACGTATCCCATTTAAATATGGAGTTCCGCGCGTCTGATTGGCTGGTTCTAACAACCAATCGGAAGCGCGGTGCTTTGTATTTGATTGGGCTGAGGTCAACAACCGTCCAGCATAAAAAAAAGATTTTCCCCATCATGTCTTTTTAGCGGTTAAGAAAAGGTGGTTGCACCAGAGTTAGATCGCCTCTGGTGGGGTCTGCAATGCGAGGGATGTATGATGTTGTAAGACCCGAAACATCCCAATGAACTTTGCATAAAAACATCACTGAAGACAACCACCGGCGCCCAAAAAGAAATGAGCGTATGTTTAAAGTATATATATATATAGTTAAAAATTAATGGTAAAATGAATGAATGAATGAAATAAAAATGAATGAAATGAGGGGGATAAATGAAAAATCCTTTCCAAGGGACCCTTCTCAAAAGTATTAAAATACTTTTTGAGAGTGGGGTCCCTGATAGAAAGTTTTTCTCATCTATTATTAGACTCCTTTGAAGCATCAAGTTAATATCTTATTATAATGGAGATTGTGTGCTTTTCCGTCTGTAACCGAAACTATAATCCTACTCAAGTCACAATTCTCTTAGTTATTGACATCACATTCTCAATGATTTTATTTTTATTTAACCTCAATTATTAATAAAATTGTCTTACATTATTAATACTGTTAACTATGTCAACATACTAACAACATGCAATTATATTTATATATACAACAAAATAGCAGTTTACAATGTGAAAGGGAAGGCTAATTTGCATATTAATATTTAATAATCGAATTTAATAAATATGTGCTTATTATTATTGATTTCTAACTGTTTGGTTTTATTTTAATGAATATAAGCAAAAATCTCTTCAATGAATCTTAAATGAAATCCATTAACAAGATAAAATAACTGTCATTTTATTCTTCACTTCCTCTTTTAAGTAAATACTTAAATTCGAAAAAATAACAATGAAAAACGAGAGTGATGGAAGGGTAAGTTTCAGTTGCTCCATTTTTTATCATACTCCCTCTGTTTCAAATCTTTTAATATACTCCCTCTGTTTCAAATCTTTTTATCTGTATTCTTATTTAGTTTCATTAGCCTTTCTAATTTAATACAATATTTTGTTACATTAAAACTTAAATACTTGCACCCGGAGGGTGCATATATTTGCTAGTAATTATTATATAAGTTATTAGAGAAGATAAAATCCGTCTTTTACCTTTGTAATATCTGTTGAGAATGTGTTTGAATTTTTTAAATATATAATATATATATATAATCTTGTCTGGTTAACTTCCGCTGAATATTGCTACATTGTATATAAATAGTAAATAAATAAAAAGATTATCTTTAATTATATATTAGAAAGATTGATGAATAATTTTAGAAAACTACATTTTATGTGTATTTTAAAATTTCAAATAGATTAAATATAATAAATTAAATATTTAAATTATAAACGACAAAGTGTTATGTTTCCTTATATTAAATGATATATATAAATTGCTAATATTAACTAACAACTTGTTGAAGCTTGTCGCGTTAAGATGTATCTTAAGGTTGATTATTATACTTGTGTTAGCTTTAATACAATTTGCTTGAAGCTTTCAATGTATATAAGATGTATTTTTGCAAGGTAAACTAGCATTAATGCACGAACATTTAAATTTAAAAAATCTGAATTAAAAATAAATAAATAAATAAATAAGTAAAATAACTAACTAAATAAATAAATATATATATATATATATATGTGTGTGTGTGTGTGTGTGTGTGTGTGTGTGTGTGTGATATTTTTGACTTACCAACAAGCTAAATAGACACAAGGCCATTTCGTTTAAAGTTAAAGTGCCATGCAGAAAACAAGTCTCCTAGAAATATAGCCGGCTTATTCTACAGCCCCAAGTGACAGCAAGTAAGAGCACGGTTTAATGGTTAGGATTAACCTAACAGAGGTTTACTAGATAATCTTATCGTGTGATCTTATACATCCGACTGTCCCATCTAATCTGTTGAATAGGTAACTGTTAAGTTTTTAAGGATCATTTCTTGGCCTTATAGCAGAAGCGCTTATCTGGTAGAATCCTTGATAAAGAGTCGGTCGACAATGGGAATCCTTTGGTTACTAAAGTGTCCCCAGTTACTGTTAATCGTATAAGTCCTTCGTGAGTATTGGTAAAGATCCCGGCAATCCTATGTAACGTGGCGGTAGCGATATATTCACCATACCCAAAACGGATATACGTAACGTTCTAATAGCTTTATACGTCGTATAGCGGGTCTTGTCAACGTGCCTACAAATTCACAACACTAAAAAGGTGTTCGGCACGTGGCGGTCATCTTGTCGATAAAAAAAGTACAACGCGAGAAATATATCGTCGCAAGCTGCTTTGCGTTTATTTCCAGGGCTAGTCTCGTGGGTTGTGTCTGAGAGGAGGAAAGGCAGAGAGAAAGAGAGAGAGAGGACACTGATAAATTACGGTGATCCCACAACTGGGACCAGAGGTCCGGTCCGTACCCTACGCGTCCGAAAGCAAAAAGAGACCGGTATTTTTCTTTGTCGTTCCACGTCACCACGTGACTTCCGGTTCCGGTCAACACCCAAAACTTCCGGTTGACATTCAATTCTCCTTTCGGGGGGTCACGCCCCGGTCAAACGGTTTTGTGCTCATCACTATTTTTTTAAAACCTTTACTATCTCTTATTTCTTCTTCCTCTCTTTTCTAATAGGAGTTCTCGCAAAACTCAGGATATTCCCCCATCTTGCTACACCTATATGCGTCCGTCATCAAAGTGTGTATTTGATGTGTGACCATTATGGGGGGTTTACGTATCTTATCAGGCCAGTAGTACTGTCAATGATTGATTAGAAGTGTCAATCACGTGAACTTAGCCAGTCTATAAGTATAGGCGGGGAACTAGCACACACTTTCTCATGTGGTGTAATGGTTAGCAAGCTAAATTAGCAGACCATTGTTAGTGAGTTCGATTCTCACTGGGTGCCCCATACTTCTGGCTTTGTGCCACATCTAAGCTCAGCTTAGTAAATAACTATATATAAAAAAACTCCAATAGTAACTATGCTACATTGTTGCATCAGTTCTTCACGTATTTTAGCAATATCATCATCATCATCATCATCATCATCATGTCGAGCTAGTATTAAGGATATCCGTGACAATCTCTCACCAACCGTTCCTATCAATAATTGCTCTTGGGAGGTCCATGCGCACCAACCAGTGTCCGCGCAGCGCTGCTCAATGTCGGTATTTGCTGGACAGTCCGCACTTGCTGGTTTCTACAGGAGAACGTCGCTTATGTGTTCGTCCTTGCTTATCCAGTTGTGTCCAGCATGTCTTATTCGTCTCACTAGCCTGTTTTATTTTGTGATAGTGGACAGCTGGTCGTAAAGCTGCTTCCTTGTCGGGTGTTTTTTTCCACGATATGTTTATGATTGCGCGCAGCATTCTTGTGCAGCTTCTATCTTGTTTATTCTCTTGGGCCCAAGCGGTGCAGCTATACAGTAGCACTGATACAACTACGACTCGGAAGATTTGTCGCTTTAACTTCTAAAGTTTAGCTATATAAGCTATCACATCTTTTATGAAAGATTTTTTTGGTGTGTACTTACTTACGAGGAACATTTTTTTCTCTGTATTTCATCGGATTTATAAAAGTAGGTTATTTTAAATATATCGCCAACTGCTTATAAAGGAATGTACCACGAGGTGAGGAGAGTTTTCTATGACGTTAGTAGAACATTCCAATCAAATGACCATTTGGAATCACTTAAGTTTGCTAATAAAAGCGAAATTTTAAGAAAACCGAATTCCGGAAATATCATTCAGCCCGAAACATAAAAAAGACGTAGCAGACTACTAAATTGAATATAGTTTATTAGTTACGTCGTCTCTAACTAAACAGGAACATATCCAGATCTTGTCTACACACACACACACACACACACACACACCTAAATATATAAAGGGAAGATTTTGGTATGTACGTGTCGACGTATAACTCCAAAGTGGGAGGTCACTCAGATTCGAAATCTTGCATACACACTGATATACTTCTAACTAAGAAACACGCAAAAATTTGGTTATTGCCCGTCCCTAAATTGACGTCACTGTTAGCATGTATTTGTTTATGGATGCGTACTGTTTTTTTTTGTTCTTACCAGAAATGTAAAGAAAAAGTGTCCGGCGTCTTTGAGCCATAACATATATTCCTTCTTTTAACTTGGATAAGTCGGCCATTGCAGAAGCTTCTCACAGTGTTCCGTATTTCGGAAGTGCTAAATGACATACAAATTTATAAGTATAAGACTTATAGATTATCGTGCTAACCACTGTGCCAAGATGCGTAAAGTTTCTGTTGACAGGAAATGGAATCTAATCTAATCCTATCTTTAACATAGAATAATAAAAAATAAAAATAGAAAGAGTTCCTTTCCGTAAGATTTCTAACAAACACACACATACAAAAAGATAAGGTAATGCCTTTAAAAGGACAGCCGTCGTAAAAGCTCTCATTTGAAAATCGGGAAGATCTTGTCGAGAGCAATAAGATGCTTCTCTGTCAGAGTGAAGAATCTTTGCAGGTGCTCCATATAAGTATTATCGTTATTTTAACAGATTTAATGGCAGAGCATCGCTTTATGGGATCCCCATGGCCATTTGCGGCGATTTCTTTTTTTCTTTTTTTTTTTTTTTTTTTTTTGAAGAAAGCGAATTGTTGAGGTAAGAAGGTGGATATGTGAAGACGAAAAAAGCCTCTTGCAAACTGGAAGAAAAGGCGATATATATATATATATATATATATATATATATATATATATATATATATTTGTATCGATTCGACGGATAGAGTTTTGGAACTTAAAGGAAACTCAATTTCTACGTTATTAACTCTCTCCCTCTCCCTTTCCCTTTCTCTCTCTCTCTCTCTCTCTCTCTCTTTCTCTCTCTCACACACACACACTCTCTCTCTTTCTCACACTCTTTATATATATATAAATATCTTTCTCTCTGCGTCCTTCTGTCTGCTTCTCTCTCTCTCTCTCTCTCTCTCTCTCTCTCTTTCTCTCACACACACCCACACACGCACGCGCACACACACTAATGCAAAACTCGCATACACGTAAATACACATATACATGAGCATATACATATACGCAGATACACATACTCCAGAACAAGATTCGTACAAACACACACACACACACACACACACACTTGCACGTACGCACATACACACAAATGCAAAACGTGCATATAATACTAAGATACGATCACCAATTCTCTACACCCAAACACACGCGTGATGCGCACACATTCGAGCAAACACCGTGATACACACAGACATACATATAAGTATATGAAAGTAATAAAAAATACAAGGGGTTTAGAAAGATGATATTTTTAATTAGCCGATGCTACTGCGTTTCGATTTGTTCAGCAAACCATCATCGAGTCTATCATTTATATTGAAAGAAACTTTAGATGAGCAGAAGTTTTTAAACTTTTGCTTTTAACAATGTGCTTTTTTTATATACTTATATAGCGTCGGATTCATTTCCTTCTTTCCTGATATACAGACATATATACACGCACACGCCGACGATCCTAGTTCAATTCCTAGGTGAGGATGTTTGTTTATTTTTACGCTAATGACCTTGTGAAAGGCATGAATCCATTTCTTCTTACCCTAGCTATGAATGGTAAATTGTAGGGATGTCTAGGCTCTTTCATTTTGGTAAGGCAACCGGAGAAGGAAAACTTAATTTAAACCAAATGCACCTCGCTTAGGAATCATCCTTTTGTCGCTTCCTGTCCGTGGCGGGGTGTGTGTTAAATGCATACACATATGCACAAGTGACGCGTGCGCGCACACACACACACACACATAAATACACATACACACACACAATACACACACAAATACACACACGTACACACAAATATATACATACACACAATTACGCAAGCACCCATGCGGTGGGACTGAGAATGAGATGACCACGTCCCTGGCAGAGGGATAAGGCCCTAACCCTGAAAAAAGGTGTCTTCCGCCTGACACTAAACTGCATTCTGTGCTGAATTTCTGGAGCACTAGGAAGTGTTGGGTAATTCCTTTTTTGCCATAGCTCTAAAGTCTTCTTTGACCCTAAATGGTTTGTTGGTTTAGCTGGTTGGATTTTACGGCATGTCAACCCCTATTGGATCATTTTATGTCGAAGACTTTTTTTTGTTATTCACTCTTGTTGGATATTCATTTTTCTTTCAAACTCAACTTTTTTAAACACATTTTCAATACTAATTTTTTGATGTAATTAACCCATAGATGGGACCCAAACAGGTACTACCGTTCCAGTTCAGGGTGGACCTGAGAGTAATGGTGATGAGAGGTACTCCAAATTCTCCATTACTAGATGTAGTTTAACCTCGTACCCATGACATTTACAACCCATCCTTCGGGACGGGGGTCCGGTGTGCTTCGGCCACTGGACCGGTGTGTTCAATTAATAGCGTCGGTCCCATGGGGTTATCCCTCCAGGCAATACCTGCTCCCTTGGGGCAGGGCTGGGTTTATTGCCCAGCGCATGAGGCGCCCGCTTAAGGGGGAATTCCGAAGGGATGGACACAATTTTGTTCTTTCCCACCCATGAGCTTCGGCTTGTGGGTGGGCCCACATTAAAACGAGGGCTTGTGCCCAGCCCATACAAGTGGGGTGTGAGACAAATACCTATACCCAGGACATTAAGACACTCAGCCATTCGTCATACCACAGGACATTAAGGCTCTCAGCCACAAATATATATACTATCTAAAATATTAAATGAAAAAAAACTATGCTGATATCATTTGAATTTTATTTTTTGATTATCTGCACGAATATAAATCAAATCTTCATTATTTTTGCTCAAAAACCAAGCCCTGGTGATATTTAATGTCTATATATATTTACTTTGTCGTTAATTGTTTTATTTTTGAAGTTTACTCCGGACATACATATACACACCACTGCCCTTTATATATGGATAGATGATATCCAATATAAATATTAAAAGAGTGACAACTTCTACGTTCACACAGATTTACTCAGAGACATACACACATGTACATGTGAAGATACACAGAGGCATACACACAAACTCAGGCACACATATGTATATTCAAAGATACGCAGAGACATACACACAAAGATATACACATATGTATATGTAATGATACTCAGATGCATACAACACAGAGACATACACATATGTACATGCAAAGATACACACAAAGGCATACCCACTACATACAAAGATACACAAAGGCATACATTCATTGACATACACACAATTCAAATCCTGGATGTGGTAATTGCATTTCACTTAGCGCTAATATCCTTGGGAAAGGTATGAATCCTACTCTCCCTCCAGCTTTGGATAAATAGTAGGGCATACTAGGCTCTTTAACCTTGGTTAGGCAACCGGTCTAGGAGAAGGAAAACTCTGAATTCAAACCTGTCGAACTCTGCTTAAGAAATTGATCTTGTGTCACATCCTGCTCGTGCCGAGGTATTGGTAAATATATATACGTGTAATAACATTATTTATTATTATAAATAACGTTAATTATTAATTACAATTAAATATGGCTAATGACATCAAAATATTACAAAATGAGGACATTCAAGATAGACATAATTTATAAGTTTATTTCTTATGAAATTTGTTGCTCTTCTATTATTTATATTAGACACATTCATTTTTCTGACGCTACTAATTTCATCTGTGTGATACTGCCGTATACCTACTTTTGAACTCCCCTGTATATGTATATATAATGATACATAGAGGCATACACACAGAGACACACGTAGAGACACACCTAAAACGTCAGAAAAATGAATGTGTCCAATATAAATAATAGAAGCGCAACAAATTCTATAAGAAATAAACTTATAAATTATCTATTGAATCTAAAGAACGAGTATAATTTCAAATGCAGTAAAGAGAGAACAAACTATTTTGCAAAAATTATTAATTTAATAAAACACGGAATACTGTTTGATTTCTCTGAAGATATTTAGAATCTGTTAAAGTTCCTTCGCATTTGTTGTTTTTTGGTCCATTTTTTTAATATTCTTTGCTTATTTAACAAAGTTTGTTTAGTGACAAACTGTACATATAAAGCACAAATACAAAACGAATTTGTCAGCCATTTTCTGGAGTTGATACGTCATTGGCCTCGACAAATCAGCGGTTGATTGAACTCGACTCTTTTGGGGGAGCAAATCTCTCAGATAACATCACGTTAATTATATTTTCTTGTTTCTCCTGTTCCCAATGAGCAGTCCCTGACTTCCACCACTCAATATTGACCCTTACGAGGGCTAGATGGGCGATCGGAGATGCACCCTCCGATCAATCGGCTGGTCACGTCAAGCTCTAGCACCTGCTAGAAGGCGGTGACCGAGTGTCTTAGCGTCCTGAGTATGACGTTAAACTGCATTTAGTGTGAAGCTTCAATTCTGGGGTGTGGAGTACTCCTTCATCGCCATTACTCCCAGGTCCACCGTGGTTGTACCTGTTAAGTTTCCATGTATGGTTAAATAAAAAAGGAGTTTAAAAACGTTGAATGTCCATCAAGAATGAATAAAACAAAACGTATTCAGCTTAAAATCCAACCGACCAACCAACCTGGTCCTCAGCTCACCCTTTTTTGTTTGATACGTGTTTCTATGTGGTAATTATACCTGTCGTAAACAAAATGGCATTACTTTTTTACTCACCTATGAGGAGAAGTAGGGATGGGATCCACAGAGGAGGGGGTTCATTTTGATGAATGATACATGTACCTGTGTTGGTAATTATACCTGTCCTAAACAAAATGGCATACACCTTATATAATTATACCTGTCCTAAACAAAATGGCATTACCTTTTGACTCACCTATGTTGGGAATTATGGGTGTGATCCACAGAGGACCAGCTTCATTTTGATGAATGATACATATTCCTGTGTTGGTAATTATAGCTGTCCTAAACACAATGACATTACTTTTTGACTCACCCTCACCCGTATTAACCAATGCCTGATCATTTGACTCAAGTCCAAACACTAAACTAATCCCATTGGCACTAACTTGAAGTGCCAATCACAACTGAAACAAGAATAACCTTTTTTAAATCACTTCAATAATAACACTGGTTTACAAAAAATATGTTTTGTCTGAGGCAAGAATGTGAATAGGTGTTTTTTACTAATTTGGGTGTGCTGAATTCAAATTTATAAACATTTTTGCTCTATCACCTCTAGTTTTCTGTCTTTTAAATAGTCTCATTATAGTATATACAGAGTATATACGTGCTTATTTCAACAGTTGCAGCAGCTTATTACAGATAAAACAGGATAGATAAAGAACATTGACGAAATAAATATACTTGGATGACACAATATACACAATTCATAGTACCGCTGACAGTTAGAGGTATGTGTTTTCTTAGATGATCTGCTGACTGCCAGTGCACGACTGGTCAGTTCACTACTGGCTGTTGACTGAGACGTGTCGGCTACGCTTAACTGCCAAAATCCGTCTTGATATATAGCTATATATATATAATGTAATGCTATCAATTACATTTATTGCATAATAACTAAAAAGAAGACATAAGTCACACAATATTAGAAATTAACCCTGAATGCATATACGCCTTTATGTACAGTATGTGTACAAAATGTACAGTATGCATATAAAAAAACTAGAGGTGATGAGTAAAAACGGATTTCAAATCTGAATTTAGCACCCCCAAATTAGGTTAAAACAGTTATTTTTGTGCTTGCCTCAATTTCTTTGTAAACCAGTGTAATGTCTTTTTTTAAAGAAAATCATTTCAAATAAATAGCTTTCTAGTCAGTCTTGTTGTTCAGAAAGAACACTCTTTACATTACTTGTTGTCATGTACTTTTCTACCAGCCAGTTGAACACTGGAGGTATTTACCCGAACCGTTCACCATGGGTAGGATGTGACACAAGGTAGCGAATATGTGGCATTCTGTGAGGATCTATTCAGTAATTTAATAAACTTATTCAAGTTTGTCATAAGGTCAGGAGTAATCAGCAACCACTGACAGTCACCCACATTAATAATAATCTACACCCTTAGGCAAATAATTTGAAACAAAACGAATAATTCCGTTTATATTATGATATCCACGAACTGTAAGGCTTCACAGTGTTTTTGTGCAGCATTACAATTTTCGTACACTTCCTTGAAGTAACGCCCATCGCAGACAATGACTGCAGGTCAACTAATCGACTGTCGAGACAATAGTGTCTGGGCGTGATAAAATTTGATGCAATTAGGGATGACGCGATATTTTTCAAGAGCAATCAAATTTCATCATACATCTCAAAAATATATTCATATTACTGGAAAAAAACCTGATTTGAGGAAAAGATAAAAATCGGTTACACCGTATCTCTCCAGTGGGTCTAAAACTGACCCTATGGTGAAAGAATGGAAACTCAAACGGTTGTTTCAATTGATTTGCACAAGGGTGTAGTTCGATATTCCACCACGCGATGCACTCGTCCGTTAGTAAGAGAAAGTGGCGACTGTACCAGTGGCAAAATGAGGTAGATCATTTTCTACGTGGCTATTGGCAGTTGGAGAGACATTCTAATTACTCAATGACGTAACTCTGTTGCAGGAATGTAGCCTTTCTTATTGCTAGATCGTAGTTATTATTTGTTTTTATTTATTATCAAAGCTTAAAAATGAAAAAAAAATATTTACCTACTTTCCTACCAGTGAATTTATAGTTTTACCACCAAAATAAATAAATAAATAAAAAGACAATCATTTTTGTTGGTTGGCTGGTTGGTTGGTTGGTTGGTTGGATTTTACGATAGTTCAACACCTGTTGGGTTATTTTATGCCGAGGACGTTTTGCTTTATTCATTCTTGATGAGTATTCAATTCTTTTTGATTTAAACACAATTTTTAAAACAATTTTGTACACATTTATTTTTCTATTTAACCCCTAGATGTGACTCTAAAAGCGGAGTGTTGCATGTTATGGACTGCTCAGCCACCAGGGTTCCGTCATCCACGGTAGCCTCAAGGTAGCACCTCTGCAAAGGCGCAGTCGGTATTATCTACAGCTTCAACCAACAGGACGGAATATTTTTGTAATCTTTTAAACAACGTTTAAGAAAAAAAAACTTTCCCAATGGTAATAATCCTAAAGTGAATGTCATAGCGGAACTAGAGTTCGAATTCGGTTACAAACGTATTCCAGTACATTAGCCACTATGCCACAGGGACTGAATCCATGAAGGAGGGTTTGATGAAGTATCAATGTAGTACTATATTCTTCCAAGCCGTAGATGTATCAGTGCTACTGTACGACTGCACTACTTGGACCCTAAACGAAGCGCCTGGAGAATAAGGTATATGGGAGCTGCCCGAGAATGATGCGCACAATCTTAAACAAAACGGGGAAATAACACCCACGAGAAAACAGATGTATAACACCTGTCCCATATCACACAAACTATCCAAGTGAGGCGAACAAGGCACACTGGACACTGCTGGAGAAGCAAGGATGAACTCATAAGTGACGTTCTTCTGTGGAAGCCATCAAATGAACACGCCAGAGTAGGCCGTCCAGCAAAGACGTACATCGACCAACTCTACGCGGAAACTGGATGCTGAGCAGAGGACCTACCAGGGGCAATGAATGATAGGGACGGTTGGCGAGAGATTGTCATGAATATCCGCGTTACTAGCACGGCATGATGATGATGATGATGATGATGATGATGATGATGATGATGATTTGGATTCCTATATGGGAAAGCTTTTAGGAAGCGCGTGGTGTAATGGTTAAAGTCGCCCCGAGTTCGATTCCTGGATGTGGTAATTGCATTTCACTTAGCGCTAATACCATTGGGAAAGGTATGAATCCTACTCTCCCTCCAGCTATGGATAAATAGTAGGGCAGACAGGGCTCTCTAACCTTGGTAGGCAATCGGTCTAGGAGAAGGAAAACTCTGAATTCAAACCTGTTAAACTCCGCTTAAGAAATTGACCTTGTGTCACATCCTGCTCGTGTGGAGGGGTTGGTAAATATATATATGGGAAAACTTTATTCTTTTGGTTTGCACCCCCAAACAATGGTCTACTAGTCTTGCTTATTAAGAATTATACTAGGCAATGACTCACATAGTGGTATGATTTAGTCATTTAGTAAGCTTTGCTAAGTTTCTCACGGAATCACAATTATGGACACACAGTGAGAATCTAATTCTTTAACAATGTCCTGATTTGGTTTTGTTTCTTTGTTTAATGATATCAACCTTCCAGGGTTACTTAATGCCAAAAAATATCCTTGTAGAAAAATAGTAGTGGTATAGCTAGGGAGATAAGAGGTTTATAACTTTCGTAAGTGTATTAATCCTTGTCGGTATCAGCCACACAGCGAGGAAGTCTATCCCCTTTTCACTAATGCTAGACCTGGGAGATTGTTTGGCGACTGAGACGGAGCGCCACACCTACCATCGACTCGCCACCTTGATTTACTGCACAGATGCTACTCATGCACTGAGTTGGTGCGGGCCGGTATCGAACGCGAACCTTGTGGTTTCTAGGTGGCTGTTCTACCGACTGAGCTAAACCGATCCCCTCTTGTGTAATACGGGGAAAGGAAATTGGTATAAGCTTGTTGGAAATAAATGAAAACTTTTACCGTTTTTTAAAAAGTTTGGTAAAGTATTTCATCTACAAAGGAAAGATTAAATCAGTCATGAAGTGAAGCAACTAAAGATACGGTTAAATGATTTGAATTTTCAAAATGTCGCTGTTTTTTTCTTAATACAAAGATATATACATCAAAGTATCAAAGATAAATGACATTGTTTTATGGAAAGCCGATCTTTAAGATCAATATAAAGTTTTTCTATCTGTTTCTGTCGATGTTAATTCATGATACTTATCTAATTAATTCTCCTGAAATGTTCGTGTCCTTTCTCTTCTGTCGGAAATATTATGTTAATTATTTCTTTTGAAATAAAAGAAAACGATCGTATTTTTTAAAAACATCTTGAAGATTGTGTACTGAGTAAATGGCTACTTAAATTCACAAGAAGTCTCCTTTTAAAACATAACGTGGTTAATTTTTCTAACGTAACTGAGAAGTACCAGAGTGAGTCAAAAGTTTAGCTATTTCAAGCACAGTAGCACCTTGATGACGAGTTTAATTAGACAATAGAGACTTCCATCCGATCAATCGGCTGGCCATGTCAAGTCCCAGCACCTATATTATTGCCCCAACCCTATTGCCCTATTTTTATCATATACGTGCTAGAGGGCGGTGGCTGAGTGTCTTCATGTCCCGGAAATAACGCTCTTGACGGCTGGTTAATGTGGAGCACACATTCACCACCATTGGTCCCTGGTCAATCTGACCCGGAATGGTAGTACCTGTTAGGGTTCCATCTATGGGTTAAATAGAAAAATGTATTTATAAAAAAATTGTATTATCCATTAAGAATTGATTTATTTCAAAACTTTATCGGCATTAAATGACCCACCGAGGTTGATATGCCACAAAACAAAACAAACAAACAAACAGATGTGAGACCGTGAAAAGGGTATTAGCGCTAAGTGAAATGCAATTACCACGTCCAGGATTTGAACTCGGGGCGACGAGCCCATTTCCCATGACTTTAACTTTTTTATATAAGAAAATTGTATTTTATAAAATTTCACTTTAGAAAGTCATGAATAATATTCTTCTCTCCAAGTAAATCACCCCAAGTAAATAGAATGACAGGCGAGGCTCTTTAGCCTCGGTAACTAGTAACTATTCTTAATACAACTAATTTGCACACATTTTATGGTTTGGTGTATACCTATTAATACTATAATTTTTGAATATACTGGGAAGTACCAAAGTGAGTCAAATGTTTAGCTATTTCAAGCAGAGTAGTACCTTGATTTACGAGTTTAATTAGACGAGTTCAATTAATGAGACCCCCATCCGATCAATCGGCTGGCCATGTCAAGCCCTAGCACCTATATTATTGCTCCAACCCTATTGCACTATTTTTATCATATAAATGCTAGAGGGTGGTGGCTAAGCTCTGGAGAATGAGGAATACTCCTTCATTAGCATTACTCCCAGGTACACTGATCCAGGTGATAGTACCCGTTTGGCTCCTATCCATGGGTCAAATAGAATGGCAGGTGAGGCTCTTTAGCCGTGGTAAAGCAATCGTTTTAGGGGATTTAAAAGTCTAAATTCAAAAGCTGACAAATATTATTCATGGAATTTACGGCAACATTCTTCTGTTATCAGCTCATTAGAAAAGTGTGCCTAGTTCAACATAGGGTGTTACGACCATAAGCCCGCTCTCTCGTTAGAATACCCGACTGTACCTCCACAGAGTGGTAAGACTTCACCAATGGGGCCACCTGTTAGCCGTGGGTGCTTAAGGTCGGAATCCTAGTAACTGAACAGTCCATGACATGCAACATTACACTTTGGCCCTTATTTAGGCTAGATGGGAGGTCGGAGAGCTCCCCCCCCCGCCGATCAATCAGCTGGTCACGTCAAGATATGATATGATCAATGATCATATGATCAATCGGCTGGTCACGTAACTTATATGATTGTCCCAACCCTATTGCCCTTATGGCAACTCCAACCCTTTTTATCATATGGGTGCTTGAAGGTGGTGGCTTAGAGTCTGAATCACGTTAAATTCATCTGATGGTGAGATTCCAGATTTGGTGGTTTGGAGCACACCTTCATCACCATTGTTCCCAGATTCATTTTGACCCGGAGTGGTAGTATTTGTTAGGGTCCCATCTATGAGTTAAATAGTAAAATGTGCTTAAAAAAAAATTGAGTATCCATTAAGAATCAATTTAATTTAAAAACTTTCTTGGTATTAAATGACCCACCGAGTTTGATATGCCGTAAAACAAACCAAACCAAACCAAACCACTATAACCAAAATCACTTGTGTAAGCAGTCAGTCACGTGAGCAGTATTGTATAAAAACGTAATAAAAACGAATGTACTGAATTATGTGCTGTAATTCTTTTAATGTTTATTTTTTAGAATATTTTCCTTTAGCGAAATTAATTTGGAAACGTACATAATCCAAAATAACACAAACTATGCAGTAAAATACGAAGGTGGATGTATCATAGTTTGTGGGTGTTTCGCTTTTAATGGTACATGGTTACTTAATGAGATTGAATGAACAATGGGTGCTGTGATTTATCTGGGTATTTTGGAAATTTACGTGTTCTCTTCGGTGCAACATTTGGGAAGGGTTGGATCTTTCAATAAGTCAAAAAGTCTCGCGTTCATGACTTTAATCCAACTGAGAATTGATCACAAATGTTAAAAGATCAACGGGATCCCAGAAATCTTGAAGATTTGAAGGTCGATTGCAAAGAAGAACGGGCTAAAATTCAAAATTCTGCAAAGGCTTGTGAAGGATCTCAAAAATTCTGTGAGAGGTGATTTCAAGCAGTTCGATTCTAGCTTGCATTGAGTAAACATTAACTGATGGTGGGTGTAATTATAGAAAAAAACTCATATATATATATATATATATATATATATATATATATATATATTTGGGAGAATATGTCGGCTGAAAATAGCTAGATTTGTTTACATTTGCATATATATATATATATATATTATATATATATATATATATATATATATATATATATATAGAGAGAGAGAGAGAGAGAGAGAAAGAGATAGATAGATAGATAGATAGATATTGGGAAAAGTAAATGGAAACAAAATGCTGTATGGATAAAAAATATTTATTGAAATAATTTTATTCTTTTTCATTTAGTATTCAAAATATTACTAAATGGAATACAATGTATACAAAACAAATTCTTGGTCGAAACATGTGTTGACATTTCAATAAATAATTTGTATTCATAGAACATTTTCTTTCCATTTATCTTTCAACATAATTGTCGGATTCATTTCCATTTTTCTCACACACACACACACACACACACACACACACACACACACATATATATATATATATATGAATAAGATATAATGAAAAAACAAACGATGTTTACAAATGAAATAGGCTCATCAGAAGAGAAAGTGTGCAAACCGTTTCGGGGCCAATTCTCTTGACGGTTTTAAAAAGCAACACTCGGCCCATCCTCAACTAATATGAGGACCCTATTGCATTATAATGTATCAATCGCACGTGGGTCGGTCATCAACAAAAACAAGACGGGAAAAAGACCGTTAGTAAAAACAGAACGATGCTAGTTAAACGTTGGAATTAATCAAAAAAATAAATAAATAAAATTGTGCTGTCTGCATTAAAAATAATATGAATTTCATTTAAAAATAAAATGAATTTTATTTAAAAATAAAATGAATCTCATTTTCAATTTTGAAAATAATCAGAAGCATTATAGTAATGAAATAAGACTCAAAAAAGTCTGGTGTAAAGTTATAGAAAAGTGTAAAATATGTATAAAAGTGTATATGGAATATCAAAATTATTGTAATACAATCCAACTGTAAAATAAGTAGCCCACATTTATAGGTAAATCCGTGGTGTTAAAGGATATCATCAAAAAAGGGTAAACATTCAAATGTAAAGTTTTTTCATGGACAAGTATGTGAAAATAAAATGGAAATTAATCCGACAGTATGAATAAGATATAATGAAAAAACAAACGATGTTTACAACTGAAATAGGCTCATCAGAAGAGAAAGTGTGCAAACCGTTTCGGGGCCAATTCTCTTGACGGTTTTAAAAAGCAACACTCGGCCCATCCTCAACTAATATGAGGACCCTATTGCATTATAATGTATCAACCGCACGTGGGTCGGTCATCAACAAAAACAAGACGGGAAAAAGACCGTTAGTAAAAACAGAACGCTGCTAGTTAAACGTTGGAATTAATCGTCTTGTTTTCGTCGTTGGAATTAAACGTCTTGTTTTTGTTGATGACCGACCCACGTGCGGTTGATACATTATAATGCAATAGGTCCTCATATTAGTTGAGGATGGGCCGAGTGTTGCTTTTTAAAACCGTCAAGAGAATTGGCCCCGAAACGGTTTGCACACTTTCTCTTCTGATGAGCCTATTTCAGTTGTAAACATCGTTTGTTTTTTCATTATATCTTATTCATACTGTCGGATTAATTTCCATTTTATTTTCACATACTTGTCCATGAAAAAACTTTACATTTGAATGTTTACCCCTTTTTGATGATATCCTTTAACACCACGGATTTACCTATAAATGTAGGCTACTTATTTTACAGTTGGATTGTATTACAATAATTTTGATATTCCATATACACTTTTATACATATTTTACACTTTTCTATAACTTTACACCAGACTTTTTTGAGTCTTATTTCATTACTATAATGCTTCTGATTATTTTCAAAATTGAAAATGAGATTCATTTTATTTTTAAATAAAATTCATTTTATTTTTAAATGAAATTCATATTATTTTTAATGCAGACAGCACAATTTTATTTATTTATTTTTTTGATTAATTCCAACGTTTAACTAGCATCGTTCTGTTTTTACTAACGGTCTTTTTCCCGTCTTGTTTTTATTGATGACCGACCCACGTGCGGTTGATACATTATAATGCAATAGGGTCCTCATATTAGTTGAGGATGGGCCGAGTGTTGCTTTTTAAAACCGTCAAGAGAATTGGCCCCGAAACGGTTTGCACACTTTCTCTTCTGATGAGCCTATTTCATTTGTAAACATCGTTTGTTTTTTCATTATATCTTATTCATACTGTCGGATTAATTTCCATTTTATTTTCACACACACACATATATATATATATATATATATATATATATATATATACAAGGGTAATCTCAAACGAAAGATTTTAAAAGTGTTGGGCACACACAGTGAATCTGTTTGTGCGTCAGTAGCAACACTGTTGTATTTATTGTACAGGCACCTGTGCAGGCCTCACCCTCTGACATGCTGAGTGTTGATTTGGAAGTCGTCCCAATTGACGCTACCGCTAATTGTGGTCTAAATAAATAAAGAATGTGTGGGGAGAGTAACCGTGATGTAATGGCTAACGTTCTGGCTTGCCACATTGTCGTAAACGAGTTTGAAATTTAGTCGGATTCACTTCAGCACATTCACTATTGGACTGATATCCTTGAGAAACAGTATCCTTACTGTTCTTCTACAAACATATATTTGGCATTAAATAACACACGAAGGTTGATATGCCATTAAACAAAGAAACCGATCCAAACCAAGAGACATTTGTTCTATCTGTTTGATTTTAGATATTCCGATCGAATAAAATCAATAACATTCACTGAATAATTATATGGTCTCATGTAACTCATAATATTCCGCATTATTTGAATTTTTTGGACAATTGTCCTCATCTTTATTGTTATAAACAAAACGTTTCGGCCGATGTGTCCTCCGGCCTTTTGCATGTGTTTCTTTTCAAAATGGGAAACTTTCTCGAACTCTGGGTCCTTCTTGTCGAACTCGGAAGCCTTCATGCAGTAATCGGGAGCCTTCACGGAAAATTTCTGACAAATCGTAATAATACTTTTTAAACAATTAAATCTTTAAGTAACTATTCTTAATACAACTAATTTGCATACAGATTTATGGTTTGGTGTATACCTATCTAATACTATAATTTTTGAATATACCTATTTGACCCATGGATAGGAGCCAAACGGGTACTATCACCTGGGTCAGAGTGGACCTGGGAGTAATGGTAATGAAGGAGTATTCCTCATTCTCCAGAGCTTCAAAACTGGAATATTATCACCATATGCAGTTTAGAGTTGTAGTTAAGAGTCATACCCAGAAGGCAAAATAGTACAACAAAGATGGCATTGGCATTAAATAACCCACGAAGGCTGGTATGCCATTCAGAACAATGAAACCAAACCAGATCAAAGAATGTGTATAGAAGAAAAATTCATCCTAACAAAGAAGTTAAAAGAGCATGGAGCAGCGATAAAAGATGGAACAGCCTGAAGCAGCGTGGAAGATGGATGACCACCGGTCAAAAAGACAAGATGGTTATATAACATAGAGAGAAAGAGTGAAAGAGAGAGATAGAGAGAGAGAGAGAGAGAGGGAGAGAGGGGAAGAGAGAGAGAGAGAGTAAATATTCTGGCGAAGAGAAAGAAAGAGTGAAGGAAGAAGGAGGTTAGTGGGGAGAATGACAGGATTTAGAGTGCCAGTTTGTAGTTTTAAAGATTTTTTTTTCAAAATCATTTTACATAATTCTCCTTTTTCCACGTGTGACATTCACGAACAAGAGGTACAGGCTGACCTGTGGAGCAAATCGTATGTACGCAGGAGAATTGTCTGGGATTAGGTTTCGCTTAACTAAGTCTACTTATAGGCCACTTCACTTCGTGGTATACTAAGACATCTCATCTCTCTCTCTCTCTCTCTTTCTCTCTCTCTTTCTCTCTCTCTCTCTATTGGACGCGCTGTCTCTCTCACTCTCACTCCTGCTCTCCCCCTCTCTCTCTCACGCACTCACTCTCGCTGTGTGTATCTCTCTATATCACTTTCTTTCTCTGTCTCTCTCTAGATAAATTTTCCTCTCTCTCTCTCTCTCGCTCACTCACACTCTCTCCCTCTCTTTCGTTCTGGCAGTCTCGCTTACTTTCTCTCTCTTTTTTCCTTCTCCCTCTATATCCCACTGTCTGTCTGCCTCACTCACTCACTCACTCTTTTTCTGTCTTAATCACTCTTAGACTCCCCTCTCTCTGTGTCTCCCTCTATCTCCCACCCGCTGTCTGTCTGTCTCTCTTACTCACTCACTCACTCACTCTTTTTCTGTCTTAATCACTCTTAGACCCCCCCTCACCCCCCTCTCTCTCTCTCTGTCTGTCTGTCTCTCTCTCTCTTATGCGAATAGATTCCATGATATTTGCACCAGTCTAGCCACTTAACATTTATTACTAAGTCCTTAACATTTTTTGTTTTGTTTTCTAAACTCAAAAGATTAGGTTCATATATTCAAAAACGAAATTGTTACTAGACATCATAAGTGTTTTCTTTTTTATTGACTTACTTATTTTAATTTTTTTTATAACAAGTCTTTTACTACCTGCCCATGCCATGCTCATCAAAATTGGCTCACTATTAGCTTTCTTCTTTCCAAGGTTGTCTAAAACTAGCATACAACCTGTATACTTACAAAAGTCTGTATTACCCCGCCCTAAATCTAAATCTGTAGTACCCCGCCCTAAATCTAAGTCTGTATTACTCCGCCCTAAATCTAAGTCTGTAGTACCCCGCCTCTACGATCACATACACTCACATGACGAGGCTAATAAAAAAGTGTCTGATTTTTGGCTTCCCCTTATCTATGAGCTTGTTACATATTAATTGAATCCCTATTACTTTTTAAGGTAGTATAGAAATCCTTATGGCAATCAGTACAGCTGATGGCCTTGAGAGTGAGTGACAATGCTTGACCTCACTCTCACCTTGCGTTCTGGGATGATCGTGGGAATCGGAAGTGATAGAAATCCCCTTCCAGTTTAAGGTGTAAGCAACTTAGTCAGTTGCAGAGACAGTTAGAGTAAGCGAGTTGCAGTGGTTAGTTGCAGTTAGTCAGTTGCAGAGTTAGAAGCTAGCAAGATGTGACTCTCAGCGCGCAGTTGTCTGGGTTATGGGGATCCAGAATAAAATAACATCAAAGGTAATCGAAGTCTTGTTGTTATTACTAAAAGCTAACAATGACACAGGGCTTCTGATAAGAAATGGTCCCCAGCAGAACCAGACACGGAATCCCCAGATAAGAAAGACCAGACGAGACCTGTAGAAGATATATAAGACCATTAGAAGACAGAAGACTAGACGATCAGAAGACGGCCGGAAGAATAGAAGACCAGAGTAAGAAGCAGTAAGAAAGTACGTAACAAATATATCTATTGGGTACTGTGACGAACGGCTACGTAACAAGCTGAGCTAATTTCGACACACGGACAGAAATATGGAGCACGTAGTGGGAAAAGAATTCGCTATAATCAACTACAAGGCCAGTTCGTATCCAATTTAAACACGAGAGGTATTCTTAAATATATGCATCACTTAAATTTGGCATAAGACAACAGAAATGGGATATTTAGTGTAGATAAAATGCATTACCTTGATGTTTGTCTGTTTTGTTTTACGGCATATCAACCGCGGTGGGTCATTCAATACCTGCAAAGGTTTGAAAGATTCATAGCGATAGTTTGGAAGAAATTAAAAAAAAAACTAATTCTTTTTTGTAAACAGATTTTCTATTTAATCCATAGATGGGATCCTAACAGATAGTACCACTCCGGGTCAGAATGAACTTGGGAGCAATGGTGATGAAAAGGTGCTCCACATTTTCTTGACCTCCAGAATTGGAACCTCATCATCAGATAGAGTTTAACGTTATATGAAGACCCTCAGACACAGGCTTCTAGCACCCATTTGATAAAAAGGGTTAGGGTTGCCAAAAGGGCAATAGGGTTGGGAAGATCGTATGTGCTAGGGCTTGACGTGACCAGCCGATTGATCGAAATGGGCCTCCCCGCCCGCTATTCAAGCCTAAGTAAGGGTCCAAGTGGAGTTCCGTGTCATGGACTGCTAACCCACACAGATTCCATCCTTAAGCATCAGGGGTCACCATCGATAAATCAACAGTTGGTCCCATTGGAGGGCTTCTTACCCCTCTGCAGAGGTGCAGTCGGTATATTCTAAATCCCCAGTCGATAGAGCAGTCTGAATTTGGGTTTCGGTTTCTATGAGCTGAACCTCTGTATAGAAATATAAACTAAGGAATTTGTTAGCATTTAATCTAATAGAATGAAAACAGTCCAGATTAGAAAAAAAAGCAATATTTTACTACAAAATAAAATTAAAAAACTCAGATATTTTTCTTCAAATTTCTTCCTCTTTCTATCGCACACACACAACACACACACATATATATATATATATATATATATATATATATCTTTCTTCCTTTCAATATCTCTCTCGTTCTATATCTCGCTTCCTATATTTGAAAAAACAAAAAATTAAGCTTTCAATTTACGGTTTTATTCATTTTTTATTAGGCAATCACTCACATCAAGTGGTTATAAAAAAATAATGTTTTCTTTTTCAATTTCAGTGACAAAAACAGCAGGATTTTTAAAATTGCATTTATCTTAGAAAATTTTGTTCGGTCAGTTAAACAATGTTCATGAAGTATTTACGATCGTATTTCCGCCTTGTTGGCAAGGTCTAGAATATGCTGACTGCACCCCCTGCAGAGGGGTAAGACCTCCACACAAAGGTGTGCTTTGTATGACACTAACCTGCATCTGGTGGTGAGACTTCTGTTCTGGAGCTATGGAGTCATCCATTTGTTGGCATTACTCCCAGGTCCATTCTGAATGAGAATGGTAGTACCTGTTAGGGTCACATCTATGGGTCATATAGATCTGTTTGCAAATTATTTGAATTAGACAGAAATACTTGAAACAATATAACGGTGTGCAATTATTTTGTATTAAGAGTAGTCAATTCAAGCTATAATTGTTTACAAAATACAATTCGGCACATGCACAGAAGTAGGAAGCTCGTAGTGAGAATGGAACTCGCTATAATTAATCTACAAGGCCAGTTGGCTAATCATCCAAACACGTAAAAAGCAAGTTGAAATTCCAAACTCGATATTATATTCAATTCCGGTTAATACCCTTGGGAAAGGTATGAATTGCCTCATATCCACAGTTGTGCGTTAAGCACTACCAAAAATGTGGCATAACTTTTTTTATACCTTATATTTCCAACCCAAGTATCACTGTATTTTAACAAGGAATGGCTTGACGTTAAATAACCCACGGAGGTTGAGATGTCATTAAACAAAGAAACCCAACACCTAACATATCATTTGTTAACTATCATCTTCACTGGGTGCCCCAAGTATGAGACAAAGAAGCAAAATTAATTTTTCATAACATCTGCGTTAAGATGTTCAAAAAATATCTCAAGTAAGACGATCTTCAAGTCGACAATTCTGAAGGTGACCCAGAATTTTATATTAAACAGCAATATAAAACAATATAAAACGAAGCGACAAAGTCAATTCCTCTTAAACCCTCTAACTTTCTCGCGTACCAGTTTTCTGTTAACAGGTCAATGGGGCCTCACGACCCAGAGTTTCACGTCTCATCTCCATAGCTATGAGTTAAATACTACCACAACTATGACCGAACATTTTTAGACCCTATTGTTCCATAAATGTATAAATGTTCTTCTACAAGGAAGGCTTTAACATTTCACAAATATCTATATTTCATTAAATAAAGAAACCAATATCAAACATACGCATCACTTAAATTTGGCACAAGGCCACAGAAATGAGCCGCCCTGTCGGCTGGGGCGTTAGAATGCACCGACTGCACCTCTGCAGAGGGGTAAGACTCCCCCAATGGGGCCACTTGTTGGCCGTGGGTGGTGACCCGTGACGCTAAAGGATAGAGCCCAGGTGGATGAGCAGTTCATGACATGCAATACTCCACTTTGGCCTTATCTTGGGCTAGACGGGCGGCCGGAGAGGCCCCCTCCGATCAATCGGCTGGTCACTTAAAGCCCTAGCACCTATATGATTACCCCAACCCTATTGCCCTTATGGCAATCCCCAACCATTTTTATCATATGGTTGCTAGAAGGCGGTGGCTGCGGGTCTACATGTCCTGGGAATGACGTTAAACTCTATCTGATGGTGAGGTTCCAGTCCTGGAGGTTTGGGGAATGTGGAGCACCCCTTCATCACCATTGCTCCCTGGTCCACTCTGATCCGGAGTGGTAGTACCTGTTAGGGTCCCATCTATGGGTTAAATAGAAAAATGTATTTATAAAAAAATTGTATTATCCATTAAGAATTGATTTATTTCAAAACTTTATCGGCATTAAATGACCCACCGAGGTTGATATGCCATAAAACAAAACAAACAAACAAACAAACAGAAATGAGACAGTGAAAATCGAATTCATTACCTTCAAATAAGAGATCTGTGTATCTAGCTAGTTAAACATTAAACAAAGGCGGATATAATATATAAGAAAAACTATACATATATATTGTTACGGGTGGGAGGTCCAGTTCCCGGACAAGCCCCCAATTATGTTACGAGTGGGAGGTCCTGTTTGGAGCAAGAGTTCCTTTTTGCTGTTTGTGGTTGGAAAGGACTGAAAGCTTTCTCGACTTAAAAGGGTGTACAGTATTTTGGTTTTTACTTTTATTATTCGGATTTAACTGGTCTGAGTCCGTTAAATTCTTTGGTAAGTACTTGTTCCAGCTTTCGTAAAAACTTTTATTACTTGAATTAAACCAATGAAAACCATTATTATTACCATTATTTTTATTAATATTATTATTACTATTATTATTTACACCGCAATTATTCCAATATTGGTTGTTATTAAACTGGGGGTCAAGCCTTTGTATATTCGAATTAAATTTATTATTCATTTTCCACTGCCAATCTTCTATAGCTTTCCAATTTCCAAATTGAGATTGCAACTTGTTAATTTTCAAATATTCCTGTTTGTGAGGGTTATAAGAATTTAGGTGTCAGTTGGGCTTCGGCATGAGACTCCTTTTCCGTGCCTGTGTGTGTGTCACTACCCCTGAAGTTTGGAGCATTGGGTTTTTCCCTCCTATTCTTTTGTTCGCGTCTCCTTTTGATAATGCAGTGGTGTGTGTATGTACTTTCCTCCCGGCTAGTTCGTTTCCAAACAACATTTCTATTCCTTTTATGGGTAACTCTTGTACCAACCCCACCACTATAGGTCCTGATATTAGATTAAATTATATGTTGATTTTATGTAGGGAATGGATTTGTTACTGACGCCAATAATCTTAGCAAATCTACCGGTATTTGTTTCCTCCTCATGTGGTATACACCTTCTAAATAGTAATGACTATGTCACAATATATATATATATATATATATATATATATATATATTATATATATATATATATTGTGACATAGTCATCCAAAGAAACTAACCTTACCCATTCCAAAATAAGACACCAACCCTCCCTCCCCTAAATTGATAGATATAAAAGAGATGTTACTTTGGGAAATTCTCAGTAAGAGTCATATTCTTGTGATTACCTGAAGATGCCGTATTAAAACGGCTTAAATAAATTATTGTAATGAAGCAAGTTTAGAGTTTTTCTTCATTTACTAAATTTCTTGTCCTTTTACTCACTGGTATTAGGCACATTGAGCTCTCCTTATGGTCTACCTGCATCAGCTTGGTTAAACCACAACTACGGAAAAAAAACTATATATATATATATATATATATATATAAAGAGAGAGAGAGAGAGAGAGAGAGAGAGAGAGAGAGAGAGAGAGAGAGAGAGAGAGATGCTCCAACCTCTTGTTGATTGAGTTCTGTGGAGTAAAGATTTGACTGTCGGTCGCAAATTATGCTTAACATGGATGTAAGCTCTCTAGCGGTTGTAACATATTAGTAAAAGTAAAGTCGACGGGGCGGCCTAAAGTCGGTATCAGCCAGTCAGCGAGGGAGTC
Source organism: Doryteuthis pealeii (assembly GCA_023376005.1). Lineage (NCBI taxonomy): Eukaryota > Metazoa > Mollusca > Cephalopoda > Myopsida > Loliginidae > Doryteuthis > Doryteuthis pealeii. The sequence continues at coordinate 105,309,149 of CM042144.1, read as the reverse complement.
TATCCCCTTTTTAATAGCGCTAGACCAAGGAGATTGTTTTAGCATCCGAGGTGGAGCGCCACACCTACCATCAGCTCCTTACTTTACTGCACAGATCCCTATGCTACTCATACGCTGAGTTGGCGAGGACCGGTATCGAACTAGGAACCTTGTGGTTTCTAGCCGAACGCTCTACCGACTGAGCTAAACCCGGCCCATTGTAACATATATACCTATGTATGTATTTATCAGTTAAATTATACCCCTTGTCTGCAGTTGATTGATGGCCCAGTGGTTAAGAACCCTGACTGATGAAAGATCGGTCGGCTTTCTATGCCGGCCGGAAGTAGCCTGCAATGTCTAGCCAAACTGAGAAGACGTGACACGACAGAACACAGTGTATATGGATGATGATATATATATATATACATTGGCATTTCAGTCTCGGAAGACTATGATAAGGTTTTTATGTTCCCCTGAAGTTACAGCGCGTCCTGTGACTATGAAGTCCGATGTTTGAAAAACATTCTCGACCACAGATTTTGCATTTGAAGTCTGTCCCTGAAGATGTTGATGCTCCGATGCTTTGTTGCCGCTGTTTTCTTCTGGACCTCTTAGCTTCACGGTGTTGTCTCAGGGTGACTTCTGACATGAACTGTCCTCTACGGAGATTCTGCCGTCACCGAGGGTGGTCCTGGGCCAAATTTTCCCAGCTGGAAGGAGCAATGCCAAAGCACCTGATATCTTTTTGCAGACATCCTTGAATCGCAGCTGGGGGCGACCAATCTGTCTGATATCTTCTTCGGGTATTGATTATTGTGGTTAATCAATATATATATATATATATATATATACTTTGGTGCGGTACCAAGTTTCTTGGTACAAGGTGATTCTAGGTGGGTCCTAAATATATCAGTGGTCTGAAGAAGCTCGTGAGCATACTCGCGAGTGGAAATAGTCCATAACCACGATACCCATGGTATTTAAGGCCTTTTTATTCCTAAATATATATATATATATATATATATATATATATATATATATATATGAAGTGAACAAAAAATCTGTTTGAGATGGCAATAGCCGACAATTTTGTGGGGAGATAATGTGCTTAATTAAAGTCATACCGAATTTGAGAATTAATTAGTTATAATTAAATGAATTAGGCGTGCATATCGGTTTAAATGTAAGGCGTAAACAAATCGAGAAAAAGTCAATCTCTGATGAAATGTACATACAGAGATTGACTTTTTCTCGATTTGTTTACGCCTTACATTTAAACCAATATGCACGCCTAATTCATTTAATTATAACTAATTAATTCTCAAATTCGGTATGACTTTAATTAAGCACATAATCTCCCCAATATATATATATATATATATATATATATATATATATGTTTGTGTGTTTGTGTGTGTGTGTGTGGCGAGGTTGTTTGTGTATGTGTATGTGTCTATGTGTGTGCGTTTGTACATGTGTGTGTGTGTGTATGTATGAGTATTAAAAATCTGTCGTACTTTTCTGGAGGCCATGTGTACGCTGCCTTAGAATTACTATACAAATAAGCCTTGAGGGTATTCTTTTCTCGTGTATTCCTTTTAAACCAGTGAGGAAATATCAAATGTCTGAAAAAAAAACCCTAAAACAAAACAAAAGAAAAACATTTTTTGTTGGAGTAAACATACCAGAGAAATGGAGCAAGGATAACAGCCAATTTTCCTTAACAGCATCGGTAGTGTTGGGGTGGGGGGGGGAATCATGACCCCTACTGGCACAATCTCTCATATTCTACATCTTCCTTCCGCGAATGACGTTTTCGTTGATATCAGAATAGATTCCTCTTTAAGATAAGGAAAAATGTGTTGTTATGTTTCTCTAGTACATTTCATCTCAAAATCTCTCATGGAATATATTTGAACAACACAAAATACTCAGCTTTTGTTAGAATAGGATTCCGGTTGATTAATTAGTTAGATTTTACGGCATGTCAACACTTGTTGCCGTTGGATGAGCGTAGTGTAATGGTGAGAGTCGTAGGAAATGGACTCCTCAAGCCGAGTTCGAATCCTGTTTGTATTTCACATACCTTTGGTTTTGTTTTGTTTTACGGCATATCAACCTCGGTGGGTCATTTGATGACGATAAAGTTTTGAAATAAATCAATTCTTAATGAATAATACAATTTTTTTATAAATACATTTTTCTATTTAACCCATAGATGGGACCCTAACAGGTACTACCACTCCGGGTCAGAATGGACTAGGGAGCAATGGGGATGAAAGGGTGCTTCACATTCCCCAAGCCTCCAAAACTGGAACCTCCCAATCAGATAGAGTTTAACGTCATTCCCAGGACATGTAGACCCGCAGCCACAGCCTTCTAGCACCCATATGATATAAAATGGTTGGGGATTGCCATAAAAGCAATAGGATTGGGAAAATCATATAGGTGCTAGGGCTTGACGTGACCAGCCGATTGATCGGAGGGGGCCTCTCCGACCGCCCGTTTAGCCCAAGATAAAGCCAAAGAGGATTTCACATAGAGCTGACACCCTTGGGAAGATATGAATCCACCTAAACCCAGCTATGGGTAAATAGTAGGACAGTCTGTGTTGTTTTACTGTGGTTAGGTAACCAGTCTAGGAAAATGAAAACTATGAATTAAAACCTGTTAAACTCCGCTTAAGAAATTGACATTGTGTCACACCCTACTCGTGCAGAGGAGTTGGTAAATATATATTTTATGCCGTGAATGTTTTTTTTATACTTACTTTAATTTAAACTCATTTTTTAATTAATTTTTTTCTCTTCATGGGACTATAACAGGTATATTCCACAGAGCTTCAGAATTGGAACCTCACCATCAGATAGAGTCTAACGTCATACCCAGGACATTAAAACACTCAGACACTACTTTCTAGCACATATATGATAGCAAGGGTTGGGGATTGCCAAAAGGACAATAGGGTTGGGACAATCATATAGGTGCTAGAGCTTAGCGTGACCAGGCGATTGATCGGAGAGGGGCTTTCCGACCGCCTAAGTAATGGTCAAAGTAGAGAGTTGCATGTAATGGACTGCTCAGCCACCTTAAGCAATAGAATTCTGGCTCCAATTTGCGCCCATCCACAATGAATGTCCGAGGTATATTGAAAATTATTTGTATTAGATAGGAATACTTGGAATCATATAAGTAAATTATTTGTATTAAAAATCTTTACTTGAAGCTGTGATTGTTTTCAAAGAATTATAATTATTAATTACTTGAAACCATATCTTATTATAATGAGGATCGTGTGTTTTTCTGCCTGTAACCGAAACTATATTACTACTCGTCACAATTCCCTCACTTATTTACATCACATTGTCCATGATTTTATTTTCATCTAAACATCAATTATTAAGAAAAGTGTTATACATTATTAATGCTGTTGATCATATCTACATACTAATGACCTACAATTGTATTTATATATACAACCCCCTGTCGGCTGGGGCGTTAGAATGCACCGAATGTACCTCTTCAGGGGCGTAAGACTCCCCCAATGGGGCCACCTGTTGGTCGTGGTCGGTGACCCGTGATGCTTAAGGATAGAAACTTCGGCTAGACGGGTGGTCGGAGAGGCCCCCTCCAACCAATCGGCTGGTCACGTCAAGCCCTAGCACCTAAATAATTTTGCTCTTATGGCAAGCCCAAACCCCTTTTTATCATATGGGTGCTAGAAGGCGGTGACTGAGGGTCTACATGTCCTGGGAATGATGTTAAACTCTATCTGATGGTGAGGTTCCAGTTTTGGAGGTTTGGGGAATGTGGAGCACCCCTTCATCACCATTGCTCCCTAGTCTACTCTGACCCGGAGTGGTAGTACCTGTTAGGGTCTCATCTATGGGTTAAATAGAAAAACATTAGTTGATAAACACAATTGTATTATCCATTAAGAATTGATTTATTTCAAAACTTTATCGGCATTAAATAACCCACTGAGGTTGATATGCCGTAAAACAAAAACAAACCGAACCTATATATACAACAAAATAGCGGTTTACAGTGTGAACGGGTAGGCTAATTTGCATATTGGTATTAAAAATTTGATTTAATAAATATGTGCTTGTTATTATTGATTTCTAATTGTTTCGTTTTATCTTAATGAATATGATAAAAAATCTCGGCGATAAATCTTAAAGGAAATCGATTAACACGAGGAAATAACTGTAATTTTATTATTTACATTCTATTTTAACTAAATAGATAAATTAGGAAAATTTATCAACGAAAGACGGGATTGATGGAAGAGTAAGTTTCAGTTGTTCTAATTTTCGATTATATAGCCCCCTCTGTTTCAAATATTTTTATCTGAATTCTTATTCAGTTTCATTAACCTTTCTAATTTAATATAATATTTTATTACATTAAATCTTAAATACTTGTACCTGGGGGATGCATATATCTGCTAGTATATGTAATGATTATTAATACATTCAAATCACATTGAAATCACCGCTTCCCACTACATCAACGAAGTTAAGTAGCGATGTATCAATGCAATATCAAGATGGGTGACCATTTAAGCAACAACGGGTACTGTAAGCAACCTGATATCAAAATGATTTGATTCGGTATTAAATTACCCGACAAGGGTTGATATGCCGTAAAACAAAACAATCAACCAACCTAGATTTGGCACAAGGATACAAGTATGGTGAACACAGTGAGGATCAAACTCACAACTTGGGAGTATCTATCTTGCTAAGCTTTACAAAACAAGGAAGTGCCTTGTTGAAAGCACCGCTTCTCACTAGATTACCGAAGTTAAGCAGCAATGAGCCTGTTAAAGATTGAGAAGGGTGACCATTTAAGCAACAGCAGGTACTGTAAGCAATCTGATATAAAAGTGACTTAATTCGGCATTAAATGACTAAAAATGGTTGTTACGACGTCAAACAATACAACCAAACTAGATAGATAATTATTTGAAAGCATATAATTCAGTTTAAATCAGTATTGGATTGGAATATACGAAGCAAATTAATTGTATTATATAGGGATACTTGTGTTACATAATCCATGCATAGATTATTGTCAACCCCTGTATTTCTGAAGGGATGGCCCCTTTTCATATCACGGGCGGGACTTTCCATGGAATATTACAGAAAGCCCGCGAAATACGTGATGCCACGTGGGACCGAGTTGACCCGTTAGTTCCAGCTTGAACGTCAGGCAGAAAAGATGTCTGCCTTAGCTTGGCTCAAATACACACGCGCGTTGTGTTAGTTAGAAGAAGAATTTTAGTTAAGTAAATAAAAGTTTAAAGAAATAAGATGGTGTTCTTGTTTGATGAATGTCTTGGCAAAAAGACTGATCAAGAAGAAGGAATGCATCAAAGACGAACAGCCAACAGGAATCTAGAAATAGAATTCAACATGGAGAGGAAGAATAGAAACGACTAGAGATCACCAAATGGCCAAAGAAATAAGTAATAAAAAATGCATATGCATCTCTCTATCTACTTATATCTATCTCTCTCCTCTCTCCAGTAAAAGAACATTCATGTATATACCTATAGAATGGGGGAAGATATATGGGGCGAAATAGACCTTCGAATCAACAAGCTCCCACCGAGGGGGACCAAAAACAAGCGAGTTCTCCATCTTCTCACAAGCCAGACCCTCTGTTGGTCAACACATTCTTCGTCTAGCAGCTGGAAAATCCGTCGTCGTAGTCGAAATAATTTTTAGCAGTTCAAAATCACATTTCCTATTTAGTTTTGTTTCTGTTCGACTAAAATCCATTTCTTTATTGAAAAGCGCTTTGTCGTCGACTGCTTCTGCTACTGCTGACTGCCCAGCGCTCGATTCACTTGTTATTTTATGGGCATATTAGCCAAACATCCGGGCACATCGGTCAAACCGTCCAGTGCCCAAAACGCATTTGTTTTTGCATGCGGGAGAATGCGAGTTCGATCCCGGCAGGCAAGACAATGTCTTGCTCTTTTTCCTTTCTCGTTCTCCGTCACAATACCTATCATGAATATATGTGTATGAGTATGTAACAATTGATTTCATATAACAGTAAATTATTCATGTTAAGAGTAGTTACTTGAAACTATAATTGGTTACTAAGGATCCTTATTATGATTATTAAATAGAGATAATTATTTATAAGTATGGAATTGTGGTTCCGTAATCCTTGCAATCTCAGGGTATTTGCCATGCCTTTCATTTATGCAGGTGTGACACAAGGACATTTTTATGTGGAACCACCTACAAGCTGAAGATCATAGGTGGTAGGCACAAAAAATGTGTTGATTCAGTCGGCATTCCCCAAGCTTCAGACACTGAGCAATAAACCCAGCCCTGCCCCTTTAATTCAAGGAGACGGGTATTGCCTGGGTGGATAGCCCCCTGAGATCAACGCTGTTAATTTTACTTAACCGCTCCAGAGGCCGAAGCACTCTAAAGCCGGTTCAGCAAGGTATTTGCCTCTCATCCCACTTATAAGGGCGTGACGCACGGACATTTTTATGTGGGCCCATCCACAAGCCGTGGCTCATGGGTGGTAGGCACAAAAATGCGTTGATCCCGTCGGAATTTCCCCTCGAGGGGTCGCCTCAGGCACTGAACAATATACCCAGCCCTGCTCCTTTAAATGTTGGTTGGTCGGTTATTTGCATTTTACGGCACGTCAATCCTTCTTGGTTTAATTTATGTCGAAAACATTTTGTTTTATTATTTCTAATGGGTATTTAATTTGTTTAAACACATTTTTAAATTCATATTTTTATATTTAATCCATAAATGAGACCCTAATGGTACAACTACTCCGAGTTAGAGTGAAGCTGGGGGTAATGGAAATAAAAGGGTACTCCACACTCACCAGTACTGACTGTTTCGTTGTCAGATCATCGGTGACTAAATCGGAAACCCTCACACCAGATTTTTCTGGTGAGGAGGATGTCTAGACACTCTGCAGAACAAAAAAAAAACAATACATGTAAAAGGACCAAGAACGCTCTTTGTTTAACAGCCATCTAGCATATTATTTCTAATGTTCAACCCCACCTCATCATGGAAGGGCCGTGTAAACTATGCCGTCGGGTAACAAGGTTACTGGAAAGATGCAGTTTAACGTCCTACCTAGGACACTAACACCCGTGGACCAGGCATTCTATCACATATGGATAAAAAGGGTTGGGTGCGTGTTATAAAGGCAATAGAGTCACGGCGGAATAAATTTGACATATTTATATTTGGTTGTTTTTCTCTGTATGTTGGAGGTATTGACGCACACTACACATCCTTTAAAAGCTTGGACTCTTCTTCATTCATATACGTAATAACAGATAGAATGGATGACTGGAACCCACCTTAATGATAGAAGAGTCTCTCCAACTATCCGTCTATCCTAAGCAAGAGCCAAAATAGCTGGTTGCATGTTATGGCCTGCCCAGCCACCAGGATTTACGGGTCGTAACCTACAGCCAACACATGGTCCCATTGGCAGAATTTTACACACCTGCAGAGGTGCAATCGGCGTATTATACTGTCCTAACCGTCAGAGCTTTTAATTGTGTTTAAATTAGTATTAAATAGGAATTCAAAATTATTTGTATAGATAGGGATAAATGATATAAATGTAAATTATTTTTATCAAGAGTTGTTGCTTGAAACTGTAATTGCTTGATAAGAATTATGACACTCGAAGCCGTGTCACTAAGTACAATCAAATTATTATTATTAAATAGAAATAATTACTTGAAGATATATACTAATTAGGATTAGTTGCTAAATTTTCCTAATTTAACTAATTAGATAGGAATGTTATATATACTAGTTAAACATCGGGCATATAAACAAGGAGAGAGAGACAGAGAGATAGATGACAGATAATGTTACACTTCTGCTTGCTGGTTCTAACTCTTCGATAATTCTCTCTGGGCTCCTAGTTTAGGGTTGGTTTTCTTTCTGTTGATTTTTCTTCGTGCTGGGCTGGTCAAACTTTTTTTAATTACTTAAGACTTGGTTGTTTCTTAATAATAAAGCTTTATTTCCAGAACCCAGCCCATGATTTCGCCGCGAGGGGAGATGGACCCAGGGAGCTGACAACATCGTCTACGCTCTTCGAAAGTCTGGTCGCATCTCACTAACTAAACTAAAACTTATTATCACGGTACCCAATCGCGCACCTTCAAGGAGTCAAAGGTTATTAAAACTGTCTGGTAATATTCCATGGACCCCATCATTCTAAATCTAACGGACCCTAATTCAAAATATTCTAACTACAGGTACGTTCATAATTCATAAGCTGCTTATAAATTATGTAATAGGAACATTTGAAACCATATAACAGTCTGCAACATTGTTTATTGGAGAGAAATACTTGATATCAGATAACTAAATTATTTGTATTTAGAAAAGTTACTTGAATTTATTCTTGTTTGCTATTGATTGTTATTATCAGTTACTTGAAAGAATATAACAGTATGCCAACATACGATTATTACTATTACTAGCAAAATAAAAAACTCCCTCTGGGCGACGTAAAATCAATATTGCATGAGGGGATGGGTGTTGAACATTTAATATCAGAGAGTTTGTATCATAAGTAAAGTAAAATCATCAAATTTATTAAAGGAGTAAAAACTAAAATAAATTTATTAAAGGAGTAAACAATTTTAAAAATTGAAATGGAAACTTAGTTCTGATAACTTTTAATATATATTAAAATAAAATAAAAATATAGATAGATAGATAGATAATACCAGGTATGTATTTATTAAAACTTGTTTTAAAAAAAACAATGAAGACTGTCTAACATTGCATGTTCAAATTTTGAGTGTATTCTATTTATGACAATTTTAGGCAGTGTGACGTATGCAGTGACGGAGTTTTGATTACAGACAAAAACCGGAAGCGAATCTCCATTATGAATAGATTAAATAGAAGTGATTGTTTGAAACCATTTAATTGTGTATAAATTAGTATTAGATAAGAATACTTGAAACCATACAACTGTGTGCGAATTATATGTATTGGAGAGAAATATTTGATTTCACATAACTGTAAATTGTCTTAATGATTATTTCTTGAAGTTATAATTCTTTACTCAAAACCATATAACTGTGCAATCAAATGATAGCACTGGTCTACAAAAGTTTTTTTTGTCTGAGGCAAGAATGTGAATAGGTGTTTTTTTACTAATTTGGTGTGCTGAATTCAAATTTATAAACAGTTTTGCTCTATCACCTCTACTTTTCTGTCTTTTAAATAGTCTCATTTTAGTATATACAGAGTATTTCAACAGTTGCAGCAGCTTATTACAGATAAAACAGGATAGATAAAGAACATTGACGGAATAAATATACTTGGATGACACAATGTACACAATTCATAGTACCGCAGACAGTTAGAAGCGTGTTTTCTTAGATGATCTGCTGTATTTTGCCTCCGGGATGTCACGCAAGAACATCCAGCAGAAGTCTCCCATCATATAATATGCGTCGTTGGAAACAATGAAATATGCGTCGTTGGAAATTGTAATACAAAAATATACCCAAAAGATTGTGTAACACAATTGACGAGGGATACCTTCCTCCTGTGCTACGAGGACGATAACCTCTGCGCTGACTGCCAGTGCACTACTGGCTGTTGATTGAGACGTATTGGCTACGCTTAATTGCCAAAATCCGTCTTGATATATAGCTATATATATATAATGTAATGCTATCACTTACATTTATTGCATAATAACTGTTAAAAAAAGACACAAGTCACACAATATTAGAAATTAACTCTGAATGCATATACGCCTTTATGTACAGTATGTGTACAAAATGTACTCAATTTCTTTGTAAACCAGTGTAGTTAAATCTTATTATAATGAAGATTAAGTGTTTGTCTGTATGAAACCAAAACTATATTACTATTCATATCACAATTCCCTTAGCTATTTATGTCACATTCTCCATGATTTTATTTTTATTTAAACCTCAATTGTTAATAAAATTGTTTTCCATTATTAATACGGGTAGCTTTATCTATATATTAATAACGTGCAATTGTATTTATATCATACAACAAAATAGAGGTTTTATATGTACAACAAAATAGCGATTTATCGTGAGAATCGGAAGCTTATTGATATTAAAAATTTATTTTAATAAATATGCGCTTTGTATTATTGATTTCTAATTATTTGGTTTTATCTTAATTAATACGAGCCAAACTTCGGTGATAAATCTTTAAAAAAATCCTTTAACAAGAAAAAATAAGTCATTTTATTCTTTACTTCCTATTTTATCTAAATGATTAAATTAGGAAAATGTAGCAATGAAAGACTGAAGTGATAGAAGAGTTTTAGTTTTCTATACTTCGATTATACACCCTTCTGTTTCAAATATGTTTATCTTCATTGTTATTTAGTTTCCTTAGCCGTTCTAATTTAATATACTATTTCATTACATTAAAATTTAAATACTTGCACCCGGCGGAGGGTGCATATATTTGCTAGTAGAAATAATTAATTGAAAGCATCTAATTATCAGTATTAGACATGGATACTTGATACTCGACACTTCCCAGAGTTACAGAATTGATAGATACAGTTTAGCATCAAAACCACGGATACCTTCAGTGCCAACTCGCTTACTACGATGTCGCAGTCCAGTATATTACCCACTAGGCCACGGACACTCTTCACGTTTGGTTGGTTGGTTGATTGGATTTTACGACATGCCAAATCTTGAATTATCTTATACCGAATATGTTTTTGTTTTATTCATTCTTGTGTATTCAATTTTGTAACTAATATTTAACGCATCTTAACTCAATTTTTTTTATTTAACACATAGATGGAAAATAACAGGTACAACAACTCTGAGTCAAAGTGGACATGGGTGTAATGGCAATGAAAGTGTATTCCCCACTTCACAGAGCTACAGAATCGGAACCTCTCAGTTACGAGGGGCGTTCAATAAGTAATGCCCCTGACCCATTTCCAAATAGCTGAAAGTTTGCATGTGCAATTATTTATATCTCTATAGATTAAGCGGCCAATTACAGCTATGAACTAATTGTGGTTTCTGATTGACAGGTGTTTGAACTGAGTCAAATGTGAAATTGAGCCTGTTGAGTGTCGAGCAGTGATCTGGTTTTTGTATTTGGGGTGTTCTACAAAAATGGTCTCCAGAGCTGCATCAAACGATGGAAGAAATGCATAACTCTGGATGGTTCCTATGTAGAAAAAGACTAATAACTGTGCCAAGTTTCGTTGCTCTACTGCTATGGGAAGTGGGTCAGGGGCATTACTTATTGAACGCCCCTCGTATATGTAGTTTATCGTCATACCCAGTATACTAAGACCGTCAGCCATTGCCATCTAGAACATATATGATAAAAAGGGCTGGGGTGTAAGTTATAAGAACAATTGAGGAATACGGCCAGGACAATCGTATAGGTACTACGACTTGACATGACCAGCTGATCGATTGGAGGGAGTCTCTCTGACTACCCTTTTAGCACGAGGGCCAAAATAGAGTGTTGCATGTTATGAACTGCTCAGCCACCAGGATTCCGTCGTTAAGCATCACGAGTCCCCATCCAGGGTGAATAGGTGCCACAATTGGGGAGGTTTTTTACCCCTCTGCAGAGGTGCAGCCGGTGCATTCTACAACCTCAACCAACAGGGCGGGACTCTCCCGGGTAGACAGTTAGAAACAGAAGGTGATGTAAAGAACCTGACGCACGTAACCGAGTTAGTAAAGTTTTGTCTTTAACAAGAATTCGAAAGTTTGAAATATATAAAGGAAATCGTTTTGTCTCTCGGGACAGTTTTGGTTAGGAGATAAAATACTACATCCTCTGTTTTTTGAAATCACAGCTAGATTATACGTATCAGTATGTGAAATATAATGACCGTTATTTTATCTGATTAGGATCTATAGAATTTTACTTTCATATGGCATTTTTTTCCCTTACTTTAGCCGGGGGAAATATTTGCTAAGATAAACATGGATGATAAGATAAAGGAATTAGTTTATCTGAAAATAACTCGAAATGATTTCCTCAATAACAATAAAACAACCCGGATGTCCATTTCGTTTCCTGTTTCATTTTCCTATTAACAAAGGTGAATTCAGTATTTTTCTTAATGTGATATTCATAAATTCTTCTTGAAAATTGAATAAATTATAAGGCTGAAGTAAAAAATTGTGCAATTCAACAATAGAGAAAGCCAGGACACTGAAAGATGAATTACGTTAAAAAGTGTAGCATGAACTCAGAATCTGAATTCTTAATTGTATTATGTTCTTAAAGAAAAACAACAGTTAACTAATCTCTTGCTTGATTTCTTCATAAGACTCGTGCAAATATTTTAGTAGTTCTAAAAAAAAAATCAACACTTTATTATCATTATTCGTAACTCGATGACACATGTACTTATTGTGTTTTTGTTGTACAAGGAGTTCATCATGATATTAATAAAAAAAATCAATTGGCCAACAGCCGTAGACAAAAAGGCTTGGCACGAGTTTGACAGGGGCATTTGTGAAATTCTCGAAACATCAGCAAATGGATCGGTGGATAAACGTATCTTAACAACATCTAAGATCATTGTCAGTTACGCAGCAGAACGGTATGTTTTTGCAATAAATTTCTTATTTTTATTGCACCCGTTATTTTACAATGCTAAATATATTTTCTTTATTTATTCTAATATTCACTTCAATGTGTATATTCTAAAAGTTTTATTTTGTGAGAATGTTTAGTTTTAAAGAGGGGGCTCCTTTTGTTGTTGTTCTTTCTTTTTTCTTTTTTTTTTTTTTTTTTTTTTTTTTTTGGCTTTGGTGCTCTAAAATAAAAAACGTCAGATTTTAATCATCGTCGACGAAAAAAAAATTACGGTCATAAAAGGAGGATCCAATTTATGCCTAAATTGTAAAACGAGCCCCCACTAACCATTCTCACGAAATAAAAACTTTTAGAATATACACATTGAAGTAAATATTAAAATAAATAAATAAAATATATTCCGTTGACAATTAAATTTTGAGGTACGGGCAAGGTTCAGATATAATATGTCAATGCGCTTACTAAAATCATTTAACTTTCAAAATTTATTATTATAAGAAAAATGTAATTTATCAAAAAATAAACATTAAATCATATTACAGTGGACAGTTCCTTATATTCTATTTTATAATGCTTTTTATTCAATATACTGTTATTTTTCTTATTTACAAAAACGTAAACGTTTGGGCAAGTGGGAACGTGTTAATGGAATTTCAGTTTATTTCAGTGGGAAAAATTGATTTGATATACGTGGAAATTCAGTTACGAGCGGAATCGAATTTATCTCGTAAGTCAAAGTATCGCTATATATACAAGGTGTGTCATAAAAGTATCGAGATTGAGGCTGTATTTACCAAGATAGAAATAAACAATGAATGGAACGTTATTTTTCACAATACAAGGTGTGTCATAAAAATGCCGAGTTTGAAGCTGTTTACCAAGATAGAAATAAACAATGGATGGAACGTTATTTTTTTTTCAGAATACAAGGAATGTCATAAAAGTGCCGAGTTCGAAGCTGTAATTTACTAAGATAGAAATGTAATATAGATAGATAGATATATATATATATATATATATATATATATATATATTATATATATATATATATATAATATTCTATCTTAGAATAGTCTCTTTTTGTTTAAACATTTGAAACAACTTTTTTAAGCGAGTGTCCTTGCCTGTTGATTTCAAATGAAATGTATTCGTTTAATTCTTTTTTTTACCGTATTAAAATGTAACTATAAAATGCTAAAAATTAAATACTTACAATTGTTCGTATTACAATCTATTCTTATCTTTTTTTTCTAATAAAAAAAACTCTTTTAAACATACGAAAAAAAATAAATACTGATTAAAAATGGATATATTTTATTCTAAAATGAAAGTATTAATAATAAAAACAAAGCTGAGTTATTATTAATTGTTAAATTAAATGTTTTCGTTTATTATTGTTATTTACTTCGCTGAAAAAATAATTCAATCGGTAAACTACATACAAATTAGAAATTTAGAAAAATTATTTTATTCTATTTTTAACCAAAATAAATATTTACAAGATTAGACCGGTGATACGCGAGAAATTCCGAGCTTATTATGAACATTAGGGCACAAATTACCAGCAGCGGCCCATTTTTAAATAATTGCTGATATAGACAGCAGCAAGCGAAATTTTTATATTAGCACAGAGCAGCTATTCCACATTACTGCAAATCATTTGATTTTTTGGTTAATTAATTTATATACCTTAGTCAGTAAAAAATCAATAACCAAATTTGGTGTGTCTCTTAGTTATGAGGATATCAAGGTGTATGCAAGATTTCGAATCTGAATAATATCTTGTTTCTGAGGTATAAGTGGACACGTACATATCAAACTTACTTATATATATATATATATATATATATATATATATATATATATATCTGTTCAATAAATCATAAAACTATTATATATCTTTGCTACTTCGTGTTGTTTCTAATTAAACCTTCTCTTGGTTTCAGTTAGCCGAGATATATTTTTGTTAGCGTAACGTGAGAACGAATCAGTTGACCAGATAGTCAAGATGGCCGCTGCGGATGAGTCAGTCCCAAATGATCTCCAAATTTCAACTCATTAAATAAACGGACAGCTGAACTCCTCAAATGTCTTCATTATTTAATTAGAGAATCGTGGAAAGATATGAACACCTCATCACTTCATATTATCATGTATCTCTAAGATTTTTTTTCGTTTTCTTTTTTTATTCCAATTCCCAACTTCGTGTCAACATTCGCTCTTTGTTATTTTTAAATTTCTTCCTTCACTGTCTTTCATATCTTGCTGTTGCTGTTGTTGTTATTGTTGCTACTAATTTGAAACGCGACGCTTGTATGGAATGAAAAGTAGAATGGTTTTTCATCAGCAAAAAAATTAAAAAAGAAGTTCTCATCACCATAATAGCTGAGCTGTGAATTTCTATCTGATATGAAAGGAGTTGGATGTTAAAAAGAAAATGAAACTCTAGCTTCAATATGTGAGACTAAATAAAGCCAATAAAATATTACACTAAAATAAACAGTAAACACCACCCTCGTTACAAAAAAACCCCAAAAAACAACTAAGTCCCTGAATCTCCCTCTTCTCACAAAAAAAAAAAAACAAAAAACAAAAACACGATTCGAATAATGTTTAAATTTCTTTTAACTAAGATTACAATAAAAATAAAACAAAACAAACGAGAGATAACAAAAAGAACAGTGACACTTAATGATTAATATACAACTATTTATTTTAATGATAATAAGGACAGGGTTAGACGAGGAGAAAGTTAAGGTAACTATCAATGTCCTTAAAAGAACAAAAACTACGACAAGACAGGAGAGTGGAAGTATTTAAGATAGATTAGACACCCGCCAGAATCGAAGACGCTTTGATAGGTGTCGATTTAACATGAAATCCAAATGACGTCTTTTCTGTTTTATAAGCCTCTTAACTTCCTGAAACGAAGATTTTCCTTCTCTTTGCATAAAAGGTCTCCAGAGTAGCAAGATAAGAATCTGAAACGTTGAGGCGATCACCAAAAACCCGCACAGGATTAAAGATATCAGCGTTCCCGAGTGGCGGGCTGTTTGTTCCAAGAAACGGTGTCTTTTTTTTTATCGCATCAATAATTAACACAGGAGATTAATCTGCTTCGTCTTTCTCTTTCTTCGCTCGAGATGCGTTCGTCTAACACCACAATGCTGATATATGTTTCATGGCAGCTAACTTCTGTAATTAAAAGAGAACTGTGGGGCAAGAACGTAGGGGTGGCAGAAGAGGTGAAGACGAACTGGTAATCTGGTGTATATTTCATATTAATTTTTTAATGAACCTTCGTTTTGTGTAGCGATAATTAAAATAAAACAAAAAGGTAATACACGATTTTTTCATGCTTGCTTTTATATATATATATAAAAAAGAATCATGTTTTATTAATTAATTTTTTATTAATTAAGTTAAAGATTAAAATAAAGAAAGAAAGAAAAAAATCATTCATTAGCATTTTTCCTCAAGAGTAAAGCGATAAAAAAAATATTTATAAATTATATTAACAATAATCCATTTAACAGAAAAAAACGTAATTCTTATAAGTTTTTTTTATAGGAATCTCAAAGTTCCAGGTTCGATACCGGTTCTCGCCAACCCAAGTCATGAGTATGAGACGTTAGGTAATCTGATCAGTGCAGTAAAGCATTTGGGAGCTGACGGGTGAATGATGTTCCACCTCAGCAAAAACAATCTCCCTTGTCTAGTACTAATGAAAGGGGATAGACTCCCTCACTTTTCGGCTGATACAGAGTATAGGCTACTCCACAGGTTTTTACTTAAACTGAAAAAATGGATGATTGTACATGAGCATTCGCGTTAATTTTGTTTAAATGTACGAAAAATATACAAATATTTTTTAAGTAACAATACAGACAGAATTTAAGTGAATTATCAACATGAATATAATATAATAAAATACAAAAGTAATATTAAAATAAACATTTTTTCTTCTTTAACTTAATTAAAATGACAAAATTTGAGATATTACAATTTGAACAATTTTAGCGTAAAATACTTAGAAAAAGAGAAAATTAATGAATTAAAATGGAAAATAATTAAGTAACGCAGTCGTCATAACAACAGTTGTAGTAGTAGTAGTAGTAGTAGTAGTAGTATAGTAGTAGTAGTAAAAAAAAATAAAGAATTAGAATGAAAAAAAAAAGGTTAAAAATAAAACTTACAAATAAACTGTTAATCCAATATCATTTATAGGCCCTCCTTTATGTAAAGTCTTCTGATTGTTTATCCTACTTATAGCGTTTTTTTTCTCGGTTATTTCTACTACAGAGGAAAGTGGATGTTTTATTTAATTACATCAGTTATTCGAAGGGCTTTATAATCGTAAATATACAGGGTACTTGAACAGTACCTGAATATGTTCACTCGATTATATTTTTTTAGTACTTCCGATGACTTCCTCAATTGTTCTATTTTTTTCTGAGCGCTAAGGTAGTAAGTTTGCAATTCTTATACATAAACTATTGAATAAATTCGATACTCTTTTTGAGCTCAAACTTCCCCGGTATTCACTCTGAATGAAGAAAGCTAGATGAAGAATAACTTATGACTTAACACTTTGCCTCCCAAATTTTCCCGACGGCTGTACTAGGAATTCCTTACGTGTATGATGGGATATTGACTATATATTCACCTCAGAACTCATTCTATTTAAATAAAGTCCTATAATTATTTCAATCTGAGTTCTTCCGCTCAGCTCTAATAACTAACCATCAGTTTTTGTACTTTGCTTGGATGTAGTCAGATAGCCGCTGCGAGCGGTTTAAGTAGACAAAGAGTAAAATTGTATTGATATTTCTACTCAAAAAAAATTGATCTGCCATAAACAGACCAAAGAAAAAGTTACTATTGAAAATTCAATATGGTTTGCTAGTATTTTTCAGGTGCACCCTGAGAATTGTGAATAACCCCAACTTTTGAATGTATTACTGGGTACTGCAGCTAGTTTATCATACGCTACCTTGCAGTTACATTGTTGGCGTACGAGGATGAGTAAAAAAGTAATGCCATTTTCTTTATTTCATGTGAAGTTTTAAAAAAACAAAACTAAGGCCTGCATTGAGACCATAACGATGCTCAAGAGCAAGAATCCGACGAGTAGATCCAACTTTTGTTTTTTTTAAACTTCACATGAAATAAAGAAAATGGCATTACTTTTTTTACTCATCCTCGTACGCCAACAATGTAACTGCAAGGTAGCGTATGATAAACTAGCTGCAGTACCAGTAATACATTCAAAAGTTGGGGTTATTCACAATTCTCAGGGTGCACCTGAAAAATACTAGCAAACCATATTGAATTTTCAATAGTAACTTTCTTGGTCTGTTTATGGCAGATCTTTTTTGAGTAGAAATATCAATACAATTTTACTCTTGTCCTACTTAAAACCGCTCGCAGCGGCTATCTGACTACATCCAAGCAAAGTACAAAAACTGATGGTTAGTTTATTAGAGCTGAGGCGGAAGAACTCAGATTGAAATAATTTATAGACTTATTTAAATAGAATGAAGTTCTGAGGTGAATATATAGTCAAATATCCCATCATACACGTAAGGAATTCTAAGTACGCCGTCGGAAAATTTGGGAGGCAAAGTGTTAAGTCATAAGTTATTCTTCCATCAGCTTTCTTCATTCAGAGTGAATAAAGCCGGGGAAGTTTGAGCTCAAAGAGTATCGAATTTATTCAATAGATTTATGTATAAAGAAATTGCAAACTTACTACCTTAGCGCTCAAGAAAAAGATAGAACAATTGAGGAAGTCATCGGAAGTACTAAAAAATATAATCGAGTGAACATATTCAGGTACTGTTCAAGTACCCTGTATATTTACGATTATAAAGCCCTTCGAATAACTGATGTAATTAAATAAAAACATCCCACTTTCCTCTGTAGTAGAAATAACCCGAGAAAAAAACGCTATAAGTAGGATAAACAATCAGAAGACTTTAACATAAAGAGGGCCTATAAATGATATTGGATTAAACAGTTTTATTTTGTAAGTTTTATTTTTTGTAACTTTTTTTTCTTTCATTCTAATTCTTTATTTTTTTTACTACTACTACTATACTAATACTACTACTACTACTACTACTACTACAACTGTTGTTATGACGACTGCGTTACTAATTATTTTCATTTTAATTCATTAATTTTCTCTTTTTCTAAGTATTTTACGCTAAAATTGTTCAAATTGTAATTCTCAAATTTTGTCATTTTTTATTAAGTTAAAGAAGAAAAAAATGTTTATAATTTTAATATTACTTTTGTATTTTATTATATTATATCATGTTGAAAATTCACTTAAATTCTGTCTGTATTTGTTACTTTAAAAAAATATTTGTATATTTTTCGTAACATTTAAACAAAATTAACGCGAATGCTCATGGACAATCATCCATTTTTTCAGTTTAAGTAAAACCTGTGGAGTAGCCTATACTCTGTATCAGCCGAAAGGGAGGGAGTCTATCCCCTTTCATTAGTACTAGACAAGGGAGATGTTTTTTGCTGAGGTGGAGCATCACTTCACCCGTCAGCTCCCAAATGCTTTACCTGCACTGATCAGATTACCTACGTCTCATACTCAATGACTTGGGGTGGCGAGAAAACGGTATCGAACCTGGAACTGAGATTCCTATAAAAAAAACTTATAAGAATTACGTTTTTTTCTGTTAAAATGGATTTATTTGTTAATATAATTTATAAATAATTTTTTATCGTTTACTCCTTGAGAAAAAATGCTAATGAATGATTTTTTTTCTTTCTTTCTTTATTTTAATCTTAACTTAATTTAAAAATTAATTAATAAAACATGATTCTTTTTTATATATATATATATAAAAGCAAGCATGAAAAAATCGTGTATTACCTCTGTTTGTTTATATTTAATTATCGCTACACAAAACGAAGGTTCATTAAAATTAATATGAAATATACACCAGATTACCATTCGTCTTCACCTCTTCTGCCACCCCTACGTTCTTGCCCCACAGTTCTCTTTTATTACAGAAGTTAGCTGCCATGAAACATATATCAGCATTGGTGTGTTTAGACGAACGCATCTCGAGCGAAGAAAGGAAAGACGAAGCAGATTAATCTCCTGTGTTAATTATGATGCGATAAAAAAAAAGACACGTTTCTTGGAACAAACAGCCGCCACTCGGGAACGCTGATATATTTAATCCTGTGCGGGTTTTGGTGATCGCCTCAACGTTTCAGATTCTTATCTTGCTACTCTGGAGACCTTTTATGCAAAGAGAAGGAAATCTTCGTTTCAGGAAGTTAAGAGGCTTATAAAACAGAAGACGTCATTTGGATTTCATGTTAATCGACACCTATCAAAGCGTCTTCGATTCTGGCGGGTGTCTAAACTATCTTAAATACTTCCCACTCTCCTGTCTTGTCGTAGTTTTGTTCTTTTAAGGACATTGAATAGTTACCTTAACTTTCTCCTCGTCTAACCCTGTCCCTTATTATCATTAAAATAAATAGTTGTATATTAATCATTAAGTGTCACTGTTCTTTTTGTTATCTCTCGTTTGTTTTGTTTTATTTTTTATGGTAATCTTAGTTAAAAGAATTTAAACATTATTCTAATCGTGTTTTTGTTTTTTGTTGGTTTTTTTTTTGTGAGAAGAGGGAGATTCAGGGACTTAGTTGTTTTTTGGGTTTTTTTTTGTAACGAGGTGGTGTTTACTGTTTATTTTGAGTGTTAATATTTTATTGCCTTTAATTTAGTCTCACATATTGACAGCTAGAGTTTCATTTTCTTTTTAACATCCATACTCCTTTCATATCAGATAGAAATTCACAGCTCAGCTGTTATGGTGATGAGAACTTCTTTTTTTTTAATTTTTTTTGCTGATGAAAACCATTTCTACTTTTCATTCCATACAAGTGTCGCGTTTTCAAATTAGTAGCAACAATAACAACAACAGCAACAGCAAAAATATGAAAGACAGTGAAGGAAGAAATTTAAAAAATAAACAAAGTAGTTGAATGTTGACACGAAAGTTTGGGAATGGAATAAAAAAGAGAAAACGAAAAATCTTAGAGATACATGATAATATGAAGTGATGAGGTGTTCATATCTTTCCACGATTCTCTAATTAAATAATGAAGACATTTGAGGAGTTCAGCTGTCCGTTTATTTAATGAGTTGAAATTTGGAGATCATTTGGACTGACTCATCCGCAGCGGCCATCTTGGACTTCTGGTCAACTGATTCGTTCTCAACGTTTACGCTAACAAAATATAAATCTCGGCTAACTGAAACCAAGAAGAAAGGTTAATTAGAAACAACACGAAGTAGCAAAAGATGATATAATAGTTTTATGGATTTATTGAACAATATTATATATATTATATATATATATATATATATATATAAGTAAGTTTGATATGTACGTGTCCACTTATAACTCAGAAACAAGATATTATTCAGATTCGAAAATCTTGCATACACCTTGGTATCCTTATAACTAAGGACACACCAAATTTGGTTATTGATTTTTTTACTGCATAAGGTATATAATTAATTAACCAAAAATCAAACGATTGCAGTAATTGTGGAATAGCTGCTCTTGCTAATAATAAAAAATATTCGCTTGCTGCTTCTATAATCAGCAATTATTTAAAATGGTGCCGCTGCTGGTAATTTGTGCCCTAATAGTTCATAATAACCGAATTTTCTGCGCGTATCACCGGTCTAATCTGTAAAATATTTATTTGGTTAAAAATAGAATAAAATAATTTTTCTAAATTTCTAATTTGTATGTAGTTTACCGATTGAATATTTTTTTCAGCGAAGTAAATAACAATAATAAACGAAAACATTTAATTTAACCATTAAATATAACTAAAGCAGCTTTTGTTTTTATTATTAATACTTTATTTTCGAATAAAATATATCCATTTTTAATCAGTATTTAATTTTTTTCGTATGTTTAAAAGAGTTTTTTTTATTAAAAAGAAAAGATAAGAATAGATTGTAAGTATTTAATTTTAGCATTTATAGTTACATTTTAATACGGTAAAAAAGAATTAAACGAATACATTCATTTGAAATCAACAGGCAAGGACACTCGCTTAAAAAAAGTTGTTTCAAATGTTTAAACAAAAAAAAGAGACTATTCTTTTAAATAACGATATTAAATACACTAATTCTTAGCTTTGTTCATCGTTAAATCTTTAATAAAGTTTAGGAATGCATCTTTAAAAATATTATCTTAAATTAAACCAAAGAAAAATCCTAAATAAACAAACTTCTACTTTACAAATTCTCAGCGATTTTATTTTAATTTGATAGATCATTTTCCTCTTATTTTCTCCCTTACTTCTGTTTCTCTTCACTCACTCCTCTGTGTTTCTAATTTTTTATTCTGATCATGACGAGTACTTGCATATATATATATATATAATATATATATATATAATATATATATATATATAAATAATTTCTATCTATCTATATTACATTTCTATCTTAGTAAATACAGCTTCGAACTCGGCACTTTTATACATTCCTTGTATTCTGAAAAAAAAATAACGTTCCATCCATTGTTTATTTCTATCTTGGTAAATACAGCTCAAACTCGGCATTTTTATGACACACCTTGTATTGTGAAAAAATAACGTTCCATTCATTGTTTATTTCTATCTTGGTAAATACAGCCTCAATCTCGATACTTTTATGACACACCTTGTATAATAGCGATACTTTGACTTACGAGATAAATTCGATTCGCTCGTAACTGAATTTCCACGTATATCAAATCAAATTTTTCCCACTGAAATAAACTGAAATTCCATTAACACGTTCCCACTTGCCCAAACGTTTGGTTTTTGTAAATAGAAAATAGCAGTATATTGAATAAAAAGCATTATAAAATAGAATATAAGGAATTGTCCACTGTAATATGATTTAATGTTTATTTTTTGATAAATTACATTTTTCTTAATATAATAAATTTTGAAAGTTAATGATTTTAGTAAGCGCATTGATAATTATATCTGAACCTTGCCCGTACCTCAAAATTTAATTGTCAACGGAAATATATTTTATTTATTTATTTTATATTCACTTCAATGTGTATATTCTAAAAGTTTTTTTCGTGAGAATGGGTTAGTGGGGGCTCGTTTTACAATTTAGGCATAAATTGGATCCTCCTTTTATGACCGTAATTTTTTTTTTCGTCGACGATGATTAAAATCTGACGTTTTTATTTTAGAGCACCAAAGCCAAAAAAAAAAAAAAAAAAAAAAAGAAAAGAAAAAGAAAGAACAACACAAAAGGAGCCCCCTCTTTAAAACTAAACATTCTCACAAAATAAAAACTTTTAGAATATAACACATTGAAGTGAATATTAGAAAAATAAAGAAAATATATTTTAGCATTGTAAAATAACGGGTGCAATAAAATAAGAAATTTATTGCAAAAAACATACGTTCTGCTGGCGTAACTGACAATGATCTAGATGTTGTTAAGAAACGTTTATCCACCGATCCATTTGCTGATGTTTCGAGAATTTCACAAATGCCCCTGTCACTAGTGCCAAGCCTTTTTGTCTACGGCTGTTGGCCAATTGATTTTTTTTTAATAATCATGATGAACTCCTTGTACAACAAAAACACAATAAGTACATGTGTCATCGAGTTACGAAATAATGATAATAAAGTGTTTGATTTTCTTTTTAGAACTACTAAAATATTTGCACGAGTCTTATGAAGAAATCAAGCAAGAGATTAGTTAACTGTTGTTTTTCTTTAAGAACATAATACAATTAAAATTCAGATTCTGAGTTCATGCTACTTTTTAACGTAATTCATCTTTCAGTGTCCTGGCTTTCTCTATTGTTGAATTGCACAATTTTTTACTTCAGCCTTATAATTTATTCAATTTTCAAGAAGAATTTATGAATATCACATTAAGAAAAATACTGAATTCACCTTGTTATAGGAAAATGAAACAGGAAACGAAATGGACATCCGGGTTGTTTTATTGTTATTGAGGAAATCATTTCGAGTTATTTTCAGATAAACTTTCCTTTATCTTTTATCATCCATGTTTATCTTAGCAAATATTTCCCCCGGCTAAGTAAGGGAAAAAAAATGCCATATGAAAGTAAAATTCTATAGATCCTAATCAGATAAATAACGGTCATTATATTTCACATACTGATACGTAATAATCTAGCTGTGATTTCAAAAAACAGAGGATGTAGTATTTTTATCTCCTAACCAAAACTGTCCGAGAGAAAAACGATTTCCTTTATATATTTCAAACTTTCGAATTCTTGTTAAACAAAATTTACTAACTCGGTTACGTGCGTCAGGTCTTTACATCACCTTCTGTTTCTAACTGTCTACCCGGAGAGTCCCGCCCTGTTGGTTGAGGTTGTAGAATGCACGGCTGCACCTCTGCAGAGGGGTAAAAAACCTCCCCAATTGTGGCACCTATTCACCCTGGATGGGGACTCGTGATGCTTAACGACGGAATCCTGGTGCTGAGCAGTTCAAATAACAGCAACACTCTATTTTGGCCCTCGTGCTAAAGGGTAGTCAGAGAGACTCCCTCCAATTATCAGCTGGTCATGTGCAAGTCGTAGTACCTATACGATTGTCCTGGCCGTATCCTCAAATTGTTTTCTTATAACTTACACCCCAGCCCTTTTTATCATATATGTTCTAGATGGCAATGTCTGACGGCTTAGTATAACTGGGTATGACGATAAACTACATATACGAGGGGCGTTCAATAAGTAATGCCCCTGACCCACTTCCCCTAGCAGTAGAGCAACGAAACTTGGCACAGTTATTAGCCTTTTCTACATAGGAACCACCCAGAGTTACGCTTTTCTTCATCGTTTTGATGCAGCTCTGGAGACCATTTTTGTAGAAACCCCAAATACAAAAAACAGATAACTGCTCGACACTCAACAGGCTCAATTTCACACTTGACTCAGTTCAAACACCTGTCAATCAGAAACACAATTAGTTTATAGCTGTAATTTGCCGCTTAATCTATAGAGATATAAATAATTGCACATGCAAATTTCAGCTATTTGGAAATGGGTCAGGGGCATTACTTATTGAACGCCCCTCGTAACTGTGAGGTTCCAATTATGAAGCTCTGTGTAGTGGGGAATACACTTTCATTGCCATTACACCCATGTCCACTTTGACTCAGAGTTGTAGTACCTGTTATTTTCCATCTATGTGTAAATAAAAAAATTGAGTTAAGATGCGTTTAAATATTAGTTACAAAATTGAATACACAAGAATGAATAAAAACAAAAATATATTCGGTATAAGATAATCAAGATTTGGCATGTCGTAAAATCCAATCAACCAACCAACCAACGTGAAGAGTGTCCGTGGCCTAGTGGGTAATATACTGGACTGCGACATCGTAGTAAGCGAGTGCACTGAAGTATCCGGGTTTTGATGCTAAACTGTATCTATCAATTCTGTAACTCTGGAAGTGTCGAGTATCAAGTATCCCATGTCTAATACTGATAATTAGATGCTTTTCAATTAATTATTCTACTAGCAAATATATGCACGCTTCGCCGGGTGCAGTATTTTTAATTTTAATGTAATGAAAATAGTATATTAAATTTAAACGGCTAAGGAAACTAAAATAACAATGAAGATAAACATATGAAACAGAAGGGTGTAAATCGAAGTATAGAAAACTAAACTCTTCTATCACTTCAGTCTTTCATGCTACAATTTTCCTAATTAATCATTTAGATAAAATAGGAAGTAAAGAATAAAATGACTTATTTTTTCTTGTTAAAAGGATTTTTTTAAGATTTATCACCGAGAGTTTGGCTCGTATTAATTAGATAAAACCAAATAATTAGAAATCAATAAACAGAGCGCATATTTTATTAAATAAATTTTAATATCAATAACCTTCCGATCTCACGATAAATCGCTATTTGTTGTCATATAAAACCTCTATTTTTGTTGTATGATATAAATACAATTGCACGTTATTAATATAATAGATAAAGCTACCCGTATTAATAATGGAAAACAATTTTATTAACAATTGAGGTTTAAATAAAATAAAATCGTGGAGAATGTGACATAAATAGCTAAGGAATTGTGATATGAATAGTAATATAGTTTTGGTTTCATACAGACAACACTTAATCTTCATTATAATAAGATTTAACTACACTGGTTTACAAAGAAATTGAGTACATTTTGTACACATACTGTACATAAAGGCGTATATGCATTCAGAGTTAATTTCTAATATTGTGTGACTTGTGTCTTTTTTTAATAGTTATTATGCAATAAATGTAAGTGATAGCATACATTATATTATTAAGCTATATATCAAGACGATTTGGCAATTAAGCGTACCAATACGCTCAATCAACAGCCAGTAGTGCACGGCAGTCAGCGCAAGAGGTTATCGTCTCTCGTAGCACAGGAGGAAAGGTATCCCTCACATTATGTTACACAATCTTTTGGGTAATTTTGTATTACAATTTCAACGACGCATATTTCATTGTTTCCAACGACGCATATATTATGATGGGAGACTTCTGCTGGATGTTCTTGCGTGACATCCCGAGGCAAAATACAGCAGATCTCTAAGAAAACACGCTTCTAACTGTCGCGGTACTATGAATTGTGTACATTGTGTCATCCAAGTAATTTTATTCCGTCAATGTCTTTATCTATCCTGTTTATCTGTAATAAGCTGCTGCAACTGTTGAAATACTCTGTATATACTAAATGAGACTATTTAAAAAGACAGAAAAAGTAGAGGTGATAGAGCAAAACTTGTTTATAAATTTGAATTCAGCACACACAATATTAGTAAAAAAACACCTATTCACATTCTTGCCTCAGACAAAAAAAACTTTTGTAGACCAGTGCTATCAATTTGATTGCACAGTTATATGGTTTTGAGTAAGAAATTATAACTTCAGAAATAATCATTAAGACAATTACAGTTATGTGAAATCAAATATTTCTCTCCAATACATATAATTCGCACACAGTTGTATGGTTTCAAGTATTCTTATCTAATACTAATTTAATACACAATTAAATGGTTTCAAACAATCACTTCTATTTAATCTAGTTATAATGGGATTCCGCTTCCGGTTTTTGTCTGTAATCAAAACTCCGTCACTGCATACGTCACACTGCCTAAAATTGTCATAAAGAATACACTCAAATTTGAACATGCATGTTAGACAGTCCTCATTGTTTTTTAAAATAAGTTTTAATAAATCATACCTGGTATTAATCTATCTATCTATATTTTTATTTTATTTTAGATATGTATTAAAAGTTATCAGAACTAAGTTTCGATTTCAATTTTTTAATTTTTTACTCCTTTAATAAATTTATTTAGTTTTTACACCTTTAATAATTTGATGATTTTACTTTACTTATGATAACTCTCTGATATTAAATTTTCACACCCATCCCCTCATGCAATATTTATTTACGTCGCCCAGAGGGAGATTTTTTATTTTGCTAGTAATAGTAATAATCGTATGTTGGCATACTGTTATATTCTTTCAAGTAACTAATAATAACAATCAATAGCAAACAAAATAAATTCAAGTACTTTTCTAATACAAATAATTTAGTTATCTGATATCAAGTATTTCTCTCCAATAAAAATGTTGCAGACTGTTATATGGTTTCAAAATGTTCCTATTACATAATTTATAAGCAGCTTATGAATTATGAACGTACCGTGTTAGAATATTTTGAATAGGGTCCGTTAGATTTAGAATGATGGGTCCATGGAATATTACCAGACAGTTTTAATAACCTTGACTCCATGAAGGTGCGCGATTGGTACCGTGATAATAAGTTTTAGTTTAGTTAATGAGATGCGACCAGACTTTCGAAGAGCGTAGACGATGTTGTCAGCTCCCTGGGGTCCATCTCCCCTCGCGCGAATCTATGGGCTGGGTCTGGAAATAAAGCTTATTATTAAGACACAAGTCTTAATAATAAAAAAGTTTGAACCACCAGCCACGAAGAAAATCACAGAAAGA
>CM042144.1:105268358-105281370 GCA_023376005.1 Doryteuthis pealeii | reverse complement strand
AAAAGAGAGAAGATGAGGACACATCGGCGAAACGTTGTTACGATAAAAATAAAAGATGATAATAGTCTGAAATAATCCATATCCAGATTTTAGGGGGTGTCTTACCCCTCTAAAAGAAAATATAATCAGAGTATTCTAAGGCCCACCGCCTGGCAAAACTACGCAAATTGCCGAAGCCAATCTGTCTGTCTGTCTGTCTCTCCTCCCCACCTCTCTCTCTCTCTCTCTCTCTCTCTCTCGGTCTCAATCTCTACATCTCTCTCTCATCTCCAGTCATATGTCTTCCATTAATTTATTTACTAGAACAAAATCCATTCACTAATTTTGTCCGGTTCGTTCACGTTAACAGTTTTTTACAATCATGTATAAAAATGTTATTCTGTTTTCCCTTCTTTTTCATATAGCAAAAACATTTTTAAAAAATGAACTCTTTAAACCAACTGTTAATCAAGGATTGATGCGATACGAGGAAGTTCAAAAAACACAACAACCATTATATAGTAGAGTGTGATCAACCCTGTCGAAGTATTCGCTACTGTCTAACCGTCTAAGCAAATAAGCAGAAACACCTGCTACATTAATTGTAGAAAAGAGAGCTGATCCGTTTCACCTACTTTTTATATGAAAATGGAGGTTGCTTTTAACCTGCTATTTAAATTGAAAATTAGTGTTGGTCGCAGAATATCAACAAAAATTTTGTCAGAATGGCTTTAAGATGAGGTTGATAATTTTATTATTTAGATTTATTCGAGAATGTGTCCTTACATGTTGTAGGATATAAAGGGTTGAGTCAAATACATGGCAAAAACGGAGGTATAAGGGTTGAGTCAATACAGTTCTATGCGACAATTGTTTCTTTTCGTTGCATGCCTAATCCTGTGTTTATATCCTGCCTCCGGTGAAAAATAATATAGAGGTACTAACATAGCTTAAAATTCTGTACCAGTCATGGTTAACGGAATGAGAACTTAACTACCCCAATGATTAAATAATAGGGTTCAGTTCGAGTTCCATGTCAGGCTTCCCGATTATGACATGAAGGCTTCCGAGTTCGAAAAGAAACACAGTTCTCCTCATCTTATTGTTTATATACACAACGTTTCGGCGGTGACATGAAGGCTTCCGAGTTCGAAAGACACAACAGTTCTCCTCAATCTTTTTGTTATAATACACCGTTTCGGCGGTGACATGAAGGCTTTCCGAGTTCGAAAAGAACAACAGTTTCTCCTCAATCTTTATTTGTTTATATACACAACGTTTCACCTATGTGCCTTTCGGCTTTCTAAAGGTGTTCCTTTTTGTCGAAATCGAAACCCTTGTTGTAATCGGATACCTTCACGGAAATTTAAAAACAACCCTTTATTTCATACATTGGGGTAGATTGTTTTTGTAGAAGTGTTAAGCTATGTCAGTATTCTGTTATTTTTGCCTATGGTTACAGATATTTTCGAAAGCGTATATTAAAACTTCTACCCCATCTCTTACAACTCGTCTTCCGCGGATTTACAAAGCAGAAACATTTGCAACTTTTTATCTCCATAATTGATATTTATTAAAAAAAGAAATCTTACAAAGAGGTTAAAGTAAATTTTATGATTGGTAAAATGACTAACTGAGGTAAAAACAAGGGTGGCTGTATGTCAATTTCCTTTTATTTTAATTTGATTTAAGAAAAATAAAACTGAATAAAGATTTGGATTAACTCTTTATTTTAATGAGAAATTTTTTATGTCCGATCGAAATGGAAACAACCGAGCCAATAAAGAGCACCGCCTACCACCATGACGTATTAATTGGGTAAGATAATAATGAAACCAGAAATAAGGTTGGTTGTGTTTAAAATGGGCATATTCAACACTGTTGGGTTATATTATGCCTGAAGATGTTTATTCTCTTCTTGATGAGTATTCAATTTTTTTAATAAACTCAACATTTTTAACATACATTTTTTTAAAACTAATGCTTTCTATTTAATCCATAGATGAACCTTATACATATACTACCGATCCAGGTAGAGTGACTGGGTAAGTAGCAAGCGATGAAGGAGTACTACAGAACTCCAAAATTGGACTTTTAAATGCAGTTTTAACGACATACCAAGAACACCTGGACTCCAGTCCACCGGATTTTAGCACATATATGATAAAAATAGTTAGGAGGGAGTACCATAAGGCAAAAGGGATTGGACAATATATAGGTGCCTAGAGATTTGACATGAGCAACCGATTGATCGAAGGGGTCTCTCCGACTGACCGCCAAGCTTAAATAAGGACTAAGGGAGTGTTGAATGTCATGGACTACTCAGTTGCCCAAGAATCCACCCTAAGAAATTACGAGTTGATATCCACGGCTAACAGGTGGTCCCATTAGAAGGATTCTACCCTACCTACAGAGGTGCAGTCGGTGTATTCCTTCTGTTCCGGACGACAGGGCGGCCTGGTAAGGAGGGAACTGGAAAACGCGTTTATTATGATCACCTTCTAAATCAGTAGTTTTGAGTTTATTACAACGCATGATGTTAGAACTAGATTATAATACAAGATAAATGGGAGTTGGATACGTCATAACGGATACAAGGATTGAGTTAAAACAGTTCTAAGTGTCAATCAAATGGGAGAACAGCGAAGGATCGAACTCAGTACTAATAATGATCTGTCAGACTAGTTAAGCTTACCCATGCCTAAGGCGTTCAAGGAATAAATTCTAGATCCCTACACCTAAAAAAATGTAATATAATATAAATATAATTATTTAATATAAATAAAGGACTAATTTACTTTCAGAAGTGTTAAGTACATAGTAACAACAGACTAGCATGCAAATGAACCACAATGAGCTGGAATTCAGTATGTAGTTTTCAGAGTCAGTCCACCAAAGGCAAAGCAGAATGTTTAATCAATTTCAGGCCCAAACATGGAATATTCTTATTCTCAATTCATGTTAGTGTAATGAAGTGTCATCTTGTCAGTTTAATTTAAATCTTAACATTTAATTAAAATTTGTTGTTGGAAAGTTGTGAATACAAATAATGTACAATATGAAGAGAACAGCATCTTCATCTGATATCTTAAAATGTGAAATGAAAACCAATATATTCTGGTGATTTTGTAAGATACTTCTGGGATATGTGGTTTTGGTTTGGTTTTGTTTTTGTTTACGGCAATATCAACCTCAGTGGGCCATTTAATGCCGATAAAGTTTTGAAATAAATCAATTCTTAATGGATAATACAATTTTTTTTTAATATAAATTTTTCTCTATTTAACCCATAGATGGACCGCCTAACAGTACTACCACTCCGGGTAGAGTGGACCAGGGAGCAATGGTGATGAAGGGGTTGCTCCACATTGCCCCAAACCTCCAAAACTGAACTCACATCAGATAGAGTTTTAACGTCATTCCCTAGGACATGTAGACCTCAGTCACGCACTTCTAGCACCCATATGATAAAAAGGGATCGGGGCTTGCCATAAAGGGCAATTAGGGTTGGGAAAATCATATAGGTGCTAGGGCTTGACGTGACCAGCCCGATTGATCGGAAGGGGGGATATTGTGGGTTATGTAATAATGCATTGGTACTAAAACCAAACCGAGACTCTTGAGGCTTCTTTGAATTAGACTTGGTCATTTAACAGTGGATATGAACACCAATTATATAAACTTTTTCAGCTTACCCTTGTAGCAGTATTTTTTTTTGAAATGAAATTTCAAATGAGGAAATATTTTTTTTGCTTTTTTAAGATCACTAATTAGGACAACCTATTCTAGTAGTGACGCACCCTAAGCGGTGTTTAACAGGTTTGATTCAGAGTTTTTTCCCTCCAAGATTGGTTACCTAACCAAGGTTAAAGTGCCCAGTCTGCCTTACTATTTACCCTGGGGAGAGTAGTTGTATTCAATACATTTCCGCAAGGGTATTAGCGCTATGTGAACTGTAGCTTCGTCCAGGTATTTGAACTCGGATCGACGAGTCCATTTCCTACGACTCTAACTATTACACTTTGCCGCCTTCAACTGATAATTAAAAATAGAAAAATAGAAAGAGAGATTAATACAGATCAGGTTGATGGATAGACAAAGACATAAAATGTGACTTGTTGAAAGATTAATTTGTGATTAAAAATACAATAGAAAATAAAACATTAGATAAAATAGGTAGATTCAAGGAAAAATAGAAAAAGGACAAAGAAAGGCTTCGTCCAGGATTTGAACCCGAGTGCGACGAGTCCATTTTCTAGGACTCTAATCATTACACACGAGATCTAACTGTACTTTATAAGTCATTTACTGTATTTGACAGTAATATAAGACACATGATTTACAAAAGTATTTAGGGAACTACTACTCATTTCAAATTCCCCTGAATTATATTTGTATTTTTTGAGATGAGGCTCTTTTGTTTCTCTTTTATAAATCATTCTTTCTTCTCTTGCAGTTTTGTCTCCTTCCGTTCACAGACCCAGGACAAGTTTTCTGACGACTGATAGAAACCTCGTTGTTTTATGGCTTTTCTCGCCAGAAAAACACGACGAAACATTGGCCAACACGCCGACCAGCAACACTTCTATACAAATCAGCCATCTGACTACAGTAGCAGATTTAACATTTATTTGTAAATCAAATGCCTGAAGTTCGATCCAAAGAATTGGCGCTAGTCGTGTGTGCGTATTGCATCAGACCACAAGCCACACTAACTTGCTTACCCCGCCTGGGAAATACTTCACTACACCGTACTAGCCTGACTTCTACATCCAGTCATTCAACTAAATATATGCCGCTTCCTCCAGCTTCATCAATATTCAACGATACTCTTTGTCAGTTATCTAGACATCATCATGTAATGAACCAAGCATAGGCCACAATTATTTGCTTACCCAGCCTGGGTAATGCTTCACTACATCGTACTTGCCTGACTTATACAGCTGACCGTCAAGCTAATATATGTCGTGGTGCTCGCATCTTCACCAATACACAACGATGCTCTTTGTCAGTTATCTAGGACATCATCCTATAATTGTACTCTTTTCCCTCTGACCAAACATTTCGAATAACAATGATTCTTTTAAAAGTTATAGAATGCAGAGATTATTTTGGTGTAAATCGGATATTCGATCTTTATAATCCGTGGTTTATTTATATTTGAGAATTCGATCAACTAATGATTGAAAAAAAAAGAAAACTTTTTTTCATCCATTTTTGTTTGTCATGAAGACTTGGGAATTATTAACAGCTTAATAACACCGCAATATGATAGAAAAATAATCTTAACATCTTTTAGTCTGAACAAAATAGAATATAAAATGAAAGTAATTTTAAAACACTTACTGTTTGTTTTTCCTGGCTTTTATACTTCCCTGGCTTGGAAGGGATCGGAGTGTAGTAATCTGTTTCCAGTTACTATGCTCTGATTCTTACCTAATCCACCCGGCCTCGGCTGGGGGTCCAGTGGTGCTTCGGCCAGTGGACGCGGTGTGTTGAATTAATAGCGTCGATCCTAGCGGGCTTTTCCCCCAAGGCAATACCTGCCCCCTTGGGGCGGGGCTGGGTTTATTTGCACAGCACCTGGGCGCGCCCCCTTGAAGGGTGAATGCCGAGGGATTGACGCAATGTTTGTTTCTTTCCGCACCCATGAGCTTCGGCTTGTGGGTAGGCCCACGTTAAAACGAGGCCTTGTGCCCAGCCTATACAAATGGGGTATGAGGCAAATACCCTTACTGTTTTGTTTTTTTTTTGTTCGTTTTTTTTTGTTGGTTTTTGTTGTTTTTGTTTAGATCAACATTACATTTGTAGCCATTAATATATGTGGTATCTCTGTTATGGAAATTATTTTTTATATCTGTTATTAAAATATTAATAACAGACTACAACTTTTTATAGGCAATAACAATGTAGAGAAGGTAACCCAGACCGGAATTCCAGGGCGCCTTGTTAGTTGTAAAATTAGAAAGGCGACAAAACTACCGGTCACTCAGGTGCTTAAGGCTTAAAGATAGCTAAGAATTTTGATTACAGTTAGAAAATAAAAATACATAGAGAAGATGAGATTACTGTAAACGTTTATCATCGTAGGAAATGAAATCAGGGATCCAAGTTACTTTATTTTATTTGGCATTACTTTAACGTGCATATAAAAAATGTGATATCTTCAAGATACGCACTCCTTGATTTTTCAGTTTTTTAAATGAATTATTTTTTCCAAATTAAGTAGCAGGAACCAACCTCTGGTACGCTCTTTTGATCATGTTTTTTTTTTTAGCGGTATTATGAATTTTTTTTTTTTTTATGCCTATTGAAGTTATTTGCAGTATTTTGCAATGTGTCTCAGGGAACTTTTTTTTAAAACAATGACTTAAATTTTATTTGTCTAATTTTTTTAGATGAGGCCCTAAGTAAAAACTGACATAGTGGTCTATATTCGATATCAGCATGACAGTGAGGGAGGCTGTCCCACTTTCGCTAGCACTAGACCAGGGATTTTTTTCTTTGCTGTCCTGGAGCGCCACACATTCCCACCAGCTCCCCATTTACCGAACATATCAAATTACCCATTCTATGCTACTCATGCAGTGAGTTGGCGAGTCATGCCAGATTAAGAAAAATGAGCGAATAAATATCGATATTCTTTGGTAGACACCCCGGGGCATAGACATTTCGTATAAAATTGAAATGCTAAACTAAAAATAAATAAATAAATGAATAAATAAGGAAGATAATGTCGGTGAGAAAATGAATGAGCGACAAACCAATTATATTCATTCTATTTTTATTATTTATTAGTTTAATATTTATTTGTTTTGCTTTGCTTTTCTGGTTTAATGTTTATATGTTCGTGTAATCATTTACTGTCAACACCATCTTTGTTGTCTTATCCTACTTTAAGTCGCTCACGAGCTGCTCACGGACACTACGATACTACCATAAGCAAAGTACAAAATTGATAGTTAATTCATGATAATCGAGCAGAAGGACCGCCAGGTTAACAATAATAATAGGACTCTATTTGAATAGAATGGGTACTGAGGGCGAATAGATAATGATTTTGAAATATCCGCATCATCCAGGTAAAAAAATACCAAGGGTATTTGGTAACAGCCCTGGGGGAAATTTGGTAAGCAAAGGGTCGATATATAGCTATCGGGGATGAGGGGTTCATGCCTTTTCTCAGGGCTGTTAGTCTGAAAGTGAACTTATGTCTTTGTGCGACTGGATTTTGAATTCGCTTACTACCATGTTGCAGTCCAGTAGATAATAATCACGCCACTCCAAAAATGTAAGGAAATGAGTTCTAGGAAAGATCAGTGAATAGATATTCTTTGGGATTTTTTTTGTTTAATGGCATATCAACCTTCATGGGTTATTTAATGCCAAAACCATCCTTATAGAAGAAGATTCATGGTTATATTTAACTCTTTTATTCAATTCTACCATATTTCCCTCACCACTGGACTAAATTTTCTCCGTATATTTTACCTGTGAAAAAAGGACTCTCCTCGATTTCGACGCATGAGGGTTCATCCAATGAACAACCCACAAGTATTTTGTCTATAGTGGTGAAGGCTTGTGTTGGACCATCCGCACTTTTTTGCACAGACGATAAGAAAGAATTGGTGCACAAGGAGTGCCACAAACCCAATCAACGACTGCCCTCAGATTTTTTGAAATTCAGAATGTTCCTTCTCCTAGACTGGTTATCTATCCAAGGTTAAAGAGCCCAGTACTATTTTAGGCACGTGGAAAATGGTTAGAGTCGTAGGAAATGGACTCGTTGACCCGAGAACTTTAAAACATCACATCATACAGGTAAAATGCTGGAGGGAGAATATATGGATTCATACCTTTCCCAAGGGTACTATGTGAAATGCAAACAGCCTTTCTAGAATTTGTC
This sequence comes from Doryteuthis pealeii, assembly GCA_023376005.1. Taxonomy (NCBI): domain Eukaryota; kingdom Metazoa; phylum Mollusca; class Cephalopoda; order Myopsida; family Loliginidae; genus Doryteuthis; species Doryteuthis pealeii. The sequence goes on along the minus strand of CM042144.1, from coordinate 105,273,485 downwards.
CTAGACAAGGCTGTTTGCATTTCACATAGTACTTTTTCACAGCATTTTGCCTGTATGATGTGATATTTTAAAGTTCCCTATCTATTCACATCAGAACTCATTCTATTCAAGTAAAGCTAGTCTCGCATATCAATTACTACTGAATAGCGAGTTTGACTCTCGACCCATACTTGTGACCTTGTGTCATATCCTACCCGGAGTGGACGAGATTGGTAAATACTATTGGATTATTTTGTAGATGTAAGCCGTGCTACAATACACCACTTAGATTTATAAACTAAGCAAGGTCACGTGGTTTAAACCTCAGCCAGTCAACAGCGTGAATGCGTGACTGGTTGACTACTTAATCACTGATACTGCGAGACGTCCATTTGCAATCATTGACGAAGGAGTTGCAAGGAACAACCAAAGGATTCTTTACCAAGGATCGCGCTCTGTTTAACACAAAGGATATCCGCTGGACAAGCGCTTGAAGCCTAAAGGATGGCTACTAAAATCGTAACTCCTTCTCAGGTGTTTTAGTCAGACATTAAAACGTGTTAAGTATTTGCCGCATCCTTGGTCAGTTGTAAAAGAACTTAAAGTAAGTAAGTCCTGAAATCTAGAATCCTTTGGTGAGTGAATAATTCTCGCAATACAGAATCCTTTGGTAAGTCCTATGAGATCCAGTGATCTTTTGACGCTCGCGTTATATACTAAAATTCCAACAAAACGTAATAGCGTGAATTGAGAGTTCGAACTCGCTTACTACGACGCTGCAGTCTAGACCGAAAGCCATTACGCCGTGAGAACGTCTCCTCCCCATATTAACGTTGGTAGAGTCCCCGGGTCATAGACATTCGTTTAAAATTGGGATGTTAAATTAAAAAGAAATAAGAAATAAGAAATAATATCGGCAGGAAAATGGCGAATAAGCAAGAAGCCAATTACATTTAGTTTTTTTTTTTTCTCTTTTTAATTTTTTCCTTATCCATGTGTTTAAATATTTATTTGTATGACTTTTATTTAATCTAAAGATAATGAATTAAAACCTCGTTCATCTCCAAAGCATAGAACTGGCGGTGATAAGAAGCTGTTAAAAACGACGGTAGGATAAATTACAAATAAAATAAAAAATTAGCCACATCGTGAATAAGAAAATAAAAAAAGAAGATTGATAACAAAAATGAAAAAAAAAAAATGAAAAAATAAAAAGAAAAGGCGTAAACCAAATCAGCTTTGATGATCGGCATTTTGACGTCCTCAATGAAAGATGGTTGTATCATTTCTGACAACAACACGCCGCGCCACCTATCGGGAACTAAACCATTAATTCAACGAGTTAGAAATAATAACGATAAGGATAACGATAATCAACACGATGCAGGTAATATCATCGTGTAAGAAAAGATGTTTTTGTTGTTGTTTTTTTTAATCAAATGTATAGTTTTTGTGGTTTGTTTTTTGTTTGTTTGTTTGTTTGTTTTGTTTTGTTTTGCTTTTAGCTGATCGATTTCAAAAGGAATATTGCGACGAGTTTACCTGATCTGAAAGTTTTTTCCAGTGCTGGTAATTGGCATTTTTTTCATTTGGTGTTTTAAGCCAATCAAATAATCAGAACCTTAATAGTGTCCAGGGTTCGTACGATTAGGGGACACACACACACACACACACACACACACACACACACACACACACACACACACACACACACACACATACACACACACACACACACATATATATATATATATATATATATATATATATATATACGGGTGGGGTGCTGATAACCCGATAGTTAAAGGCTCTGGCTGACGAAAAATCGGTTGAACTTTCGATCACGACATGAAGCAGCTTATAAAGTCTAGCCACACTGAAGAGATTTTATACGTTAAACAGGAGTGTATATGTATGACTATATATATATATATATATATATATATATATATGTGTGTGTGTTGTGTTGTGTGTGTGTGTGAGTAAAATGAAACTGGAAGTGAATCCGACGGTATGTTGAAAAATGAATAAAGAAAAAGAAGTATAGAATGGATAAAATGGATATTTTAATCAATTTTACTTACACGTGTTTCGGTCAGGAGTCTATCTGTAGAAATGTTCCGCACACAAAGAAAATTCGACCTTTATCAGAGTAAATCCTTATTTAAATGAAATTCGTTGGAAAGAGCGGTGAAATTTTTTAAATGTTCGAAAAAAGAACTTTTTTAAAAAGATTCACGTTCAGACGCTACCGAGAAAGACGATTAATGACGTCATATCGCATGCGAACAGATTTTGATGCAGAGAGAAGTTTAGTGGAATTCTAAATTATCAAAGCATTAGGGATTTTTTTCATGTATATATTTATATATATATATATATATATATATATATATATATATATATATATATATATATATTTATATATATATATATATATATATATATATATTTATTTATTCATATATATATATATATATATAGTATATATATTTATTTATTCATATATTTATATATATATATATATATATATATATATATATTTATTCATTTATATATTTATTTATATATATATTTATATATTTATTTTCGAAGCGCTTTCAACCATGTCACTTGTCGTACACAGGAGTGATTATTGATTGTAATGGTTGTTTGTTTAGTGGTGCATGTTTAATTTTTTTAAATTGCAATAAAACTTGCACCACAAGAAACAACAACCACAAACAAAAACACCGCTCGTCAAACAGCGGCTGGCAATGGTCTAGAGGTTAACGGAGCGGACAGGCGTAAAGTCGATCGGGGTTCGTTTCTGGTCGGTGTTTGTTGTTGTGGCCACCCGTCTGACAACTTTAACTATCTTTCACAACTTTTTGATCATCAGTTAATAATTGTCATCAAGCACACAGATGTCGTTAATTTGATTTATATTGCAATAGTATTGTTACTGTAATGTTAGCTTTTACATTGTAATTACTACTTTTCATTCAACCATACAGTCGTTTGACAAATATATTATATATATATATATTATATATATATATATATATATATATATTTTAACCAATATATATGTATATATATAATATATATATATATATATATATTGGTTTGATATATATATATATATATATATATATATATATATATATATTGGTTATATATATATATATATATATATATATATATATATATATATATTGGTTGAAATATAATATATATATATATATATATATATATATATATATATATATAATATATATATATATATATATTGGTTTTGAAGGCTATCACAATGCAAGTGTAAGAAAAAAAGAAGGTAACTGAGGTGTTGTTTTGTCAATCTGTGATTTATTCTCAATTCTTAATATTTAGGGATAGAGGGCGAGCCAAATCTGGAATAATAATTAAAAAAAAAAAAAAGGAAATGAACAGACACACAAACATAAGCGCGCACACACACACTTACACACACACACTTACACTCACACAAACACACACATAAACAAACACCTCCCACACACACAGAATGTGGAAGACATGAGACAGAACAAATGAACAGCTACTAGCAACAACTTCAGTTCTTGTAATCTTCTGTAGAAGGGATATTTATCCAGAAATATTAAGAATAAATCACAGGTTAACAAACAACACCACAGTTACCTTCTTTTTTCTTTACACTTGCATTGTGATAACCTTCAAAACCAACCAACAAACCAATATAAACACAATGCTTCAAGCAAATTACAAAACCCTTTTATACATATATATATATATATATATATATATATATATATATATATATATGTGTAAAGGAAAAGTTGACTTACCAGTGAATTTGGTCACGGTGGTTAGTAAGTGTGGAATTCAGAGGGGTAAGTCAGCGATATAACAAATACAAAGTGCTCAATACTAAGTAGTTGCGCAACGAACATTTTAATGCAATGACCGCACACGTGAAATCGACTGCTATTAATCGGTGTTTCGTTTAATTCAGTAGATCTAACCCTGAAGATCCTTATGGTGAAACTCGAATAAGTTATCTCTTGTACTAATTTTATAATATATATATATATTATATATATATATATATATATAATATATATATGGTAGAAATGTGAGGAGGTTAATCCGACAGTATGTGGAGAAAAGTAGACAAACACGGGATGTTGTGGAACTTGAAATTGTAAGTGAGCATATGTATAATGTTATATACTATTATTGTTATTATTATTATTATTATCATATATATTATAATGTCATTCATTATTTATGAAATATTTAACATTATGTCTATCTGTCTGTCGGTCTATCTAACTATCTATCTATTTAGCTTGAGTGTGTTCATGTCTATCAACCTATCTTTTTTTTTTTTTTTTTTTTTTTTTTTTTTTTTTTTTTTTTTCTTTATGTGTGTCTGTTCATCTATATTTGGTCTTTCAGTCCATCTATCTATCTATCTATTTTTATTAGGTTGTTACTTATCTTTTTTGTGTATCTGTCTATATATCTGAATTGAATTGTAGCTGGTATGTATGTATGAGATTCTAATTTTATCTTATTTGACCATTTCGGCACTCCCCATTCCAGAGAGAAGAAGAATCCACTAACCACCCCCAACTACACTTCCCCCTACTGACGACCTTCCGTTTTCAGCATTTTGAGAATTTCCATCATTGGAGTAAGAACTATATTCAAGTCCTGAAGATGGTCTAATAAGAGACCGAAACGTTGCACCGTCGACAATAAACATCAAGTTTCCACAACATCCCGTGTTTGTCTACTTTTCTCCATATATATATATATATATATATATGTGTGTGTGTGTGTGTGTGTGTGTTTGTGTGTGTGTTTCTTTGTTTATCAAGTCTGTAGGGTTTATTGAAGAAGTATTACTAAGGTTAGAGCATAATTTATTAAAGATGTATATTACGTTGGTACCCGCGTTATATCCTATTTAGTTTTATTATTATTTTATTCAAATTACCTCGAGGATTTCTATCTTTTTTATTCTCTTTTATTGAAGATTTTATTGTTGTCTGTGAGAAGCTACTACCTTGGATTTTTCCGCTGTTGATACAAAGCAGTATAATTACGACTATGTCTGAAGGTGAAACGAAAGCGGCCGCACCAACACTCTAGAACTCCAGA
>CM042144.1:105253358-105263358 GCA_023376005.1 Doryteuthis pealeii | reverse complement strand
TTATTATTATTATTATTATTATTATTATTTCATTTTGAGTTTTCACATCAGTGCTAGCTGATGGTCTTTCACTGGGGTCTGAGTGATAGCAAGTCTCCTCAGGTCTCCAGGACTCTTCTGAATATTCTGGCAGATTGCAGCAGTGCAGTGTTCTGAATGGTTTCAATTATTCCTCTGATTTCCAAACTTTTCAAACCCTTTTCCAATCCTTTTGGGACCGTTCCAAGTGCACCAACTACAATTGGTATCACTTTCACTTTCATATTCCATAACTTTTTCAGTTCTCTTGCAAGGTCCATATATTTGTCCATTTTTTAATTTTCCTTTAGTTTTACCATGTGATCTGCTGGAACTGCAAGATCCAACAGTTGACAGGTTCTTTCTTTTTTTGTTTATCAACACTAGGTTGGGTCTTCTTGCTGGGATAAGGTGATCCGTTTTTATTTCAAAGTCCCAGAGAATTTTATGCGTTTCGTTCTCAAGAACAGATTCTGGTTTATGCATATACCATTTTGTTGTATGGTCAAAATTAAATTTTTTGCATATTTCCCAGTGGATCACCTTCCCAACCCAGTCATGTCTAGTTTTGTATTCTCGTTGTGCTAGTTTGTTACATTCGCAGAGTATATGGTTTACAGTCTCATCTCTATTACCACAAAGTCTACATTTACTATTTTGTTGGGTCTTATCAATTTTCGCTTTTATATAGTTTGTCCTTATGGCATTATTTTGTGCAGCAATTATTAATGATTATGTTTCTCTTTTGAGGTTTCCTTTTCTTAACCCTGTCCAACTCTTTCCATGTGTAACCTCTATGATTTGTCGTTTGAAGTGTCCATATAATTGTTTTTCTTCCGATTTTTGTTTTCTTGTCTTTGTTGTTTTTCTGTTTGTCCATCTGTTACTTATTATTATTATTATTATTATTATTATTATTATTATTATTATTATTTATTACACTGAGATCCTAACGAGGCTTAGAGTTAGAATCCGACGAGTAAAACCCAACTTGCCAATCGACAATGTCCTCCTTCTGAATGACAATGCTCGACCACATACAAGCATCAGAATAAGGGAGAAATCGCCCCATTCGTGTGGACAACTTTACCGCATCCTCCATACTCCCCAGATTTAGAGAATTCAGACTATCATCTCTTCGGCCCCATGAAAAAGGGTTTGAGAGGCAAACATTATTCCAGTGTCGAGGAAGGGAAATCTGTAGTGAAGAAATGGCTCAAAGTACAGTCAACAAAATTTTACGGGGCAGGAATACATGCTCTCATCCGAAGGTGGAATATTGCTATTGAGAGAAACGGTAACTATGTAGAGAAGTAGAGATGTGATCCACAGAGGACCAGCTTCATTTTGAGGTTATGATACTTGTTCCTGTGTTGGTAATTATACCTGTTCTAAATAAAATGGCATTACTTTCTGACTCTGCCTCGTATTAAAGACCAGTGCTATCCAACAAAAATGAAAGAAAAATCTTTACAAAAATTACTTAGAAAAACAAAAACACTTCAAATCCAACCTCTGCAACAGAAATCTCACCAAGAGAATAAATAGCTGGACTGTCCACTGGACGATTCCTAAAACCGACAAAGAACGAACTCCGACAGATAGACGAAAAACAAGGAAATCGATGTCAATGCACAAGATTGTTTAGGTTTTACGGCATATCAACCCTTTATGGGTCATTTTCTGCCGAATCAAATCGACACCAGATAATCTTGATTTACATTTTTGCATCGCTTCTTGGACGATTTAGACGGTCTCATTTTTAACCAGTAGGTGTTGCAGGATGATAACGGACGTAAGATTTAGGAACACGCGTATTATTATATTTCATATATAAATACAAAAAACAAATTGTTGCACAAAAAAAAACTTAAGGAATTTCTTTAGTTAATTTTTAACAATTTATCGCTTTACAAAAGAAAAAAGACCCAGCAGGTTGGGGTTTTTTTTTGACGGACATAAAAAAAATAATTTGAGGTATATTTAACTAAATTAAACTCATCTGTTGTATACGTTTCGGGTAATATTAAAGCGATGATGAATTTAACTTTAAATAAAGTTTAAAACACAAAAAATAAGCATTTTTGTTTTGATTTTAACTCATCTGAAAGAAAGAAATGTTTTAGATAAAAAATCTGTTTTTAAATAATCTTTCTCAACACAAGAAAAAAAAAGATTTTTCTATATAAAAAAAGGACAATTTTTCATATAATCTGAAAATATATAATATCCGCTTTGACCATAAAATGTTACTCTCGGATTAATACACACATGTTATCTAAGATTTAGAACAGTAGTTCTCAACATTTTATTTTCTTATCTAAGGATTCCTTTGATTTCTATTCTACCCTCTTAATCAATTTGGTGTTTAAAAATCCTATTGTATTTTTGTGGTTAATCATTTAGATATTCGGTTTATTTACAGTAACTGGTGTTGAGTAAATGGTCACCCATCTAAATATTGAACGGGTTCATCACTTCTTAACTTCTGTGATATATATATATATATATATATATATATATATATATATTTGTAAAAATCAAAAAGAAATAGAAACCCTTATACAAAACATGAGAATAAACAGTCAGAATATAGCAATATAACTTGGCATTGAAAAATGTGCAATGCTCGTGATGAAGAAGGGGAAAAAGAAAAATGGAGGAATACAGCAACCAAATCAGGAAAATATAAGAACCCTTAGAAAAAAGAGAATAGCTAATACTTGGGAATATTAAAGGCGGACACCATCAAATGAAAATGAAAGAAAAATCTTAAAAGAAATATCTTAGAATAACAAGAAAACTTCTCGAACCCAATCTCTGCAAATCTCATCAATCGAATAAATACATGAACTGTGCACTGGATTATTCATGAAATGGACTAAGGACGAAAAACAAGGAAATAGATGTCAATGCACCTGGCATTACGTTCAAAAGATGATATAGACAGAGTATATTTATTCAGAGAAAAAGGAGGAAGAGGTCTCGCCAACATTGGGGATTACTTTGATTTAACAATTCGAAGACTCGATGAATAAACTAAAAATATCAAAGAAAGACAGCAACGGGTAACACCAATTGTAAAATTAGGACAAAAACTAGAAAACAGAAATGGGAACAAAAACACGGTCACTTCAAATGATAAAATGGAGAGATTGCATACGAGAAAACATGGGCATGGCTAAAAAAGTGAACCCTCAAGAGCAAAAATCAAATCTCTCATAATTGCAGCACAAGACAATGTTATAAGAACAAACTGTATCAAAGTAAAAATAGATAATACTCAACTGCATATCTAGTGTAGTATATGTGGAGACCGAGATGAAACTGTTAAACACATACTAATCAGTATTCTCTGCGTTATTCGGACTATTGTCCTTATCTTCATTGTTATCTGTACAACGTTTCGGCCGATATGCCTTCCGGCATTCTTCGGGTATTTCTTGTCGGACTCGGGAACCTTCTCTGGTTTGTCTTTCTAGTCTCATTTCCCATCCAACTTTTGTGTGTCTGTTTGTGTTCCGAACTGGGATAGCAGTTTAATCGCTGACTAGTTTCGCTTCCACATAAATTAGATCATTATTATTATTATAGGTACAAACAAAAATGAGCGCCGATTTTCATTTAAAAAATGAATTAGAATGAATTAAATTGATTATTTAAGGTCAAATTTTTGTTTTAGTCGTAAAGCAGTAATATAACACGCAGAAAAAACTAAAACGTTCTAAAAATACTTATGAATTTTGTTTACAAGAGAACTGACGTGGAAATATGTTAACACTACGGTGGCCGAGAATGATAAAAAAAAAGTTTCATAAAACCAGGGAATTATCTGATTTTAATAACATTTTCGGCCGAAACGTTGGACAGATAACAATGAAGATGAGGACAATAGTCCGAATAACGCAGATAATACTAATCCTCAAGCCTCATCTCAAACAAAGAGAAATAGTACATAATAATCAAACTATCACTGAGAGATTATAAGACTAAGCACGACTGGGGGGAAGGGGATCGTTTGGGAATTGTACAAGAAATAACATTTTGACTATTCGATCATATTCATCGGGTGAAAATAAAAGATAGATACTTGGACTTTGAAAAATTAGGGAGAAGGTGATGCTAACCGAGTTGATGCCATTAGAACGACCCCCAAGAGTTTGGAAATAGAATGGGGGAATTGGAAATCAGAGAAACATCAAGATAATCCAGACAACAGCATTGTTGAGATCGGCTAGAATTGCGCGGGTTGAATAATAAATAAAACCAAATAAAAATCACAATAATAGAATAAATTCATAAGATGATATCTCCCATGACAGGAAGACTAATCTGGGCATACCCGGAAAACTCTAGCCAACCTCTCTAAATGATTGGGAACATACTTTTACTGGCTCAAGAAGAAAATTCCTCTCCAAAGAGATTAGCAGCGAACCTAAAAAATAAAAGTTGAACCTTCAAAGGATTCCTTGACTCTTTGTCTCTTTTTCCTTCATTCATTCCTTTTCTGTCAAAGGATCAACGAAAAGGAGACGACACGTATTTGGTTTGATTTGGTTTGGTCTGGTCTACGGCATATCAACCTCGGTGGTTCATCATTTAATACCAATAAAATTTTGAATTAAATTCATTCTTAATGGATAAACAATTTTTATAAACGCATTTTTCTATTTAATCCATAGATGGGACCCTAACAGGTATTACCACTACGGTTCAGAGTGGACCATGGAGCAATGACGATGAAAGGGTACTCCACATTCCCCAGACCTCCAGAAATGGAACCTCACCATCAGATAGTTTAACGTAATTCCCAGGACACGAAGCCCCTCACACACCACCTTTTAGCACATATATGATTCAAGGGGCTGGCGGTTTGTCATAAGGGCAATAAGGCTGGAACAATTATAGGTGCTAGGGCTTGACGTGACCAGCCGATTGATCAGAGGAGGTCCGTCTATCTCACCTCATAGAATACTCAGGAGAGTCCTGTATACCTGAGAAGACGTGCTGTCACTCAGACTCGCGCGAAAAGCTTGCAAGGAGGGATGTTATTTTAAGAATGCTTTCAAAATAGAAAACCGGACACGAGGCTCAAGAAAAAAAAAAGAAAAAAAGAAGAAAAAGAAAACAAATTAAAAGAAGACAAAGAGAATTCCAGATGGTAAATTTAGATGAGTTAGCGAACCAAAGAATTAGAAGGAAAGCAAGCGAAAAATTGGAAAAATACCAGGATCTAGCCCGTTAAGAAAGGAAAAGGGAATATTTTCCATGGCTCGTGATTATTTCTCGGTTGTGGCGTAAAACTGAAATAAAGATTAATGTAATGACAGAGAGTTCTCTTTGTATTCTTCTCCTTTTGTGTTTTGTTTCATCACTAAATACGTAGACAAAATGTCTTATCACTTGCATGTCACAGTGATTGATGGAGAAGAGTAGACAAACCACTCTCCTTCACAAATTTCCCTTAATTCCGTTTCCACTTTTGGTAAATTCTGTTTTTGCATTTCCTAGTATTTCATGACATGTATGCAATGAGCGGGCTTAGCTCAGTTGGTAGAGCATCTGACTCGGAAACACAAGGTTCTGGGTTCAATACCGGCACTCGTCAACTTAGCACAGGGATCTGTGCGGTAAGGTGGGGAGCTGATGGTAGGTATGGCGCTCCATCTCAGACTCAAAAACAATCTCCCTGGCCTAGCACTAGTGAAATGGGGATAAACTTTCTCACTGTCTGGCTGATACCGACAATACCAACACACACTCCGTCGACTTTATGCTGTAACCAAATATAAACCCTGTACTAACTCCCATAACATAATCATGTGTTGGGTATATTTTGATCAAATTAATGGAGGCGCGTGGTGTAATGGTTAGAGTCGAAGCGAGTTCAAATCCTGGATGAAGCTGCTTGCATTTCAAATAGCGATAATACACTATGCATCCAACTATTCTCCCTCCATCTATGGGTAAATAGTAGGGCAAACTGGGCTCTTAAACATTGACAAGATAACCTGTCTATGTGGAGGAAAACTCTGAATTCAAACCTGTTAAACTTCGCATAATAAATTGACTTTGTGTTGCATCCAGCTCGGGTGATGGGGTAGGGGGTAAATATATATGTTGATCCAATTAAAAACAGGTTTATCTATTTACATATTTTATTACATATATATATATGTGTGTGTGTGTGTGTGTGTATAGACATATTTATAAAAGGAAACATGACATTTATTTTTGATTTATTAATTTATTAATTTAGTCGTTTACCCTTGTCTTGTTTCTAACCTGACAGCTGTCGTCTGAATATTTTGTGCGCATGTCATGATACAGTTAGTTGATTCACCTAAAATATTTTAGATTAGCTGAATCTCTTTCTTTCTATGCACCTTCCCTTATTCTCTCTCCCCCTCCCACATCTCTCTCTCTCTCTCTCTCTCTCTCTCTCTCTCTCTCTCTCTCTCTCTCTCTCTCTCTCAACATATATGTTTATACATACTAGCAAATATATGCACCCTCCGGGTGCAAGTATTTAAGTTTTTATGTAATAATATATTGTATTAAATTATAAAGGCTAATGAAACTAAATAAGAATGCAGATACAAAGATTTGAAACAGAGGGGGGTATAATAAAAAAAATAGAACAACTGAAACTTACTCTTCTATCACTCTCGTCTTTCATTGTTATTTTTTCTAATTTAAGTATTTAGTTAAAAGAGGAATTAAAGAATAAAATGACAGTTATTTTTTCTTGTTAATGGATTTCATTTAAGATTCATTGAAGAGATTTTTGCTTATATTCATTAAAATAAAGCCAAAACAATTAGAAATCAATAACACTGAGCACATATTTATTAAATTCGATTTTTTAATATCAATATGCAAATTAGCCTTCCCGTTCACATTGTAAACCGCTATTTTGTTGTATATATAAATACAATTGCATATCGTTAGTATGCAGATATGGTTAACAGTATTAATAATGTAAAACAATTTTATTAATAATTGTGGTTTAAATAAAAATAAAATCATTGAGAATGCTATGGCAATAACTAAGTGAATTGTGACTTGAGTTGTAATAATAGTTTCGGTTACATACAGAAAAACACACAATCTCCATTATGATAAGATATCTTCTCGTGTGCAATATAAAAACTAAGAACAATATTCAAAGTTTTATTAATAAAAAAGCAGATATCTTCAAGAAAGTTACTGGATATTCAAAGGATGTTTATAAAAAAAGAAAAAAAATTAAGGGGAAACATTTTTAAAATTTTTCATTATTACTAGTAAAAGTATGCACCACAAGAGATAAGTAATTATGTTTTAATGTAATAAAATATATTAAATTAGAAAGATTAACGACACTAAACAAGAACGAATATAAAAATATTAAACTTATTTTAATGTTATTTTAATTGATTTCTATATAAAATTATATATACTAGCAAATATATGCACCCTCCTGGTGCAAGTATTTAAGTTTTAATATAATAAAATATCATATTAAATTAGAAAGGCTAATGAAACTGACTAAGAATGCAGATAAAAAGATCTGCAACAGAGGGGGGTATAATCGAAAAATAGAACAACTTTGAAACTAACTCTTCCATCATTTTCCATTACTCCCCTCTTTCATTGGTAAATTTTCCTAATTTAACTATTTAGTTAAAATAGGAAGTAAAGGATAATATTACAGTTATTTCTTCTTGTAAATAAATTTCTTTTAAGATTTATCTACGAGATTTTTGTTTATATTTCTTAAGATAAAACCAAACAATTAAAAATCAATAATACCAAGCACATATTTATTAAAATAAAATTTTAAATATCAATATGCAAATTAGCCTTCTCGTTCAAACTGTAAATCGCTATTTTGTTGTATATATAAATACAATTGCATGTTATTAGTACGTAGATATGATCAGCAGTATTAATAATGTAAAACAATTTTTATTAATAACTGAAGGTTTAAAAGAATGAAATCATGGAGAATTTGACGTAAATAATTAAAGGAATTGTGACTTGAGTAGTAATATAGTTTCGGCTTCAGACAAAAATGCAGTCTATCTCCATTATATATAGAAGATATATATATATATATATATATTGGAGGATATGTGGTTAATTGAAGTCATACCTAATTTTGAAAATTAATTAGTTAATAATTAATGAATTTAGGCGGACATATATGTTCAAATGTAAGGCTAAACAAATCGAGAAAATGTCAATCCCTGAATGCACATTTTGAATAGGTCGAAATGTACATTCAGGGATTGACATTTTCTCGATTTGTTTAGCCTTACATTTGAACATATATGCCCGCCTAAATTCATTAATTATTTTACTAATTAATTTTCAAAATTAGGTATGACTCCAGTTAAGCACATATCCTCCAAAAATTGTCGGCCTAAAGCCATATGAAAAAATAAACACATTTGTTTGTTTACTTAACCTCATTATTATATATATTATATATATATATATATATATATATATATTATATAATAATATAGGATTGTTTTTAATACGTTTGAAAATAACATGATAATATTAGAAATTAGTAACAGTAAATAATTATTTATTAAAGCCAATTTTGTTAAAATCATTATGCAAATTATTCCTATACTATATAAATCTTTATTTCTTAGAGATATATAACACATATTTCAGGATTTTAAATGCATTAATAATCTCGACAGTTTTGCAGCAAATCCAACTTGGCTAAACTTTAATAAAGACATCGATAATAAATAAAATGCTAATTAAGATCAAATAATGACTATTTCATAATTGTTGAGAATATAACTTAAATAAGTAAGGAAACCGTAACGTCAGTGGTGACGAAGTTTCGGTTACAGACAGTTGCACAATTTCCATTATAATGGCATTTAGAGGATTAAAATTGAAATCTGTAGATTCAACTTTTCAACAAGATAAAGTGGGTCGCTCAATACTAGTGGTTAGCTGCAAAGCCCACTAAATTTTGCTCGCAATGGGGATACCTGTTGGACGTGGGTAGCGACCTGTGAAGCTTAAGAGATGGAACTCTGGTGACTGAGCAGTGCATGACATGCAACACTCCATTTTAGCCCTTACTCTGGCTAGACAAACTCTAGTGTCTATATGATTGTCCCAACCCTATTGCCCTTATGGCAAACCCCAACTCTTTTTATCATATATGTGCTAGAAGGCAGTGGCTGAGCGTCTTAGTGTCCTGGATATGACGTTAAACTCTATCTGATTATTAAGTTCCAATTCTAGAACTCTGGGGAACGTGGAGCACTAGCGCATTTGCTATAAAATAACCCAACAACGGTTGACATGCTGTAAAATCCAACCAACCAACCAGCCAACTACTACATTTCGAAAACAAAGACACTACCTAAGCCGGTGATTAATTACCAACAACGCTTGCTACTAGCCCTTCCCCACCCGCGTCGAGAGAATTGTCAACGTTTTACTGGCTGCTGCTGCTGCTGCTGCTGCTGATGATGATGATGATGATGCTTTTCATATATTATGAGATCTGCTTTGTTTTGTTTGCGTAACATTATTTTATTCATTTCGATGAGAATATAGATAAATAAAAGAAACATTTTTTAAAGAATGCATATATATATATATATATATATATATATATATATATATATATATATATATATGCACACACACACAACACACACACACACACCACACATATTATATATATATATATATATATATATATATATTATATATATACCAAACGTGTTGGTAGATCCTTGCAGAGAGAAAAAAACCAGCAGAAAGTTTGATTGTAAAAATATACTACCAAACATCAACCAGGAAGAAAAAAATTTTTGAAAAAAAGAAAGGACCAAGATATTCGTACCATCAAAAAATAATCTATTGTACAGTAATTGGCCCAAATAAAAAAAATTTATATGTATATATATGTATATAAGATAATATATATTTCATATAACCGCTAGGAGAAAGCTAA
>CM042144.1:105238358-105253158 GCA_023376005.1 Doryteuthis pealeii | reverse complement strand
CTACAGCCAACACATGGTCATTGGCAGAATTTTACACACCTGCAGAGGTGCAATCGGCGTATTATACTGTCCCAACCGTCAGAGCTTTTAATTGTGTTTAAATTAGTATTAAATAGGAATTCAAAATTATTTGTATTAGATAGGGATAAATGATATAAATGTAAATTATTTTTATCAAGAGTTGTTGCTTGAAACTGTAATTGCTTGATAAGAATTATGACACTCGAAGCCGTGTCACTAAGTACAATCAAATTATTATCATTAAATAGAAATAATTACTTGAAGATATATACTAATTAGGATTAGTTGCTAAATTTTCCTAATTTAACTAATTACATAGGAATGTTATATATACTAGTTAAACATCGGGCATATAAACGAGGAGAGAGAGAGACAGAGAGACAGAGAGATAGATGACAGATAATGTTACACTTCTGCTTGCTGGTTCTAACTCTTCGATAATTCTCTCTGGGCTCCTAGTTAAGGGTTGGTTTTCTTTCTGTTGATTTTTCTTCGTGCTGGGCTGGTCAAACTTTTTTTAATTACTTAAGACTTGGTTGTTTCTTAATAATAAAGCTTTATTTCCAGAACCCAGCCCATGATTTCGCCGCGAGGGGAGATGGACCCAGGGAGCTGACAAATCGTCTACGCTCTTCGAAAGTCTGGTCGCATCTCATTAACTAAACTAAAACTTATTATCACGGTACCCAATCGCGCACCTTCATGGAGTCAAAGGTTATTAAAACTGTCTGGTAATATTCCATGGACCCATCATTCTAAATCTAACGGACCTAATTCAAATATTCTAACTACAGGTACGTTCATAATTCATAAGCTGCTTATAAATTATGTAATAGGAACATTTGAAACCATATAACAGTCTGCAACATTTTTTATTGGAGAGAAATACTTGATATCAGATAACTAAATTATTTGTATTTAGAAAAGTTACTTGAATTTATTCTTGTTTGCTATTGATTGTTATTATTAGTTACTTGAAAGAATATAACAGTATGCCAACATACGATTATTACTATTACTAGCAAAATAAAAAATCTCCCTCTGGGCGACGTAAAATAAATATTGCATGAGGGGATGGGTGTTGAAAATTTAATATCAGAGAGTTTGTATCATAAGTAAAGTAAAATCATCAAATTTATTAAAGGTGTAAAAACTAAAATAAATTTATTAAAGGAGTAAAAAATTAAAAAATTGAAATCGAAACTTAGTTCTGATAACTTTTAATACATATTAAAATAAAATAAAAATATAGATAGATAGATAATACCAGGTATGTATTTATTAAAACTTATTTTAAAAAACAATGAGGACTGTCTAACATTGCATGTTCAAATTTTGAGTGTATTCTATTTATGACAATTTTAGGCAGTGTGACGTATGCAGTGACGGAGTTTTGATTACAGACAAAAACCGGAAGCGAATCTCCATTATTAATAGATTAAATAGAAGTGATTGTTTGAAACCATTTAATTGTGTATAAATTAGTATTAGATAAGAATACTTGAAACCATACAACTGTGTGCGAATTATATGTATTGGAGAGAAATATTTGATTTCACATAACTGTAAATTGTCTTAATGATTATTTCTTGAAGTTATAATTCTTTACTCAAAACCATATAACTGTGCAATCAAATGATAGCACTGGTCTACAAAAGTTTTTTTTGTCTGAGGCAAGAATGTGAATAGGTGTTTTTTACTAATTTGTGTGTGCTGAATTCAAATTTATAAACAGTTTTGCTCTATCACCTCTACTTTTCTGTCTTTTTAAATAGTCTCATTTTAGTATATACAGAGTATTTCAACAGTTGCAGCAGCTTATTACAGATAAAACAGGATAGATAAAGAACATTGACGGAATAAATATACTTGGATGACACAATGTACACAATTCATAGTACCGCAGACAGTTAGAAGCGTGTTTTCTTAGATGATCTGCTGTATTTTGCCTCCGGGATGTCACGCAAGAACATCCAGCAGAAGTCTCCCATCATATAATATGCGTCGTTGGAAACAATGAAATTGCGTCGTTGAAATTGTAATACAAAAATATACCAAAAGATTGTGTAACATAATTGTCGAGGGATACCTTCCTCTGTGCTACGAGAGACGATAACCTCTTGCGCTGACTGCCAGTGCACTACTGGCTGTTTGATTGAGACGTATTGGTTACGCTTAATTGCCAAAATCCGTCTTGATATATAGCTATAATATATATAATGTAATGCTATCACTTTACATTTATTGCATAATAACTATTAAAAAAAGACACAAGTCACACAATATTAGAAATTAACTCTGAATGCATATACGCCTTTATGTACAGTATGTGTACAAAATGTACTCAATTTCTTTGTAAACCAGTGTGTTAAATCTTATTATAATGAAGATTAAGTGTTTGTCTGTATGAAACCAAAACTATATTATATATTCATATCACAATTCCCTTAGCTATTTATGTCACATTCTCCACGATTTTATTTTTATTTAAACCTCAATTGTTAATAAATTGTTTTCCATTATTAATACGGGTAGCTTTATCTATATATTAATAACGTGCAATTGTATTTATATCATACAACAAAAATAGAGGTTTTATATGTACAACAAAATAGCGATTTATCGTGAGAATCGGAAAGGTTATTGATATTAAAAATGTTATTTTAATAAATATGCGCTCTGTATTATTGATTTCTAATTATTTGGTTTTATCTTAATTAATACGAGCCAAACTCTCGGTGATAAATCTTTAAAAAAATCCTTTAACAAGAAAAAATAAGTCATTTTATTCTTTACTTCCTATTTTATCTAAATGATTAAATTAGGAAAATGTAGCAATGAAAGACTGAAGTGATAGAAGAGTTTTAGTTTTTCTATACTTCGATTATACACCCTTCTGTTTCAAATATGTTTATCTTCATTGTTATTTAGTTTCCTTAGCCGTTCTAATTTAATATACTATTTCATTACATTAAAATTTAAATACTTGCACCCGGCGAAGCGTGCATATATTTGCTAGTAGAAATAATTAATTGAAAGCATCTAATTATCAGTATTAGACATGGATACTTGATACTCGACACTTCCCAGAGTTACAGAATTGATAGATACAGTTTAGCATCAAAACCCCGGATACCTTCAGTGCCAACTCGCTTACTACGATGTCGCAGTCCAGTATATTACCCACTAGGCCACGGACACTCTTCACGTTTGGTTGGTTGGTTGATTGGATTTTACGACATGCCAAATCTTGAATTATCTTATACCGAATATATTTTTGTTTTATTCATTCTTGTGTATTCAATTTTGTAACTAATATTTAACGCATCTTAACTCAATTTTTTTTTATTTAACACATAGATGGAAAATAACAGGTACTACAACTCTGAGTCAAAGTGGACATGGGTGTAATGGCAATGAAAGTGTATTCCCCACTACACAGAGCTTCATAATTGGAACCTCACAGTTACGAGGGGCGTTCAATAAGTAATGCCCCTGACCCATTTCCAAATAGCTGAAAGTTTGCATGTGCAATTATTTATATCTCTATAGATTAAGCGGCAAATTACAGCTATAAACTAATTGTGGTTTCTGATTGACAGGTGTTTGAACTGAGTCAAGTGTGAAATTGAGCCTGTTGAGTGTCGAGCAGTTATCTGTTTTTTGTATTTGGGGTGTTCTACAAAAATGGTCTCCAGAGCTGCATCAAACGATGGAAGAAAAGCGTAACTCTGGGTGGTTCCTATGTAGAAAAAGGCTAATAACTGTGCCAAGTTTCGTTGCTCTACTGCTATGGGAAGTGGGTCAGGGGCATTACTTATTGAACGCCCCTCGTATATGTAGTTTATCGTCATACCCAGTATACTAAGACCGTCAGACATTGCCATCTAGAACATATATGATAAAAAGGGCTGGGGTGTAAGTTATAAGAACAATTGAGGAATACGGCCAGGACAATCGTATAGGTACTACGACTTGACATGACCAGCTGATCGATTGGAGGGAGTCTCTCTGACTACCTTTTAGCACGAGGGCCAAATAGAGGTTGCATGTTATGAACTGCTCAGCCACCAGGATTCCGTCGTTAAGCATCACGAGTCCCATCCAGGGTGAATAGGTGCCACAATTGGGGAGGTTTTTTACCCCTCTGCAGAGGTGCAGCCGGTGCATTCTACAACCTCAACCAACAGGGCGGGACTCTCCGGGTAGACAGTTAGAAACAGAAGGTGATGTAAAGAACCTGACGCACGTAACCGAGTTAGTAAAGTTTTGTTTTAACAAGAATTCGAAAGTTTGAAATATATAAAGGAAATCGTTTTGTCTCTCGGGACAGTTTTGGTTAGGAGATAAAATACTACATCCTCTGTTTTTTGAAATCACAGCTAGATTATACGTATCAGTATGTGAAATATAATGACCGTTATTTTATCTGATTAGGATCTATAGAATTTTACTTTCATATGGCATTTTTTTTCCCTTACTTTAGCCGGGGGAAATATTTGCTAAGATAAACATGGATGATAAGATAAAGGAATTAGTTTATCTGAAAATAACTCGAAATGATTTCCTCAATAACAATAAAACAACCCGGATGTCCATTTCGTTTCCTGTTTCATTTTCCTATTAACAAAGGTGAATTCAGTATTTTTCTTAATGTGATATTCATAAATTCTTCTTGAAAATTGAATAAATTATAAGGCTGAAGTAAAAAATTGTGCAATTCAACAATAGAGAAAGCCAGGACACTGAAAGATGAATTACGTTAAAAAGTGTAGCATGAACTCAGAATCTGAATTCTTAATTGTATTATGTTCTTAAAGAAAAACAACAGTTAACTAATCTCTTGCTTGATTTCTTCATAAGACTCGTGCAAATATTTTAGTAGTTCTAAAAAGAAAATCAACACTTTATTATCATTATTCGTAACTCGATGACACATGTACTTATTGTGTTTTTGTTGTACAAGGAGTTCATCATGATATTAATAAAAAAAATCAATTGGCCAACAGCCGTAGACAAAAAGGCTTGGCACTAGTTTGACAGGGGCATTTGTGAAATTCTCGAAACATCAGCAAATGGATCGGTGGATAAACGTATCTTAACAACATCTAAGATCATTGTCAGTTACGCAGCAGAACGGTATGTTTTTGCAATAAATTTCTTATTTTTATTGCACCCGTTATTTTACAATGCTAAATATATTTTCTTTATTTATTCTAATATTCACTTCAATGTGTATATTCTAAAAGTTTTTATTTTGTGAGAATGTTTAGTTTTAAAGAGGGGGCTCCTTTTGTTGTTGTTCTTTCTTTTTCTTTTCTTTTTTTTTTTTTTTTTTTTTTGGCTTTGGTGCTCTAAAATAAAAACGTCAGATTTTAATCATCGTCGACGAAAAAAAAATTACGGTCATAAAAGGAGGATCCAATTTATGCCTAAATTGTAAAACGAGCCCCCACTAACCATTCTCACGAAATAAAAACTTTTAGAATATACACATTGAAGTGAATATTAAAATAAATAAATAAAATATATTCCGTTGACAATTAAATTTTGAGGTACGGGCAAGGTTCAGATATAATATATCAATGCGCTTACTAAAATCATTTAACTTTCAAAATTTATTATTATAAGAAAAATGTAATTTATCAAAAAATAAACATTAAATCATATTACAGTGGACAATTCCTTATATTCTATTTTATAATGCTTTTTATTCAATATACTGCTATTTTTCTTATTTACAAAAACCTAAACGTTTGGGCAAGTGGGAACGTGTTAATGGAATTTCAGTTTATTTCAGTGGGAAAAATTGATTTGATATACGTGGAAATTCAGTTACGAGCGGAATCGAATTTATCTCGTAAGTCAAAGTATCGCTATATATACAAGGTGTGTCATAAAAGTATCGAGATTGAGGCTGTATTTACCAAGATAGAAATAAACAATGAATGGAACGTTATTTTTTCACAATACAAGGTGTGTCATAAAAATGCCGAGTTTGAAGCTGTATTTACCAAGATAGAAATAAACAATGGATGGAACGTTATTTTTTTTTCAGAATACAAGGAATGTCATAAAAGTGCCGAGTTCGAAGCTGTATTTACTAAGATAGAATGTAATATAGATAGATAGAAATATATATATATATATATATATATATATATATATATATATATATATATATACTAGAAAGGTACTCGGTCTATGATCAGAATAAAAAATTAGAAACACCAGAGAGTGAGTGAAGAGAAAACAGAAGTAAGGGAGAAAATAAGAGGAAAATGATCTATCAAATTAAAAATAAATCGCTGAGAATTTGTAAAGTAGAATGTTTGTTTATTTTAGGATTTTTCTTTTTGTTTACATTTAAGATAATATTTTTAAAGATGCATTCCTAAACTTTATTAAAGATTTAACGATGAACAAAGCTAAGAATTAGTGTATTATAATATTCGTTTATCTTAAGAATAGTCTCTTTTTGTTTAAACATTTGAAACAACTTTTTTTAAGCGAGTGTCCTTGCCTGTTGATTTCAAATGAAATGTATTCGTTTAATTCTTTTTTTACCGTATTAAAATGTAACTATAAAATGCTAAAAATTAAATACTTACAATCTATTCTTATCTTTTCTTTTTAATAAAAAAAAAACTCTTTTAAACATACGAAAAAAATTAAATACTGATTAAAAATGGATATATTTTATTCTAAAATGAAAGTATTAATAATAAAAACAAAGCTGAGTTATTATTAATTGTTAAATTAAATGTTTTCGTTTATTATTGTTATTTACTTCGCTGAAAAAATAATTCAATCGGTAAACTACATACAAATTAGAAATTTAGAAAAATTATTTTATTCTATTTTTAACCAAATAAATATTTACAAGATTAGACCGGTGATACGCGAGAAATTCCGAGCTTATTATGAACTATTAGGGCACAAATTACCAGCAGCGGCACCATTTTAAATAATTGCTGATATAGACAGCAGCAAGCGAATATTTTTTATATTAGCAGAGCAGCTATTCCACAATTACTGCAAATCGTTTGATTTTTGGTTAATTAATTTATATACCTTAGTCAGTAAAAAATCAATAACCAAATTTGGTGTGTCTCTTAGTTATAAGGATACCAAGGTGTATGCAAGATTTCGAATCTGAATAATATCTTGTTTCTGAGTTATAAGTGGACACGTACATATCAAACTTACTTATATATATATATATATATATATATAATATTATATATATATCTGTTCAATAAATCATAAAACTATTATATCATCTTTGCTACTTCGTGGTTGTTTCTAATTAAACCTTCTCTTGGTTTTCAGTTAGCCGAGATTATATTTTGTTAGCGTAACGTTGAGAACGAATCAGTTGACCAGATAGTCAAGATGGCCGCTGCGGATGAGTCAGTCCCAAATGATCTCCAAATTTCAACTCATTAAATAAACGGACAGCTGAACTCCTCAAATGTCTTCATTATTTTAATTAGAGAATCGTGGAAAGATATGAACACCTCATCACTTCATATTATCATGTATCTCTAAGATTTTTTCGTTTCTCTTTTTTTATTCCAATTCCCAAACTTCGTGTCAACATTCACTACTTTGTTATTTTTTTAAATTTCTTCCTTCACTGTCTTTCATATTTTGCTGTTGCTGTTGTTGTTATTGTTGCTACTAATTTGAAAACGCGACACTTGTATGGAATGAAAAGTAGAAATGGTTTTCATCAGCAAAAAATTAAAAAAAGAAGTTCTCATCACCATAACAGCTGAGCTGTGAATTTCTATCTGATATGAAAGGAGTTGGATGTTAAAAAGAAAATGAAACTCTAGCTTCAATATGTGAGACTAAATAAAGCCAATAAAATATTACACTCAAAATAAACAGTAAACACCACCCTCGTTACAAAA
Organism: Doryteuthis pealeii; assembly: GCA_023376005.1. Classification (NCBI taxonomy): domain Eukaryota; kingdom Metazoa; phylum Mollusca; class Cephalopoda; order Myopsida; family Loliginidae; genus Doryteuthis; species Doryteuthis pealeii. Next base: position 105,245,218 of record CM042144.1, on the reverse strand, counting down.
AAAACCCCAAAAAACAACTAAGTCCCTGAATCTCCCTCTTCTCACAAAAAAAAAACAACAAAAAACAAAAACACGATTAGAATAATGTTTAAATTTCTTTTAACTAAGATTACAATAAAAAATAAAACAAAACAAACGAGAGATAACAAAAAAGAACAGTGACACTTAATGATTAATATACAACTATTTATTTTAATGATAATAAGGACAGGGTTAGACGAGGAGAAAGTTAAGGTAACTATCAATGTCCTTAAAAGAACAAAACTACGACAAGACAGGAGAGTGGGAAGTATTTAAGATAGTATTAGACACCCGCCAGAATCGAAGACGCTTTGATAGGTGTCGATTTAACATGAAATCCAAATGACGTCTTTTCTGTTTTATAAGCCTCTTAACTTCCTGAAACGAAGATTTCCTTCTCTTTGCATAAAAGGTCTCCAGAGTAGCAAGATAAGAATCTGAAACGTTGAGGCGATCACCAAAAACCCGCACAGGATTAAAGATATCAGCGTTCCCGAGTGGCGGGCTGTTTGTTCCAAGAAACGGTGTCTTTTTTTTTATCGCATCAATAATTAACACAGGAGATTAATCTGCTTCGTCTTTCTCTTTCTTCGCTCGAGATGCGTTCGTCTAACACCACCAATGCTGATATATGTTTCATGGCAGCTAACTTCTGTAATTAAAAGAGAACTGTGGGGCAAGAACGTAGGGGTGGCAGAAGAGGTGAAGACGAACTGGTAATCTGGTGTATATTTCATATTAATTTTTAATGAACCTTCGTTTTGTGTAGCGATAATTAAATATAACAAACAGAGGTAATACACGATTTTTTCATGCTTGCTTTTATATATATATATATAAAAAAGAATCATGTTTTATTAATTAATTTTTTATTAATTAAGTTAAAGATTAAAATAAAGAAAGAAAGAAAAAAATCATTCATTAGCATTTTTTCCTCAAGAGTAAAGCGATAAAAAAATATTTATAAATTATATTAACAAATAATCCATTTAACAGAAAAAAACGTAATTCTTATAAGTTTTTTTTATAGGAATCTCAAAGTTCCAGGTTCGATACCGGTTCTCGCCAACCCAAGTCATGAGTATGAGACGTTAGGTAATCTGATCAGTGCAGTAAAGCATTTGGGAGCTGACGGGTGAAGTGATGCTCCACCTCAGCAAAAACAATCTCCCTTGTCTAGTACTAATGAAAGGGGATAGACTCCCTCGCCTTTCGGCTGATACAGAGTATAGGCTACTCCACAGGTTTTACTTAAACTGAAAAAATGGATGATTGTACATGAGCATTCGCGTTAATTTTGTTTAAATGTACGAAAAATATACAAATATTTTTTAAGTAACAAATACAGACAGAATTTAAGTGAATTATCAACATGATATAATATAATAAAATACAAAAGTAATATTAAAATTATAAACATTTTTTTCTTCTTTAACTTAATTAAAATGACAAAATTTGAGATATTACAATTTGAACAATTTTAGCGTAAAATACTTAGAAAAAGAGAAAATTAATGAATTAAAATGGGAAAATAATTAAGTAACGCAGTCGTCATAACAACAGTTGTAGTAGTAGTAGTAGTAGTAGTAGTATTAGTAGTAGTAGTAGTAGTAAAAATAAAGAATTAGAATGAAGAAAAAAAAGGTTACAAAATAAAACTTACAAAATAAACTGTTTAATCCAATATCATTTATAGGCCCTCTTTATGTTAAAGTCTTCTGATTGTTTATCCTACTTATAGCGTTTTTTTCTCGGGTTATTTCTACTACAGAGGAAAGTGGGATGTTTTTATTTAATTACATCAGTTATTCGAAGGGCTTTATAATCGTAAATATACAGGGTACTTGAACAGTACCTGAATATGTTCACTCGATTATATTTTTTTAGTACTTCCGATGACTTCCTCAATTGTTCTATCTTTTTCTTGAGCGCTAAGGTAGTAAGTTTGCAATTCTTATACATAAATCTATTGAATAAATTCGATACTCTTTGAGCTCAAACTTCCCCGGCTTATTCACTCTGAATGAAGAAAGCTAGATGGAAGAATAACTTATGACTTAACACTTTGCCTCCCAAATTTTCCCGACGGCTGTACTAGGAATTCCTTACGTGTATGATGGGATATTTGACTATATATTCACCTCAGAACTCATTCTATTTAAATAAAGTCCTATAATTATTTCAATCTGAGTTCTTCCGCTCAGCTCTAATAAACTAACCATCAGTTTTTGTACTTTGCTTGGATGTAGTCAGATAGCCGCTGCGAGCGGTTTTAAGTAGACAAAGAGTAAAATTGTATTGATATTTCTACTCAAAAAATTGATCTGCCATAAACAGACCAAGAAAAAGTTACTATTGAAAATTCAATATGGTTTGCTAGTATTTTTCAGGTGCACCCTGAGAATTGTGAATAACCCCAACTTTTGAATGTATTACTGGGTACTGCAGCTAGTTTATCATACGCTACCTTGCAGTTACATTGTTGGCGTACGAGGATGAGTAAAAAAGTAATGCCATTTTCTTTATTTCATGTGAAGTTTAAAAAAAACAAAACTAAGGCCTGCATTGAGACCATAACGATGCTCAGAGCAAGAATCCGACGAGTATGATCCAACTTTCCAATGGACAATGTCCTCTATATGCATGGCAATTCCCGATCATACACAAGCATCAAGACAAGGGAGAAAATCGCTTAATGTGTGTGTAAAACTTTACCGCATCCTCAATACTCCCCAGATTTAGCGCATTCAGATAATCATCTTTTTGGCCCCATGAAAGAGGGTTTGATAGCCAAGCATTATTCCAGGGATGAGGAAGTGAAATCTGTAGTGAAGAAGTGGCTCAAAGAACAGTCAACATAATTTTACGGGGCGCGGATAAATGCTCTCATTCGAAGTTGGAAACATTCCTATTGAGAGAAATGGTGACTATGTGGAGAAGTATGGACGTGATCCACAGAGAATAAGCTTCAATTTGATGTATAATGCATGTTCCTGTGTTGATAATTATACCTGTCCTAAACAAAATGGCATTACTTTTTTACTCACCCTCGTAAAATCAGGCTGACTCCATAACCAAATTAAAAACATTCCCGTCTAAATCTGGACCTACAATTATGAAAATTTGGATTCTCCAGTTTTAATTTCTATGGTTGTTTTCAGCAATTTTTTTATGACAATTTTTTTCTATACAATAACAATTTTTATAACTGGGAAATAAATTTGGGAATTATCACAATTAATTGCGAAATCCAATAAAAGTCAGCCATGAAATAGAAATAATTGTTTGAGTGGAAAGTAAGGACCGAATTTCCTTTTGAGAGTAAGCAATGTCACTCAACAAATCCAACGACAATTATTGAAAGTAACTTGGCTTTATCTGATGGAACCCTGCTTTTCTCGTAGATTGACTTATTGAATGAGGTGTGATAATAAGAACAACTAACAATTAAGATAAGAGAAAATGAGAGACAAAATAAACATCAACACAAACATCACCAAGAACAATAATGATGGTAACAACAACAACAACAACAACAACACCAGCAGCAGCAGCAGCAGGAGGAGGAGGAGAAATAATAGAAACTTAGACCAGAGGTCCTCAAACGTTTTAACTCGTCGATTCCTTTATGACATGTTTACATTGTCATCGACTCCTACTTAAGTTTAATGAAAACATTAAATCATTTTTGAAATAAGTTAATATACTTTTTTATTTAAATAATTTTATGAATGGGAATGCAAGTAAGAAACGCTCAGCTGCTGTCTTGAGCTTCGACCTCCATTTGATCCTCCTATATTTAATCGACCCCAGAGAGCTCTCATTGACCCCAAGGGGTCGATATTGACCACTTTGATATATTAACATCAGTTAATATATTAATAGCAGTTCAAAATAACGCTATTATTATGAAAATAATTATGAAAAAATAGATAAGACATAGAAGGCTCTCAAATGTAGGCTGTTGGGTCTGGTTTGGTTTGGTTTGTTTTATTTTACGGCATATCAACCTCAGCAGGTCATTTAATGCCGACAAAGTTTTTAAATAAATTAATGGATACTCAATGTTTTTGTTAACACATCTTTCTATTTAACCTATAGATGGGACCCTAAAAAGTATACCACTCCGGGTCAGAGTAGACTAGGGAGCAATGGTGATGAAGGAGTGCTCCACATTCCCCAAACCCCAGAAGTGAAACCTCACTATCAGATAGAGTTTAGAATTCCCAGGATATGAAGATCCTCAGTCACCGCCTTCTAGCAACCATATGATAAAAAGGGTTGGAGCTTGCCATAGGGCAATAGGGTTGGAGAAAGCATATAAGTGCTAAGGCTTGATGTGACCAGCCGATTGATCGGAGGGGGCCTCTCCGACTGCCCGTCTAGCCGAGTAAGGGCCAAAGTGGTTATATTTCAAGTCATGGACTGCTCAGCCACCTGGGTTCCATCATTAAGCATTACGGGTCGCTAACCACCGCCAACAGGTTGGCCTCATTGGAGGTGCAGTCGGAGAATTCTAACGCTCCAGTCGACAGGGTGGGTAGGCTGTTGGGACAGAAAAAAGAGAGAAAGAAAGAAGTGAGAGAATGAAATAAAAAGTTTTAAAAGTTTTAAAAATATTGAATACATAACAAATAGGAATAAATAAAAACGTCTTTAGCATAAAATAATCCAAGGGTTAACATGCCGTAAAACCAAACAACCTACTAACCAAATAATGTTTTTGTTATGATACGAACACAAGACGGCTGGGAAACGCTAGATATTTTCTTCGGAGCTTGTACGGAAACATTTTTCTTTAATTTCTTATCACGAATCACAAATTCTTTGTCTGAAAAATCTATTAATTGTAAGACTATAAAATTTATTTATGAGATAGTTAACATAGAAATTAATTAAAGGAATCTTAAACTCCCCCGTTTAACATATGGATAATTAATTACTTTTATCTACACAAGATTAACCCGTGCAAATCCTCCGGTTCAATAATATATACAAATAATGTATCACACGATTCTGACACAGATGTTACTGACATTGTTCCTAAGTCATACAAGAAGCAACATTAACACTATTTTTATTTACACAATGTACTAAGAATATCATTAGATCAAATGAGAGAAAAGGGTTTCACACTGAAAAAAAAAAATACAAAATCCGGCCGTAATCCACAGAAACCATTACAGATGCGGACAACGGAGATGATCTAGTGCTTCTCGCAAATAGATCTACACAAACCGAATCACTGCTACATAGTCATAGAAAAGCATCAAGAGGCATTGATCTCTATGTGAACTCAAACAAAACGTAGTACATGTGTTTTAAACAAGAAGGAGATATCACCACATTGGATGGTAAGCCTCTGAAATTAGTAGACCACTTCACATACCTGGGTAGTAATATCTAATCTACAGAATGTGAATGCAATTTACGCCCAGGAAAGACATCGAATCCTATAGACAGATTATTGATCATATAGAAATTTGATCATTCTGATAAAGCGAGAATCCTTGCGATCAATAGTCGTGCCAGTGCCCAGCATGTTCTGTTTGTCTTACTTGGCTGATATGTCTGATAGGGGGTAAGTGGCCACACAGTTGCCTTTTCTGGAATTTTGTTTCCAAGATTCGTTTAATGCAGCACGTATCATCCTTGTGTAGTCCACATCTAGCTTTTTCTCCAAGTGTTTCGTTAGAGTCAAAGTGGTGCAGCCATACATTAGCACTGATACAGCTATAGCTTGGAAGAATTCTCGCTTTATCTTATCAGAAATATCAGATTTCCACATGAACTATAATATATAGTACTCCATACTTTTCTATGTGTATATTGTCCTCATTTCCTATAAATGAAATATTACTGCCTAGGTATGTGAATATGGCTACTAATTTCGGAAGAGATCATACAAGTTATGTAAGAAAAGTTCACCAAAAATTATTTCAAATCCAAACTATAAACTACAAGTTATACCCTTCAAAGTAATCCCCCTGGAGTCTAATGCACTTTCTCATCCTTCTCTGCCACGCTTCCGGGATTCTCCGTAGCTCTGTCGCCACGGCCTTTTTGATATCGTGCACATTCTCAAAACGGGTTCCCTTGATGTCCCCCTTGCGCTTGGGGAAAAGGAAAAATCACATGGAGCCAGGTCAGGCGACTCGGGAGATTGCTCCTGCACAGTGATGTTTTACTGGGCCAAGAACTCTCGGATACTCAGGGCAGTGTGGGCAGGTGCGTTGTCATGGTGAAGCACCCATGAGTTGTTTTACCACTTCTCTCGCTCTTCTCGCGCACTGAACGAAGCACACGCCACAGCATCTATTTGTAGACATGCTGGTTGCTCGCTGGCTTCATGACAAGAACTCGTAGTTTTTAGTTTGTTTTTTGTGACACCTGGAACTTTTCTGACATACCTCGTACAATGGGGAGATGTCTCCAACTTGTTTAAAACATTCCGTTAAGCATATTACCCCAACAGCGGAAAAAAAGTTAATAGAAAGTTTGCGTAGTTCTAATCTCCTAAGGAGAGACAGATATGTCCTTCCTATCTTGAAAATCATAATATGTAGATGTTTACTTAGCTTAGTATGTCCGAAACGTGGGGTTCAATTGATCGTAGGAATATTGCAAATCTGCTGAAAACCAAATTTCATACTTTGGATTATTGAACGACAGATGGTAGCAAAAATTAATCATTTTTACAGCGTTTTGCTAGTAACACAAAACAGGACAAAAACAAGAAAAAAAACCTAAATAACACAACGGCATCGTCTAAGTAATTAAACAAAAAATACACGAATGACGATCTTTTACGTACTGAGAAAATTCCCCAAGTCTTTAAA
>CM042144.1:105228358-105233358 GCA_023376005.1 Doryteuthis pealeii | reverse complement strand
GTTTCACCGGTTCGATCTCTGTCGTGGGGAGATCGAGGTATACGCTGCTGATGAGACCTAATTAGGTCGTAACAACTGTCCAGTGTTCTGCACGTCGCACGCGGTATTCGCCGAGTTTGTTTGTCGCGATTATTCAATTGTATATATATATATATATATATATATATATATATATATATATATTGGTGAAACTTCTAGAAACACAAAAATAATTTAATAGATTGGAAATTTGAAAATGCCACGGTCCAACATGTATTTGTCAAAATCATAATTCAATTTTTTTCTAAGATATTAGATCACATCCACAACAAAATGATAAGACAAATTTTTGATTATGGTGTTATCGTGAATTCTAATACAATTAAGCAAAGTCTGGGTTGTTTCAATTTATCCACTTTGTTAGACAGACTTTTTCTAAAAATTTATGATATATCGGATTTTTAATGGTTTCCTACGTGTACCATACAGTTATTCCTTTTACGCTTAATCAAATTTATTCTAACTTTAATATCTTACACATATTCACGCTTTGTGCATCTATATACATAAATTAACCATAACGTCTACGTAGTAGAAATAAAAATATGTGTAGTAATATAATTTTTTTCTAAATTTTATTTTCTAATAATTTTTTCTTTTAATTTACATCTATTCATATATCAAATATATAAACTTATAATATCTTAAACTGAAATAAACTGAAAATCACTATTCGCTGGTAATTTTGTCGAGTATTTAATGATGTTTCTATTTCAGAGTAACAATAAAAATAAAATTAAAACCATTCACTTTTGCAGTTCTGAGGCCCAAAAAAGTATATAACTGAGATTGATACAATTATCCCATTGGTACATAAATGTGTAAATACCTACTTCAAAGACCACAGTGACAAGTAACTGGGGGCACACTTGCTCATTTGCAACAAAAGATTCATCTGTGTAGAATTTTATGTCCTTAAAATACCCAAATAGATAATAATCTGAAGGAGTCAAGTCAGGAATATGGGATGAATGCAGTAAAACATCAATTGCTGGAATTTGTTTATTTCCATCAATTGTTTTCGAATACAGCAAGATGGAACTTTCTGATATTTTAACTTCTCAGTAGACAATTCCAAATACTGTTTCGAATATCATGAACCTCACATTCATTTAAAAAAAAGAATGCTGCTAACGAAAAAAAAAAGATTATTTTCTCTAATACTTTCTCATCTCTTGTTTTCAGTATGGAAAGAATTTCAACACTGTTTAGACAACATATACTCATCCTAATGTCCTGATGAAGGTTCATTTCTAAATAAAGTCGATTTATTTCCATATCTTATCACACACACACACACACACACACACACACACACACACACACACACACACACACACACACACACATATATATATATATATATATATATATATATATATATATATATATATTAATGCTTTAAACAGACCTCGTAAAAGATTCATTTTTTATATACAATAGAAGGAGGGTAAAGGGAAAATAAAAACGAGTTGCTAGCTAACATGTTCGTCCCTCGCTCAACAGAGCTAAATATCGAGGAAAATAGAATAACCAGTAAATGGGACGAGTAAAAAATAAAAAAAAAAATAACCAGAAGAAAAGAACAATTTCTTTTCTATACCTCAAAAAAGGGGGGGGAGAAGATCTAAAGATTGATGATATTTAAACCAAGTAAGCCCTCTCTTTGTTTACAAAGAGCAGGCTTACTGGTAAGAATATAAAATGTCTCCAAAATTTTGAGGTGAAAAGAGTGTGACTTGCTCTCAACTGAGAACCAGTTAACACTGAATTAGTTGGCATAATTATGAGGTGCTCGCCTATAGAGGAACCATAAGTGTTCCTCAGTACATCGTTCAGACCGACGATTCCATTTCTAATCTTAGTGGACACACACACACACACACACACACACACACACATATATATATATATATATATATATATATATATATATATATAATCCCTCAGAACGACAATACAGAATCTAACTAATTGTCAATTATTTCTACAACAGCTTGAGCAAACAACCCTTTGCACAAAAAATGTTTAATAATAATAAATGATGATAACCACAAAAGCACTTTAAAAAGCATAGAATTTAAGTATAAAGAATATGGAGCGTTTTTTATTATAGAATTCTTGCCCTGGTGAGCTACTAAGCGAAACTATTAGTAGGTATATCTAGCTCATTAGGTTTAACTTTCATTTGCTCTACTTGGGTGTCGATCAAATTTTACATTTTAGCTTGAGATAATCCTAGAGGTTTATATATATATATTATAATATATATATATATATATATATATATATATTATATATTTATTTATTTATTTATTCATATTAACTAATACAAATGAAAGTCTGTCTAACCATTGGTTTCTGAATATCACTTTTTCGCTGTTATTCGTCGTCAGAGACGTTGACTTTTGAAATGGACAGTTTTTTAAACTTTTGGCTCGTGTTTACGTGATCCGTTATTCGTTCTTGCATTTTGCTTTCGTCATTCACCGGCATCATATTTGTCGTCATTGGGTCTCGTGTTTTTATGATGATTTAACATTTTTCCGTTTTTATTTCCTTATTTTTATTTTTTATTTTATTTTGTTATTTTTTATTTTTATTTTAGTTTGTGTGTGTTTTATTTATATGTGAATTCTTAATTATGGCGGTCTGAGGTTTTGGTTAGTCCAATTCCATATTAAAAATTTTTTTCGGTGTGGGCATGCCCTAAAAATTTCTGTTTTGTTATTTAGGAAATTGTGTTCGGAGTTTATTCCTTGAAGAATACGGAATTTTTCTGTTGTGCATAATGAGCATTTTTTTTTTTACCCATTTGTGTATAGCTTCGATTGGTCTAGTATTTTCCATTATATAATATATATTATATATAATATATATATATATATATATATAGTTTTCTTTTGGCCAAGTGTTATAATGTTAATCGATTTTTTAGGTTGGTCTTTTTTTGGGTTTTTTTTTTGTTTTTTTTCATTTTTTTCCCAGCTAAAGTTACGGTAGTATATATCTTTACTAACAAAACTATTTCCGGTTTTTTCCTACCACAGGGTTTACTAATAAGATTAGTATATATATATATAGTATATATATATATATATTATATATTATATATATATATATATTATATATATATATATATATATATATATCATAGATTACATATAAAGGGATTAAAGATGGTCCGTTTTCATAGGGCCGTTCACTTAAATCAGACTTTCTTTATCTGTGTTCAAATCTGCAACTATAGATTTTCTCGAATTTCAATCCCGTCTGCTGATGCTGCAGGCGTTGTGCCTTCTTTTTCCAGATACAAGGGATGCCCCCAGGTGTCTATAAGAAAGAAAGGTAGAAAGAAAGAAATTACGTAAGGTGGCGAACGTTATCAATAAAAAGGGGGGGGGGAGAGGCAACTTAAACGGAAGTGGATCTTTTTCCCAGAGAGCATTTTTGTTATCCTTTACGCGGACACAGATAGGACCCGTCATCCCTCTCTTACACTCACGATGCGTTCGATGTGAGCGTTGAACGTACGTAGGCGTTGCATTTTAGTGATGTCCCTCCTGGCGCTGTTGTCGTTGTTGTTGTGTTTTTTTGTTGTTGTTGTTTTTTTCTCGTCATGGATCACACGTGACTCACAGCATTTCTATTCTCGATAATTCTATTCTGTTTCGGGCTTTTGGCCTCTTTACATGGCCATCTGATAAGGACGCTTAATTATGGAATACCCAGACAAGACCACTTGCCTGGAGGCCATGTCTGCTCCTTGGGTCCCGAACTTTTCACAGAACAATAGCCGTGAACAGATCGTGACGTTTTCACCTCGTCCTGCATTGTCTTCTTCTTCTCTTCTTTCTTCTTCTTCTTCTTCTTCTTCTTCTTCTTCTTCTTCACATCCCATTCTTTCTCTAGTTCACCTTTCTTCAACTTCCCCTTTTCACCTCCCTTTACATTTTTTTTCTCTTTCATCCTTTTCTTCATTTCTTATTCTTAACCTTTGTTTCTTCCTTTTTCCTCATCTTCGTTAACTTTGTATCTTCTCCTTCATCAGTTGTTCATCTTTATATTTCTTCTTCCTTTTTTTCTAATCCTGTTTATATTTGGCCCCTCCTCTCCCTTCTTCTTTCTTCTTCTTCTTCTTCTTCTTCTTCTTCTTCTTCTTCTTCTTCTTCTTCTTCTTCTTCAGCCTCCCCTTTTCTTCAGAAACTTTCTTCGCATTCATCTCTTTTATTCACTTACACTTCTCCTACTCCTTACATTCCATTCTACTACCTTTTCTTCTTTTTTGTTTATTTCTATGTTTCTCTCTTTCTTTCGTTCTTTCTTTCTTTCGTCCTTTCTGTCTTTCATTCTTTCTTTCGTTCTTTTTTCTTTCATTCTTTCGTTCTTTCTTTATTCGTTCTTTCTTTCTTTTTCTTTCTTTCTTTCTTTCTTGTTCCATTCATAATTTTCTTCATTTCCTTTAAACTTTTTCATGCATTTCCACATGACTTTCATCTTGACTTTATCTTTTATTTTCTTCTTCATTTCACTTTAATTTCCCTAATTCTTTCTTCTTTGCATCAACCACCTCGTCCTTCACGTCATCCACGTTCTCAACGTTCCTTGTTCTTTTTCTTGTTTTCTTCCACTGTCAGCTTCTACTTCATCTTCCCCCTTCTTCCCATCCAATTGTTTCTTCCTCAACTGTTTAGTCTGTTTCTTTCTTTTTCTCTTTCGTTCTTTCTTTCTTTTTTCTTCTTTCCTGCTTTCTTTCTTTCTTTACCTTTGCCTATTTCTTTTTTTCTTTCTCTCTCTTTTTCTTCCCCGATCTTTGCCTCTTTCTTTCTTCTCTTTATTCTTTCTTACCTTTGTACATTTCTTTCTTTTTTCTTTCTTATTCCCAATTTTATCTTTTGAAAACCAATTAATTTCATCTTTCATATCAGAGTTTAAAAAATAGACATAAATCTCGCAATGTT
>CM042144.1:105195858-105225858 GCA_023376005.1 Doryteuthis pealeii | reverse complement strand
ATAATAATAATAATAATAATAATAATAATAATAATAATAATAATAGAGATGAGACCATAATGCATGTATTAAGTGAATGTAGCAAACTAGCACAACGGGAATACAAAACTAGTCACAATTGGGTTGGAAAGGTGATCCACTGGGAATGATGCAAGAAATTAAATTTTGACCATACGACAAAATAGTATATGCATAAACCAGAATCTGTTCTTGAGAATGAAACGCATAAGATTTTCTGGGACTTTGAGGTAAAGACGGATCACCTTATTCCAGCCAGGAGACCAGGCCTAGTATTGATTAACAAAAAAAAAAGAGAACTTGTCCAACTGCTAGACTTTGCAGTTCCAACAGATCACAGGGTGAAGAGGAAAGAAAATAAAAAGATAGACAAATACCTGGACCTTGCCAGAGGATAGAAAAAGTTGTGGAATATGAGGGTGAAAGTAATACGAATTGTAGTTGGTGCACTTAGAACGGTCCCCAAAAACTTGGAAAAAACTGGAGGATCTGGAAACCAGAGGAAGAATTGGGACCATCCAGACTACTAGACGGCTAGAATACTCAGAAGAGTTCTGGAGACCTGAGGAGACTTATTGTCACTCTGACTCCAGTGAAATACCATCTGCTAACGCTGGTGTGAAAAACTCAAAAGGAGTGAAAATAATAATAATAATAATAATAATAATAATAATAATAATAATAATAATAAAAGAGATGAGACCATAACACATGTATTAAGCGAATGTAGCAAACTAGCACCACGGGAATACAAAACTAGGCTCGATTGGGTTGGAAAGGTGATCACTGGGAATTATGCAAAATAATAATAATAATAATAATAATAATAATAATAATAATTTGCTGCACAGAATAATGCCGTAAGGACAAACTATATCAAAGCAAAAATTGATAAGACCTAACAAAATAGTAAATGTAGACTATGCGGTGACAAAGGTGAGACTGTAAACCATGTACTATGCGAATGTAGCAAACTAGCACAAAGGGAGTACAGAACTAGACACGACTGGGTTGGGAAGGTGATCCACTGGGAATTATGCAAAAAAATTAATTTTGGCCATACAACAAAATGGTATATGCATAAACCAGAATCTGTTCTTGAGAACGAAACGCATAAAATTCTCTGGGACTTTGAAATAAAAACGATCACCTTATCCCAGCAAAAAGACCAGACCTAGTGTTGATAAACAAGAAAGAAAAACTTGTCAACTGTTGGATTTTGAAGTTCCAGAAGATCACAGTTGAAGCTAAAAGAACATGAAAAAATGGACAAATACTTGGACCTTGCCAGAGAACTGAAGAAGTTATGGAATATGAAAGTGAAAGTTATACCAATTGTAGTTAGTGCCCTTGGAACAGTCCCAAAAGGATTGGAAATGGGTTTGGAAAGTCTGGAAATCAGAGGAAGAATTGATATCATACAGAACACTGCACTGCTACAATCTGTCAGAATATTCAGAAGAATCCTGGAGACCTGAGGAAACTTGCTGTCACTCAGACTCCAGTGAAAGACCATCAGCTTACACTGATGTGAAAACTCAAAAGGAGTGAATAATAATAAGCGGACCTAGTATTTATAAACAAGAAGAAAAGGACCTGTCATCTCGTGGATTTTGCTGTCCTGGCAGACCACCGAGTGAAAATAAAAGAAAGCAAAAAGATAGACAAATACTTACAAATTGTAATTGGTGCCCTTGGTACGGTCCCCAAAACACTGGAAAAGAATGTGGGTGAATAGGAAATCAGAGGAAGAATCGAGACCATCCAAACTACAGTACTGTTAAGATCGGCTAGAATACCTATAAGAGCCCTGGAGACATGATGAGACTTGCTGTCACTCAGCCTCCAGTAAATCAACGGCTACGGCAAGTGTAAAAACCTCAAAATAAACTTGCAAGAACTGAAAAATCTGGAATTTGAAGATGATGGTAATACCAATGCTTGTTGGTGCACCTGGAACGGTGCCCAAATGTTTGGAAAAAATAAACTTAAAAATTGATCTTTTGCCGTATCATGCTCATCGGTGAGGGGTTGCGTAAATACATATATTATTAGATTGGATCTTAAAACTATATAATTACGAAGACATATTTTGATATCGTATATAACTGGTAACTATAATTATTAAGATGGATTCGGCATCAAATAAACCTACAAGCGTTGATATGCCGTAAAATCAACAAGTATAGATAGATATGCAATTAATTTATAGCTATTACTAAATTCGGACAGGTGATGAGCACACGTGGCGTAAGAGCTAACGTGCTCAACTGCTATATTGAGGTAATCAAGTTCGAACTACAGTCGCAATATTACGTTCTCTTTCAGGCTAATACTCTTGGGAAAGGTAGACATTCCCTTATCCTCCAAACTATAGGTTAAATATTACAACCACTGTTCTCCAAGAATGGCCTTGGCTTCTTTTCTTTCTTTTTCTTAATGGCATATCAACCTTCATAGGCTATTTAAAACCAACCTTGTCGAAGAATAGTAGTGGTACTATTTAACATATAGCTAGGTGAGAAGGTTCATACCTTTCCCAAGGGTATTAGTCCAAATGATGGTTATAGCGTTTCTGGCGTTTGAACTCGCTTACTGTGATGTCGGAGTCCAGCATTTTAGCCACTACGTCACGGGGACGCTGGCAATGAATAAACCACAGAGATTGATATGCCATTAAACAAAAGAAACATAAAGTCGGAGAAAATCACTAAGCCTTAGCTTACTTATCGTAACCTTAAACTCCTGGCAGTGGGAGGTGCGCGTGGAACCATTCACTAGTTACAAAGACAATAAAATCTTTGCATAGACTTTTTCTGAATTCCAGACAAGACTGGCTTCCTGAAACAGAAAACTGAAATGTGTCCCAATGACTGGTTGGGGGCGGGGTCGTGCAGGGCGGGGGGGGTCGGTCTCGGAAGAGAAGCAGAAGGAGCCTGAGTGCGTTGTTTGAGCAAAAGAGAAGTGGTATTGACAATGTCAGTTCAGCAGAAGTGACAGCTCTTACCCGCAGGCAGCGCGAACAGAAGACGGTCGCAAATGCAGCGGACTTGAACAAGTAGTTGTTTATTAGCGTTAAACAAATACGAAACACCGTCGAAACGAATTTATTTCTGTTACCGAACGAGAGAGAGAGAGAGGAGAGAGAGAGAGAGAGAGAGAGAGAGAGAGAGAGAGAGAGAGAGAGAGTAATCCAAAAACCGATTCGCGTAGTACTTGTCTCAGGTTTTTATCTGTATTTTACGACAGAGAAACAAAAACGAACTGAGAACAAAGTCATTTAGAGGCAAAAAGTGTGCAAACGACAGACGATAAATGTATATTTCTGTAGGGTCACTAATGGTAGCAAGAGTTTTTTTAATGTAAAACTGACTGGGTTTCTCTTGTTTAAAGCTAGCCGTTTTTTTTCACAAATGGAAACTAGTGTGTCGAAATATTCAATGATGACATTAAAAATGTGGACCATATGACCTTTAGGCACTCCTTTTTGGTCTCGATTAAAAAAGGACATTTTTTTCATTTACACCGTCAATATCCGTTTGTTTTAACAGACAATTTTTAGATTTTTAAAAAATTATAAAACTAACCCTAACCCCAAATCCTAACCCTAACCCTAACCCTAACCCCTAATTCCTAACTCTAACCCCTAACAAACAACCGGATATTGACGGTGTAAATGAAAAACATGTCCTTTCTTAATCGAGATCAAAAAGGGGTGCTTAAATGTAATATGATCCAAAAATGCCTTAGAGCAAATATGGAGAGAAAATGTAAGTTGGCGGAGTAGCCTATTGTCGGCAGCGAGGGGGTCTATACCCTTTTTGCTAGCGTTAGACCAGGGAGACAAATTGGTAATTAAATGAAATAGATGTAAAGAATCACATGCAAATACATAGGTTTTGTTCGTGCTGCAAAGGCATGTCAAACTGAATAGCACCCCCTTAGGGCTGCATGGATTGCATATGTATGTCATGAGGACCACATGGATTACACGTGTATGCCTAAAGGTAATATGGTCCAAAAATGTCTTAGAGCAAATGTACGAAAATCATAACTGTTTAAAAAGAATAAAATTCAATCGCACCTATTTAATCATTTTTATTATTTTTTATTTGTTGTGTATTTTACGAATAGTTCATAAATTCTTTTATATTGGCCCAGGGATACGTAACAGCCACACAGAGACTTGCTCGGTACTTGTATAAATTAGGAGACTCGAAGGAAATACTTAACTAAAAAGTTAATCTTTGAATATATACGCACATTACTAAATTTTAGAGGGCGTCTTCAGTGATGTCAATGCTTGGTTCATCAGGGAGTTTCAGGTCTTACAACATCATACTCCCCTCACCAGGTGGACCCTATCAGAGAGGATAAAACTCTGATCCAGCATCGATAGTATGATAATTTAATACTTACAACATTTGATATGTTTAATTAAGAGCTATTGCTAAATAGTTCAATATGTAAAACGTACAATATTCTTGATTTAACACTCTCTCATTCTTGTTTGTTCTTTCTTTCCTTCTTTTCGTCTTTTCATTGTGTTCATTGCTTGACAATTTTTTTGTATGTTTTGTTTTAATGTCTGTGCATTTCCGACTTTGATCAAACACGACACATGATGATCTGTGAGCCTTGGTGTTACGTTTTTAAGGGCCATTCTTTGGCCTTAAAGCAGAAGCGCTTATCGAGTGGAATTGGATCTTTGATAAAGAGTCCCTCGATAATGAATTCTTTGGTTACTCTGGTAAAGAGTTCTCAGTTCTTGGTAAAGAGTCCTTCGATAATGAATCCTTTGGTTACTCTGGTAAAGAGTTATCAGTTCTTGGTAAAGAGTCCTTCGATAATGAATCCTTTGGTTACTAAAGTGTTCTCAGTTACTGGTATAGAGTCCTTCGATAATGAATCCTCTGGTTACTCTGGTAACGTGTTCGCAGTTCTTGGTAAAGAGTACTTCAATAATTAATCCTTTGGTTACTCATCGTATAAGTCCTTCCTGAATAGTGGTAAAGATCCGGCAATCCTACGTCCGTCCGCAGTGAGCGCATTCGTAACTATGACCAGTGGGGGGGGGGTAAATAATATGTCTTACACGCAGTATGTTTAGTGATTGGCTACATGAGTCAATCACCTGACCATGGCTAGTATATAAATCCTGGTGGGTAATTATGGCGCTTCTTATATCGCAATACTTCCAACACTTGGTCTATAAGAAGTTTTAGTAAATTTCATGAACAAAAATAACTGATCATACACAGAAGTAGAACCAAACTCTGTCATGATACTCGATGTAGGTTTTCTGAAGTTTATGAATTTCTTTTGGAAGGTATGAAAAGAAATCAGATACTTTACTTTGAGTGTGGAATTCAAATGCATATCTTACAGTTTTGTTTGCAGGTTTTTCCTCTGCATCGGTGCATGTCACACCTGTGCTTGCCAAGTGCTGCGTGTTTGACAACTTAACATATGAGTAGCACTGCTTGGTGTTGTATAGCCATACATTATATCTTCGTATATTGTTGATTGTGGTGAGTATACCCATGGTCGTATACTCATCTATCGTCTCTATCTGTCGATTCTCTGTCATCTTCTATTTTGGATCTTGGTTAGTTCTAAGCTGGTTTCCTCAGGATCTGGGATTCTTCCTAGCTTGATACTGGGAAATCCTGTGTTGTGACTTTGTTTTTAATTAACAACACAAGACTTCCTTTTTTTGAGCTTATATTTCATTCAATAAGTATCTCAGATCAAGTCAAATGCGCGGAGATCTGGCTATTTGGACGAGAGACGCCATGCCCATCTGTCTTGTCCAGTTAACAAGCCAAACACTGGCTTTCCTAGCTTTTTGTAAGATAAAACATTTACAACGACGAATAAATGGTCAATGGGAAATATGTACATTAGGGTTGGTTTATTGTTTCTTTTTTTAAATACCAAATTCTATCAAACAGCAAAAGCTGTGTGTTGCTATAATAAATACTGATACCAAAACCTAGATCACTTACTTGCACGATTGTTTGAGGTAATACCACCAAAGATTGTCTACTAAAATGTACCAAAAGTTCTCGATTTCGCAACATTTAGCCTAGAAATTGGTTATAAAATTTTAAACGAAAATGAAAATATAACTAGAATTTAAATTGAAAATATTCCCCCGAACACCACCGACATCTTCGATATACTTTTTTTTTATTTTTTGAAGAAAATTATTTTGTGTGGTAATTTTTAATGTTAATTTGCAATTTTTGCCACATGAGAAACGTTACAGTTCAAAAGTCGACCTACTCTAACGTACATTCAGTGCAGTAGATTGACCGATGGTCGAAACATTGACTGCTCTTTATGGCCAATATGTCCAAATGAAAAAAAAGACAGCATCACGTTTCAATGTACTATACAACTATAGTTGTTTTAGCCAATACGTTTGTCTAACTCTCTGGCTCAGTGAAGAAGTACTGGAGCATACTCCATAAAACATTGTGTTCTTTAAGTTATTCCATTCAGGCCTCGACACATCCTAGAAGATCCCATTAATCTTTCCAAACAAGCAAAAATTACAGAGCCGTGCAAAGCGCAATCGTATTAGAATGGAGATTCGGTGTTTGTCTGTTTGTACCCGAAACTACGCCCCAATACCCGCATGAATTGCATAGGTTTATCAATGACTTTTTAATTTGTATCATAGTCAAAATCATTAATACATAGAATAAATCTTATTCATCAGGAATGTCTCTATTAAAGTCTGAATTAGATTTGCTTCAAAACAGACCATCTTATTTGAGCGTTTAAAATATTGCAATGTGTCTAATATATCACCAAGAAATAATGTTTTACGTAATATATTATTGTATGGTTAATTTGAATATTAGATTTAAGAAAACTGGGTTTGATAAATAATTACTTGGTGTTATTGGTCTCTAATATAATTGTTTTATTTTCCAACGTATTAAAAGCAATCATATGAATGATTTTATATAGAAACCAGTATAAGTGTTTTTCTTTTTATATGCGTTCTTATTCAATTTTGTTAATCTTTTTAACTTGATATATTTCACTATATTACAACTTAAATATTTACGCTAGGAGGGCGCATTTTCTTGTTAGTGAATATAAAGAGAAATTGCATTTTTTATTGAAGAAACATGAGAAGAGCGTTGCTCCTAAATGCTTAAGAGATATTGTCCTCACTTTTAATTTGGAAATATTTCCTTGTCTGACAAAATTTTAGTGACTACATTCTTGGAGTAATGGCAATGAAGGAGTACTCCTCCGTCCACCGTTCTGCCAATGCACCAATCAAGGTCGACTAGAGCTATGACCCCAACCAAATGTTAATTACAATCAGCGTTCCTAATTAGATTGTTTCATAACAATCGGCGTTCCTTATAACGTTGCTTATTTTCAGCCAATTAACATTTCAGTCTATAATTGTAAAGTAACATAAAAGACTAGCAGGACCTGTGGATATGGTAATTTAATTAGCATGACATGTTTAATTAAGATATATTGCAAATAGTTCAATATGTAAAAAGTATAATAATCTTGATTTAACTCTCACTCACTCTTTTTTCTTTCTTTCTTTCTTTTTATCTTTTCCTAATGTTCGATTGAAACAGATTAGCGTTAATCACTTTCGCGCGCTCACCCCTTTTCTATATCTTTCCCCTGTTTCCTTTCTTATTATATTTTTCTGTGTAGCATGTCCTTTTTATTTCTTTTTATTTCTTTATAATAAATGGTCCATTATTTAGCTGAGGTGACGACACTCATAAGAAATAAGAATTTGGATAAGCGGCACCATATAATCAAGATTTACATTTTATCTTGGACAATTTGGACGGTCTCATTTTTAACCAGAGGGTTTGCAAGATGATAACGGTCGGAAGATTAAGGAAAAAGCGTATTAACATATAGATAAGTAATAATATGAGGCTCATTCAATAAATAAGGTGAATATTGCATAAAGGGTTAGTTTTACCTAATAATATATAAGTGGGTAGCCTACAAATTATGTATGTAAGTGTAGGTGGATTTTGAATTGAAGTTCGGGGAAGATTCAGAATCGGAGGGGATTAAATTGCAAGTTACCATTTGCCATTATAATTACACTGGTTTACAAAGAAATATTTTTTATCTGAGGCAAGAATGTTAATAGGTGTTTTTTACTAATTTGGGTGTGCTGAATTCAAATTTATAAATAGTTTTGCTCTATCACCTCTAGTTTTCTGTCTTTTAAATAGTCTCATTTTAGTATATACAGAGTTTATACATGCTTATTTCAACAGTTGTAGCAGCTTATTACAGATAAAACAGGATAGATAAAGAACATTGACGGAATAAATATACTTGGATGACACAATGTACACAATTCATAGTACCGCAGACAGTTAGAAATGTGTTTTCTTAGATGATCTGCGGACTGCCAGTGCACTATTGGCCAGTGCACTACTGGCTGTTGATTAAGACGTGTTGGCTACGCTTAACTTCCAAAATCCGTCTTGATATATAGCTATATTTATATATAATGTAATGCTATCATTTACATTTATTGCATAATAACTAAAAAAGAAGACATAAGTTAGAGAATATTAGAAATTAACCCTGAATGCATATACGCCTTTATGTACAGTATGTGTACAAAATGTACAGTATGCATATCTAAAAAACTAGAGGTGATGAGTAAAAACGGATTTCAAATCTGAATTCAGCTGCACCCCCAAATTAGGTTAAAAACAGCTATTTTTGTGCTTGCCTCAATTTCTTTGTAAACCAGTGTTATTATTGGGAGGTAATGCCCTTTACTCCCCACTGACCTTTTTAACTGACAGCTGTGCCCGGAAGTTTTCCTTTACCAGAGAGTCAGTGTATTTCCACTCCAGGGACTCTCTTTTTAACTCAGACTCGTAGTAGCAAACACATGTTTAGCCCATTTGTAAACATTTCTTTGATTGATACATGCTTCTCTGTACACATCACACATTTATCTGTAAATTGCATATTGTTTGCACTTCTCAGCCACTAAAGATTTGATGACAGACCTCTATTCAAGCGTGGAACACCCTAGTTAATTTGCCGCTATTTTTAATAACCACAAAAGTAATATTTTTGCGGGATTAAAATACGTTTAGCTATAAACAAATTCTAAACAATGCAGAGTTTATATTTATGGGGAAAAAATTCTGAAAAAAAAGTGATTTTGCTTTTTTCAAGAATATTATGTGGGAATACGTAAAGAAAAAAAACAAAGAAAGAAATAAAACAAACAAATATATGATATGGGAAAAGGGATAGAAAGCAGAAAGAAAGCAGACATTAATAGATGATATGGAATAATGAAAGAAATAAAGTATAGAGGAAGTAGGAACAATGAAAGAGAGAGAGAGAGAGAGAGAGAGAGAGAGAGAGAGAGAGAGAGAGAGAGAGAGAGAGAGAGAGAGAGAGAGAGAGAGAATAAATAAATAAATATATATGAGAATAGTGAAAGAAAGAAAGAAAGAAATAAGGGATGCATGAATAGAGAGAGAGGGGGAGAATAAAAAAATATATGAGAATAGTAAAAGAAAGAAAGAAATAAGGGATGTAGGAACAGAGAGAAGAGAGAGAGAGAGAGAGAGAGAGAGAGAGAGAGAGAGGGGGAATAAATTAAAAATATATATATGAGAATTGTGAAAGAAAGAAAGAAATAAGGGATGTAGGAACAGAGAGAGAGAGAGAGAGAGAGAGAGAGAGAGAGAGGAGAGAGAGAGAGAGAGGGGAGAGGGAGAGAGAGGGGGAATAAATAAATAAAATATATATTGCGAATAGTGAAAGAAAGAAGAAAGAAATAAGAGATGCAGAAACATATATATATATATAATATATATATATATATATATATATATAGAATGAGAGAGAGAGAGAGAGAGAGAGAGAGAGAGAGAGGAGAGAGAAGGGGGATAATAAATAAATAAATATATATATGAGAATAGTGAAAGAAAGAAATAAGGGATACAGGAACAGAGAGAGAGAGAGAGAGAGAGAGAGAGAGAGAAGAGAGAGAGAGAAGAAGAAGAAGAATGAAAGAAATAGATATGAGATGCGGGAATAGTAAAAAAGAGGAAAGAAAGAAAGAAAGAAAGAAAGAAAGAATAACCCTCGTACATTTTATAAATAATCCCGCTTCCTGCTTTTTTTTTTCTTTTTTTTTTGTTTCTGTTTTTGGATTTGTTTTTGTTTTTTCTCCTCTGAGAGGCCTGTTGATATAATGTTTGTCATGGATACTCACGGGACGTTATTTGTGATAAAGAATATTCTGAAATACTATGCTAGATTATCCCACGTTCACCTCTAAGTTGCTTTATATAATGGTTGAATTCCGGAACGGCTGGGGTGTTAGAATGCACCGACTGCACCTCTGCAGAGGAGTAAGACTCCCCCAATGGGGCCATCTGCTGACCGTGGGTGGCGACCCGTGATGCTTAAGAATAGAACCCAGGGCGGCCGGTTGGAGAGCCCCCTCCGATCAATCGGCTGGTCACGTCAAGCCCTAGCACCTATATGATTGCCCCAACCCTATTGCCCTTATGACAACCCCCAACCCCTTTTTATCATATGGGTGCTAGAAAGCGGTGACTAAGGGTCTACATGACCTGGGAATGACGTTACACTATCTGATGGTGAGGTTCCAGTTCTGGAGGTTTGGGGAATGTGGAGCACCCCTACATCACCAATGCTCCCCGGTCCACTTTGAGCCGGAGTGGTAGTACCTGTTAGGGTCCCATCTATGGGTTAAATAGAAAAACATGAGTTCATAAACAAAATTGTATTATGCATTAAGAATAAACTTTGTAGGCATTAAATGACCCACCGAGGTTGATATGCCGTAAAACAAACCAAACCAAACCGAATCAAATATTTTTATGTACCTAAATTGCTTTCCATCATCATCATCATCATCATCATGAAGTTTTGCCGCCAGATGGATTTATTTTAATCTCTCTCTTCCTCTCTCTTTCTCTTTCTCTCTCTCTCTCTCTCTTTCTCTCTCTCTCTCTCTCTCTCTCTTTCTCTCTCTCTTTCTCGTCATCCCTCCGTATCGGCCATCCCTCTTGGTAAGTCCTTTAGTCAGCATGAAGTAGTCATACAGAGCTGGTGAGCGTAAGATTTTGCTGGTCGGCTAACAATGGTGTGTCTATCTGTATTAGTCCCTTCCCTAGGGAAACGTCGCTTATGAGTTGGTCTTAAATTTCTTCAACCGTGCCCAGCATGTCTTGTTCTGTCTTACTTGGATGGCTTGTGTGATGGGAAGTACGTCTCCGTACAATTGCGGTTTTCTAGACTGCTGCATCAATAATCATTTCAAAAAAGCACTTAGGATCCTTGTGCAGTTCCCATCTAGCTTTGTGTCCAGGTATTGCGTTAAAGTTGTGCAACCATACAGTAGTTTCGACCCAGCTACAGCTTGGAGGAATTCTCGTTTTATTTAATCACACAGATCAGATTTTCATGTATTCATTAACCAGTCAATAGCAGTCCATGTTTTACATATGTATATGATTACACCCCTTTCAATAGATGAAATATTGCTACCAAAATAAAATAAGTTCCCGTTTATGGATCTTATGGGCATTCTGTGTGTCCTCGTTTACACATATACATACACGCATACATACAATATGTAGATGAGAACTTATTGTATGTACATGTTAATGAAGTTTCTGAGAGATGTGAAAGTTTTTGAAAGGCTGACATATTTGAGAAGAGTCACTTACTTGTTAATTATTAGGATTTATTCAAAATATCTAATAGGGCCGGTTTTGCTCAGTCGGTAGAGCGCCCGCCTGGGAATCACATGTTTCCGGGTTCGACCCCGGCCTTCGCACACTTAGCGTATGAGTAGTACAGCTACTGTGTGGTAAAATCGGGAGTTCACGGTAGGTATGGCACTCCATAAAATTCTCCCTGGTCAAGCGCTAGCGAAAAGGGGATACACTCCCTAGCTGTCCGGCTGATACCGACAATAGGTCACTCCGCCTACTTATATGTATGAAAGCAAGTTTACGATATTGTGTACTGTGAACTATTTTGTAGTATCATATGTAATGAATTCAAAGTACGCTGGAGACAAAACATCCCTCAGAGGGGTGAGAAAGTGCCCTAGCCGCAAGGGCATTCTGAGCGACGGGGGGAAGAATTAGGTCTTTATGCTCCATTTTTATCGTTTTTATAGCATCACAATTCTTATAAAAATTATTTTAAAAACAACTTTTTACCACAACAGAAACTATTGTCGTGACACTGACCTGAAGGCAAAACTAGAACAATTACAAAATAAATAACACAAAAGATATATTCATATTTGTTCATCTCCCCTCATTCACTCTCTCTCTCTCTCTCTCTCTCTCTCTCTCTCTCACTCTTTCTCTCTCTGTCGTTCTCTCTCTATATATATATATCTTTCTATGAAAGTTTTACTGATTTGTTCATCTCTCTCTCTCTCTCTCTCTCTCTCCCCCCTCTCTCTCTCTCCTCTCTCTCTCTCTCTCTTTCTCTCTCTCTATCATTCTTTCTATCTATTTTTCTATTTATATCTATCTCTCTTTCTCTGAAATCGTCCACTAATTCGTTCATCTCTCACTCTC
Source organism: Doryteuthis pealeii (assembly GCA_023376005.1). Lineage (NCBI taxonomy): Eukaryota > Metazoa > Mollusca > Cephalopoda > Myopsida > Loliginidae > Doryteuthis > Doryteuthis pealeii. The sequence goes on along the minus strand of CM042144.1, from coordinate 105,213,217 downwards.
TCTCTCTCTCTCTCTCTCGCTCACTCACTAACTCACCCTCTCTCTCTCTCTCTCTCTCTCTCCCCATACCTAACTACCTATCTATCTATATCTATCTATATCTATCTCTCCTTCTATTAAATGGTCCACTAATTTGTTCATCTCTCTCTATATCTATCTATCTATTTATCTATCTATGACTATCACTCTTTCTATGAAATTGTCCACTAATTTCAGAGGATTGCCAATTATTGAGGTGATGGCACTATTTTAACAGCTTCTTTTACAGCAATAACTAGTGTAAATAATCTTTATGTACGATTTTATAATGGATATATTGATGTATACTAGCAGGACCTGGGATATATCACAGAATGTTAATTTAATCATTACAGCGTTTGAAATGTTTACTTAACAGCTATTGCGAAATAGTTCTATATGTAAAACATATGATAATCTTAATTTAACTTTCTCTCCATTTAAAAAAATATTTCCTTCATTTCAACTTTTCATTATGTTCGATTGAAACAGATTAGCGTTATCATCCCTCCTGTCTATCTTTCTCCGAACTTTCTTTCATTCTTTCTCTCTCTCTTGTTATATTTTCTGTGTAACATGTCCTTTTCTTCCCTTTCTTTATTTTTAATAAAAAATGGACTGGTCCATTATTTAGCTGAGGTGACGGCACTCATAAAAATAAGAATTCTGCGGATAAGCAACACCAGATACTCAGGATTTACATTTTTCCATTTCATCTGTCCAAATGACAACTGTCTGATTTTTAACCAGAGGATGTTGCCAGATGATTACAAGCGAATTAATTTTTTTTTAACCTCTAATCAAGGCCAACCCCATTGCCGGAGAGATTTTTTTGTTCATTCTTATTTATTGGCTGACATTTAAGAGAAATTTGTATCGTTTAACTAAATTCAGAAACATTCTGGCGACTCTGATTTGCCTTAAACGTCCTACAATGTTGCAAAATAACTTCGTTCAAGTTTCCTCTTTGCCTTTCTACAATATAAAGATATTTTAACTGTATATTTTAAAGTTATTTCCTCCAGGTAACACCAGGTATCCCTTTTGATATTAATATATTTAATTACACACATATATATATATATATATAACATTTTATTTTATTTTATTTTCAGATAATTAGCATCCGCCTAAGAACCACAACGTCTCGGATTCAATACCGGCCTTTGCCAACTAAGCGCATGAGGAGAACAGCTTGGATCTGTACGGTAAAGTGAGGAGCTGATAGTAGGTGTGGCACTCCATCTCAAACGCCAAAACAATCTGCTTGGTAGAGCATTACAAAAAGAGGATATACTTCCTTGCTGCTCGGCGGATACTGCCGATTTTATTTTTTTATATACACAGGAAATTCTTTCAATGATACAGTGGACAAGATCAGCCTCCTTATATTCACATCTGGCCCGTTGCGTTGGAAAGAGTTTTCATCATTGGGTTAACGATCCCTTTTGAAGAAAACATCGACTGCGCAGATTAGAATAAATTGGAAAAATATGAATATCTGCAAGAAATATGAGTTACTGATAACAAGATATAAAATGTATTACATATCGAGCTCGGATGCCGAAGATTCATTACCAACACAACCTCCGCATATTTGACTAATCCTTGGATTCTCCATCAGACAAGAGGAAATGCATAAAAAAGATCCAATATAAGGCTCTAACTGCATCAGCGTGGATATGGCAATCTCAGAGGGTGGCGTCAATACAACACTGTCTGGTGGTATCGTGAGGTACTGCGGAGGAGTTCTGGGTTAGTGGTAATGATGCCCCGGCCACGAAACCACGCCCTAACCTAAAGTCATCTTCTGCTGAAGGCTTTGTTAAAAGCAATGCTGCTGCACAAACAGCAGTCATTGTGCACATATATATATATATATATATATATATATATATATATATATATATGTATAAGTGAAATTATCATTGTATTCAGCTTAGTAGATCAATTGATTGGATTTACCTTGAAATTGGATTTTACGTTTGGACAATTTCTTCCAGTGAAAGTAAGTAAATATTTGTTCTAGGTGTTTATTGTGTTGTGGCTTGGTAACAATCGTTTATCGAAAAATTGCTTTTGAAAATTTTCAGTTTGTATAAATATGCATAAAGCGTTACAAAATGATTTCAATATTGTTTCCATCTCAAGTAACAAGAAATATTCGTCAGTCATACGCGATTCTTTTCTTTTTTAGGTTTGTATTCTCTATACCAAAATTCTTTTTAGTAACAGGCACAGATGTCTATATATATATATATATATATATATATATATATATATATATATATATATATATATATTCTGTGATATATGTATATATATTATTCTGTGATAAAAATTTTATCACCTTCTATATACCAACAAATGCCCTGAAGATGATCTAATTAATAGATCGAAACACTGCAGCGTCGGCCAATAAACTTACCACTCAACTTATTTAAACCTGTGTTTTTTTCAATTTTCTTAATATACTACATACAGTCAGATCCACTTCCAACTCTTCATATATATATATATATATATATATATATATATATATATATATTTATAAACTTACATAAAATGCAGACATATTTACATGCCTATACTCTCATATATACATACCTATAATGCACATATATACATTTATAAATACAATAGGCACACGCACGCACACACACACACACACACACACACACACACATATATATATATATATATAATATATATATATATATATATATATATATATAATATATAGACATATTTACATGCATATATTCACGTATATAAATAACTACAATGCACATAGTTACATGCTTAGACACACACACACACATGCGCAGTCATACATATATATATATATATATTATATATATATATATATATATATGTAAAAACGGAAAAGGAATTGATCCGACAATATGAGGAAAAATGAGTAAAGAAAAGAAAAGTAAATGGATAAAATGAATTTAATCAATCACTTACACATGTGTTTCGGTCAGTTTATGTGTGTGAAAATATTTCGCACACATACAAGAATCGACCTTCATCAGAGTGAAAAATAAATATTCACTCTGATGAAGGTCGATTCTTGTATGTGTGCGAAATATTTTCACACACATAAACTGACCGAAACACATGTGTAAGTGATTGATTAAATTCATTTTATCCATTTACTTTTCTTTTCTTTACTCATTTTTCCTCATATTGTCGGATTCAATTCCTTTTCCGTTTTTACAATATATATATATATATATATATATATATATATATATATATATATATATTCGAACCCTGACTGTCGAGCTGACTCTAACCATTACACCAGCTGGCCTTTTTCCCAGATTTTTCGTTTTGTTTAGAAGTAGGTTATATTCCACTTATGGTGACTTTACTACAAGACAGTATGAGAAGTAAATAAACAAACAATGTGTTTTGATATGGCTTTATTTAGCCGACAATTTTGGGGAGAATATGTGTTTAATTGAAGTCGTACCTAATTTTAAAAATCAATTAATTAATAAGTAATGAATTAGGCGGGAATACCTATTCAAATGTAAGACTAAAAAAATCGAGAAAAATCAATCTCTGTATGTACATTTCGGCCTATTAGGCCTCATCAGGAGAGTTATAGAGAGGAAGATCGCTTGTGTGCAACATATATATATAGAGAGAGAATGCAGACCTATTTTAAGCATATACTCACATATATACATACCTATTATGCACATATATACATACATAAATACAATAGACTCACAAATATACATAAACACACATATATCTGTGTATATATATATATATTAAGTAGTCAAACAGTGTGTTTGAAAATGGCGAAGGCCGACAATTTGTGGGAGAATATGTGCTTAAATAAAGTCATACCTAATTTTGTTAATTAATTAATTATTACTAAATGAATTAGGCGCGCATATCGGTTTAAATGTAAAGCGTAAACAAATCGAGAAAAAGTCATCTCTGTATGTACATTTCAGCCCATTAGGCCTCATCATATATATATATATATATATATATATATATATATATATATATATATATATAAAGATTTTTTTTGTCATTATTTTCATAGTGAGTTCGAAGCATTAATTAAAATGTATAATATATTATTAAAAATGTAATAATATATTATTACGCCTTCAAAAATATATATATATATATATATATATATATATATATATATATAATATATTCCAGGTTGTAATCTTCCTCTTTGTCAAATGATACCTATTTCACTATTGTTCAGTCACCCAGTACCACTCAGTCATGCTCTAGTACCCTGAAGTGACACTCAAGTCTAGCTGATGACTTTCGAGGCTTAAAGCTCGCATAACATTTACTGAGTGAATCATTCACACTGAATCTGCCTGTGTAATTATATTCTTGTAAAGTCTCATGGGCCGCTTCACACCAGGGCCTTTCTTGCACACGTTGTCATTTAATACACAAGTGTTATTTTTCTTGAAAAGGTCGTAAGGCATCAGGGTATGCGGCATGTTATCGTGTAACTTAATAGGTGTAATCCCCGTGACGTAATAGCTAATGTACTGAGATGCGACATCGTTGTAATTTTGACTCCCTGCTCTAGGTTAAATAGTACCATGTAGAATACTGATAATTGTTATTCTGTGTTACTTTCACCCTTAGCCAGGATTGAACCTCCAGTCTGGAAATGACTGTTACAGATTGTTAACTATTCGACAGTAGAACAGTCAAACACCTCCTCAGCTTAATGGACTCTTCCTGGTAGCAGTGGCAGGAATTATTTAAGCTGTTATAGTGGGTTCATTAGAGAACTAGTAACTTTATGTTAGGCTTGGCCAGTCAAACCAATTGTTGACTGTCTAACTGACTGACTTCAATATGGCGCTGCGAACAGGATTCGACCTAGCTGGATGGGAAAAGCTGTTTATTGAGGCAGGCATATCTGCTGCCTCTGCCAAAACCTATGCCCAGACATTTTCTAGTGAAGAGATTGCAAGGTCCAGCTTGCACATGCTGGATCGTGCAATGCTTAAGGAACTGGGTATCAAGACTATGGGTGACATGCTCACTATACTAAAGCTAGCCAAGGATCCCCCAGTGACACTCCCATTATCAGCTAATTATGCAAGAACACCAACTGCAAAACTTCCTCAACTCAGTTCGGAAATGACCCCACAACAATTCAGGAAGTTCAGGATAGACTGGGACGTATTTACAAAGATGACCAATCTTCCCCCCATACAGCCTAACATGAAGTTAGTAACAGTCATTTCCAGACTGCAGGTTCAATCCTGGCTAAGGGTGAAAGTAACACAGAATAACAATTATCAGTATTCTACATCTCCAATCTACATCAAACCAATTGTTGACTGTCTAACTGACTGATTTCAATATACCACTACTGTTCTTCTACAAGAATGGCCTTGGCATTCAATTATCCATAAACTGGATGAAGATGCTTTCAAGATACTACTCTATCAAATCAAAGAAAGCTAGCGTTTGATTTTGCTTTACATTCCTCTGTTCAAATCAAGGCACCAAATAATCGAAACACCGAAAATGTTGTAGACCTAGGTATTACCCATCTACCCACGAAGAGGATGCGACACAAGGCCAATTTTGAAGCTGAGAATTTTTGTTTGATTTTGAGGTTCAGACTACTTTTCAAGGGTAAAGATCCCAATATGTTTTACTCTGAATCCGGGATGGAGACCGGGAAGTTGTGGCTAACGCGCTGGACTGCGATATCGTTGTGAGTTATACCAGTTACTCTATTACGTTCACTTTCGGACAAATGCATTTGGGAAAGTTATGAACCGTCTCAACCATCAAATTATGTGTTAGATAATATAACTATGTTCTTATAGAAGGATAGCGTTGGAATAGTTCCCTTTAGAGTAGTGACTAACGTGCTAGATTGTAACATCTAAGTGAGTTCGAATTCTTGTGGCGCTATAACGTTCAATCTCGGAATAATACTCTTGGGAAAGATATGAAATCCTCAACTTTCCAATTATGCGTTAAATGGTTGAACTACAATTATTCTACAAGGACGGTTTTGTTAATAAATAATCCATGAAAGATAATATACATTAAACACAGAAACCTGTACATTAATTTGACTTGTATTCGATATAGTAAATCTCCAATCGAAACACTTAGTGTCGACATATTTTGTCAACTATCAATAAAAGAAAAGCTTTCTCCATCCTTTGACAGCATTTGTTTTTCGTCCTGCTGGGTGTCTAGCCATCCCCCTCACCAGACAATTTTGGTGGGGCACCGGTTTAGTCACCGATGACACGATTAGGAAACTGGTAATGAAACATATATATGAACATATATATAAACAGGTATGAAACACACACACACACACATACACACACACATACATATTTTTTATGTGCTTGTATTGTAACTGTTATTGTAAAAATGGTTACGGCCAACCTAGTTCAAATCGAGAAAGAGGCTGTATGCATTTCACATTTTACGATTTTTGTGGCCATTTTTAGGCTGTAGGTGAGAGTCCTTTACAGTGGAGATCCCTTATGTTTTTTTAGTATTAGGTTCATCCTTGTGTTCCTTAGTGCTAGGCAGAATCATTATGTTGCTTAGTGTTAGGCAGAATCCTTGGTTGTTGATCCGTTCGTCAGTGTTTCCTACGAGCAACTGAACGCCTTTGAAGATCGCCGATTAATTAGTTAAGTAACCACGTATTCGACCGTGTTGATTGGCTGATTGAATCCACTCTGCCACGCAGAGTCTATAAGTTTAAGTGGTGGGCTCCAGCACATCTTACGATACAAAACATTCGGTAATTTATGAGGAAGTGCGTCCCGCTCTCCTACCTCAAAAATTGCTACCGGGTGACTATTAAAATAAAATATATAGGAGGTTGATTTAGAAGGCTATCACAATGCATGTGTAAAGAAAAAGAATAATACGGTAACAATGGTGTTGTGTGTTAACTTGTATTTTAGTCTTTCTTGAATTTTCGAGATAAAATCTCTTTTTCAAAAGATCACTGGAACTGAAATAGTCTAGTTATGGCATGTGGATATGGGTTTCGTGCGTGTGTGCATATACAGTTACATGTGCGCGTTGGTTGTGGGTTTATCGTATTATGAACTCTGCGTTGAGAAAAGGAGAAATCTACACCAAGTTCTATAGAAAATCGGCCAGCAGAGACTTGTTCGTCCACCACAAATCGGCACTCCCCGTTGGGGCAAAGACTGGATATATAAAGAACGAGCTTGCCCGTACCCGGAACAAGTGCAGCAGGAAGCAGGATCAGATCACACACACTAGACAATTTATATCCACACTAAAAGCCAACGGTTACCCCACTTCAGTCACAAAACGACCCAGGCAAACAGAATCCACAAAACACCATCTCACGTCCAATGCCTGTTTTTTAAGGTTACCGCACTTCAACGAAAGTATAACCGCAGCAATACGCAGGGCGATATGGAAGGAGAGCCTGAATATACAACTTGCCCATTACGGACCATCACTTAGGAGACAACTCTCCAAAAACCACCATAAGGAAACCACTAATTGTACACTAGCGAACTGCCCCATCCGCGACACAGGTATACGCCATAGAGTGAATGTACTATACCGCACACAATGTAACATATGTAACCGATTTTACATAGGTAGCACCATTAGACCAACACACATTAGAGTCAAAGAACACTTACACACACAAGCATCCACTTTCCGCAAACACTTAATTAAATGCAACAACACAGAGAGAAATATAACAGTCAATATAGAGGCCTGGGAGAGAAATCTGGGTATTCTCCGAATTAAAGAGGCCTTGCTAATAGCTAGATTACACCCAGAGATCAATAACACGACAGAATACGATAAACCCACAACCAACGCGCACATGTAACTCTATATGCACACACGCACGAAACACATACCCACATGCACAATGGAGAATTATTAATGAAACAAATCTACAACGAGAAGACTAATGCGAAACATGCACTCAAATCTATAGCCCAGCAACCCGCCCACACATACAAACACACAAGCCATTGCACACTAGTTGTTAACGAATAAGATTTACACTAGATATTGATGAATTTAACTGTTACATTTTTATCTAACACACACACACATACACACACATACACACTTATGGACAAGGTACATATGAAAGTTATATATGAAATATGAAAAAAATGAACTAAATAAATATATATATATACATTTAAAAAATATATCTAAAATATAAAAAGATAAATTGAATTAGATATAAATAAGTAAATAAACAAATAATAATAATAATAATAATAATAGTCATAATAAATGATTAAATTGATTTATATTACATCCAACACGAAATATTATACATCACCATGGCCACCAAACACAGATACGCTCTTTCATACGCACATACACAAGTGCAATCCCGCGCTAGGATACAGTCTTAACGTCACAGCATTCACGTAAACATGCAACACGAGAATACAGTTATATATAAAAACATTCTTTTAAAAAGAATTGCCATAACTAGACTACTTCAGTTCCAGTGATCTTTTGAAGGTTAACACACAACACCATTGTTACCGTATTATTTTTTTTCTTTACACCTGCATTGTGATAGCCTTCTAAATCAACCTCCTAACCAATATATACATAATCCTTCAAGCAAATTATAAAACTCTCTTATATATATATATATATATATATATATATATATCATCAAGTCGTGCTGGTAGCACGGTTATCCATGACAATTTCTTGTCAAACATGCCTATCTGTCATTGCCCCCGAAGGCCCTTCCGGGGCATCCAGAATCTACGCAGAGCAGATCGATATAGATCCTTGCTACCAACATTCGCGGGTCCATTTAACAGGAGAGCGTCACTTATTGCTTCTCTAGTAGGTCCCAGCATACCTTGTTCGTCTTCTCTTGAAAGGAAAAGGTTTTACCCTACAAAAAAGCAAGAGGCATGCAATATCCCACAGACTATTACGAATGCGGACTACGCAGATGACCTGACCTTTGTTGTAAATACAGTCGTACAAGCTGAATCACACACACACACACACACACATACACACATACACACACACATATATATATATATGAAGTGATCAAACAATTGTTTGAGATGGCGATAGCCGACAATTTTAGGGGGTGATTATGTGCTTAATTAAAGTCATGCCTAATTTGAGAATTAATTAGTTATAATTAAATGAATTAGGCGTGCATATCGGTTTAAATGTAAGGCGTAAACAAATCGAGATAAAGTCATCTCTGTATGTACATTTCAGCCTATTAGGCCTCATCAGCAGAGTTATAGACAGGACAGTGCTTTGTGCATGATTCGAACCCTACCTGTCAGGCTGACAGGTGGAGATTCTAACCACTACACTAGCTGGTTTTCCCAGTTTTTCTCGTATAATTATATATACGATAGCAGTACAATTCCGGTGTATATTTTGTTTCTTATAATTCTTATATTGCGGTTATAAATATTGAGTTGCTGGCAGTTTCTAGGCATGTTAAACTTGCCCTCAAAGCCGTTGAAAATGCTCCCAGACTCCGGGAAGTAGAAGTTAGGGAAATATATTTGACCATCGTACGCAAAATTTATTCAATCGTTTTAAAATTTGATATGTCCCTTGAAATAAGGCCCAGGAATCGATGAACATCAGCTGTCGATTGTGAGGATTATGTAGAGAAGGAACACGACCCCCATTCTTGAAAAATCTTAAAAGAGCATAACAGTGTTGATAGTAGCGAGAAGTCTTTCATTTTGCATTTCACAAATAATTATGTTGAGAAATTGTCTGCTTGCTGCAATACCTGAAAAGCAGGTGCTAGATTTTGATTGTTGATATCAAATATACTTGAATCTTAGGTGGCATTATAATATAAAATATAATAATAATAATAATAATAATAATAATAATAATAATAATGGTGTCCACCTAGGATTCAAGTATGGCAATCATAGGAAATTATTTTGTAAAAGAATAATTAACCGTACTTATGCTGATTAATTAGTATTAATTATTTTTAAAATGAATAATTAACACACACACGCACACACACACACACACACACACACACACACACGCGCATATATATATACACACATATACGTATATATGTATATATAAAAGCAAAAAAAAAAAAAAAAAAAGACATGACAAATAGTAGGTCAGTTTTACATGTCAAAACTTGTTGGTTAATTAAGTGCCGAATTCAGTCTTTTTGTTTTCCCGGGAAAATGAAGATGATATAAGTCTCTCTGTGCAAACAAATGATTGTTATTAAAAAGAATGCTTAATTGAAATTATATAAGTTCTAATAAAGCATTTATATTTACAGTCTTTTTTACGACACTATCGAGGCCTATTTTGTGTTTTACTCAGAAATCTTTTACTTCTAGTTTAAATCCATTATATCGCTGAACATAGCTCCTATATACCTTCATTTTCTACATGAAATATATTTTTCACTCCCTGCCGGTTTAGCTCAGTCCGACAAGGAACCACAAGGTTCCGGTTTCGATACCGGCCCTCACGAATCAGCGTATGAGTAGTACATGGATCTGTGCGGTAAAGTTAGGAGCTAATGTTTGGTGTGGAACTCCATCTCAGACGCCAAAAACAATCTCCTTGGTCTAGCGCTCGTGAAAAGGGGATAGACTCTGTTGCTGTCTGCCTGATACCGACTTTAGTCCACCCTGACGACTTCACTAACTTATACTCGTCAAAGTTATCTTTAACTCCCAACAACAAAACATTGTTTAAAAAACGGCCCCAATGGTGTCGTGCACTATTAATGACAATAATTTGTTTGCACGCAGTTTTATAGTTTCATCATCATCATCATCATCACCATCATCATCATCATCATCACCAGGGCGTGCTGACTGCACGGATTCCTTTTACTCCCTCCCGCAATCTGTCCCTGTCGGCAGTCGCTCTTGGTAAGTCCGCTAGACGGCATCCATTGTCCGCACAAAGCTGATGAATGTAAGTTTTCGCTGGTCGCTCAACACTGGTATGTCTCTGCGTAGGAGTCCATAGGAGAAGGTTAATTATGAGTTCGTCCTTACTTCACCATGTATAGACACAGATTGTTGGTTGTTGGTATCCTTCTGTCTGCTAAAGACGATGGCGTTGTGTCCACTTTTTAAAAAAAACTGCAACTGCGCGCGTGGCTGAACAGACCAATTTTTGAATGTCAATCTCTGGTGCAGTGATTTCAAACAAACGGTGATGCTTGCTGGAGATGCTGTTGTCTCTTCCTCCATATGGCTACAAACACACACACACAGAGAGAGAGAGAGAGAGAGAGAGAGAGAGAGAGAGAGAGAGAGAGAGAGAGAGAGAGAGAGAGACACACACACACACACACACACACACACATACTCACACACACACACACACATATATATATATATATATATATATATATATATATACTAAAGTAACTCAAAATTTCTACGCACTGGGGACGCAGGGAATCTATTCGTGTGGCTATTGGCAACCCTATTGTGTTTATTGCGCATGCGCCTGTCCCTATCCATGTGTGCGCTTCACTGCAACACACAACCTTGACTTTGCAGTCTTTTTTGATGGAGCTCCCGATTGACGCTACCACCAAGTTTAAAGTTTACGCAGTTATTCGGTTTTTGAACGTAAAAGGCATTAAACTGATTTAACAACTAACGGAAGTTCATGAGGAGTCCTGCGTTGATGTCAAAAATATCTGCATGTTGTATAGGGGTTTGTAACTACGACGAGGTTCAAAGCTTCCTCAACGACATGGTGGTGAGCCGGTATGACATGGCGATGAGCTGGCAGAGAGCCTGCAAAAATGTCGATTATGTAGAAAAATAGTTATATGTTGAAACTTTAAAATAATTTAAACATCATCTAAAATAAACGTTTCTATGATTTCTAAATATTTTCAGAACTTTACTTTTGGCATCACACTCGTATATATATATATATATATATATATATATATATATATACTAGCAAATATATGCACCCTCCGGGTGCAAGTATTTTAGTTAAATTTTATAATAAAATATGATATTAAATTAGAAAGGCTAATGAAACTGAATAAGAATGTAGATAAAAAGATTTTGAACAGAGGGGGTATGATTGAAAAATAGAACAACTTTGAAACTAACTCTTCCATCAATTTCCATTACTCCCGTCTTTCATTGGTAAATTTTCCTAATTTAACTATTTAGTTAAAATAGGAAGTAAAGAATAATATTACAGTTATTTCTTCTTGTTAATGGATTTCTTTTAAGATTTATATCCGAGATTTTTGCTCATATTCAATAAGATAAAACCAAACAATTAGAAATCAATAATACTAAGCACATATTTATTAAAATCAAATTTTTAATATCAATATGCAAATTAGCCTTCCCATTCACACTGTAAACCGCTATTTTGTTGTATATATACATATGATTGCATGTTTTTAATATTTAGATATGGTAAACAGTATTAATAATGTAAAACAATTTTATTAATAATTGAGGTTTAAATAAAAATAAAATCATGGAGAATGTGGCGTAAATAACTAAGGGAATTGTGATTTAAGTAGTAATATAGTTTCGGTTACAGACAGACAAACACACAATCTCCATTATAATAAGATATATATATATATATATATATATATATATATATATATATATATATATAAGGCTTAGTCAAAAATAATGCCATTTTGTTTAGGACAGCTATAATTACCAACTCAGGAACATGTATCATACATCAAAATGAAGGTGGTCCTCTGTGGATCTCATCTCTACTTCACATAATCACCATTTCTCTCAATAGCAAAATTCGACCTTCGATTGAGAGCATATAGCTCTGCCCCGTAAAATTCTTTTGACTGTTATTTGAGCCACTGCTTCACTACAGATTTTTCACTTCCTCGTCAAACCCTCTTTCATGGGGCCGAAGATATGAAAATTTGAAGGCGCTAAGTCTGGTGACTATGGAGGATGTGGTAAAGTTGTCCACCCAAATGTGGCGATTTTCTCCCTTGTCTTGATGCTTGTGTATAGTCGCGCATTGTCATGCAGAAGGAAAACATTGTCGATTGGCAAGTTGGGTCTTACTCGTTGGATTCTTTCTCTGGGCAAACTAGTTTGATCCTTGCGAGATGACTTACAACCTGTTGTCACAACCTCCCCGTGGCAGATGGGCTGTGTAAAAAGGTATTACATAGTGGTGCAATGGTTAGAAAACTAGTTTCGCAGATCCCTTAAAACTAAATAGAGAATTTGATACTACTGTTACATAATCTATTCGGTTGCATAAGATTATTGTCAATCCCCTGTACTTCTAAAGGGATGGCCCTTTTCATATCACGGGCGGGACTTTCCATAGAATAGCACAGAAAGCCCGCGAAATACGTGAAGTCACTTGGGACCTGGTTGGGTCCTCAGTTTTCAGTTTGACGTCGGGCAGAGAAGATGTGCTGCCTTAACTGGAACTCACACGGCATACGCGCACTATGTTAGTCAGATCTTAGTTACATGAAATGTTTAGTTGAGTAAATAAAAGCTTAAGAAAATAACACGGTTTTGTGGTTGGTGAATGTATTGGTAACAAGACTGATGAAGAAGAAGAAATGAGTTAAGTGCGACCGACCACCAAGACGCTAGAAGTCCAGACGTTAGAAGAAGACGCTAGAAGAACTTAAGATGTCAAAGACGCCAGAAGAAGAATAGAAGTAAGTAAAGAAGTAAAGTAAAGAAGGGTATGCAACACTACTCGTCGTGCAGATCCCTTAAAACTGAATAGAGCGTTTGATCCTACATGTGGCAAACATGTTGGGTAAAAGGGCATCGCACTGTTGTGTAAGCATAAAACTATCCATTACAATGGAATAACAAGCTCGATTCTCATTAGATGTGCCATACTTGTGACATCGGAAAAGCTGCCTCAACTTATTGGAAGCTCGCAACGAGAGTGTGGGTCAACAGCAGGCTCACTCTCTGTACAAATGTACAAGTGTATAGGACATGTGTTATCAGCACCCTCATGTATAGAAGTGAAACCTGAACCTGTTCTCCCCTCAAGAGCGGCGGCTAAATAGCTTCTACGTCGCTGCCTTAGATGTATACAGGGCATCACCTGGAGGACAGGGTCACTATCCTAGCAGTTCTAAAGAGAGCTCAACTTCCCAGCTTGTGTTCGCTACTTAGACAGCATCGTCTCCGATGGCTAGGCCATGTCAGCCGATGGATGATGGACGAATCCCGAAGGACATCCTCTATGCAGAGTTTTCGTCTGCTCGCCTCTAGCTGCATTTTAAGAATGTCTGCAAGAATGATCTCAGGTGCTTTGTTATTACCCCATCCAGCTGGGAAAACTTTGCTCAGGACCACCCTTGTGTCACATTGTACCCGTGGCGAGCGGGCTGTGTTAGAAGGGATGCCACTAGTGGGCAGTGGTTAGCAAGCTAGTCTCGCAGCATCCATTACTACTCGATCCACGTGTCACCTCCTGCGTGATGAAATGGGTTGGGTAGATAACTACCTGACTTAATTTCATCGTTTTTAATTGAATAGTGATCTAGATCTTCGCGAGATGCCCCATACTTGCAACCTTGTGTCACATCCTACCCGCAGCGAACGGACTGGATAAAAAGGGCGTCTCCCTATTGGGTAATGGTTTGCATGCTAATCTCGCAGATTCAATCCTACTGAATAGTATCCTCGCTGGATGCCCCATACTTGGGATCTTGTGTCACCTCCTCACCGTGACGGAAAGGTTGGATAAATACCTTTGGTCTCCCAATTTTGTGTAATCATTAGTATGCTATCGTTACTACTCAAAGTGATATAATGGCAGCCTCCATTACTATTCGAACCATGAGATATAACCAATACATGTGCTCTTGTGTCACCGCGTACGTGATTAATCGGTTGGGTAAATGCCTACTTAACTTAATTTTATAATTTCTAACATAGGGATACTTGACTTTATATCTCGTAGTTTACTTTTTTCTAATGCAACACTTAACTTAAAAAAAGAGGAGCTCTCCAAGATGGTAGACTGATAGGTATGAAAAGAACTGATATACAATGTGTGTCAAACAAGTATCGAGATTTTCGGTACTTTTGATTCACCTTGTATTCTGTAAAATTAACGTTTAATTCATTCTTCATTTGTATCTCGGTAAATACAGCTCTGAAATCTGTACTTTTTGACACCTTGTATTCTGAAAAATAACGTTACATTTATGGTAAATACAGCTTCAATTTCGATACTTTTATGACACACCTTGCATATCTATTATTCTACAAAAGCTGAGTGAATTAATAATTGTCTCCTAAAGACTTTTTTCCTATTTAGTTTAATGACACAAAATTCATATAAAGATATTCCTTAGTTTCTAGGATTGAGTTATGTTTGATAAAATCCATTTCAATTGGTTCTAATTAGTCGTAATTTGCAAGTAAGTAAAAAACTGACCCGTCTCTTTCTCCACATTCTGCCTGTTACTTTTCCACTCTCTCTCTCTCTATATATATATATCTTGATTACCTCCTTGTTATATATGTTAGTTTGTCTGTGAGCATAAAAAGAGTGATTTAGAAAGTGTGAAAGATATTTGTATGTAAAGTTTCATAAGCTGCTAACCAGTAGCTTAAATTAGGTCAAATGTCCTCTGTTTTAGAAATCTTACAAAATGATCATAATGCTTTTTTGTTAATTTATTTTAAAAAAATTCAATTCGCTCTGCAAACTCACTTTTCCCTAATCTCAATTATCTACCCAGATCTCAATGGGTGATCCAACGGGTCTTTTTGTCTACTCTCTCTCTCTCTCTCTCTCTCTCTCTCTCTCTCTCTATCTATATATATATATATATATATATATATTCACATTCATGCATACGTCATCATATGATCTTCACCTTCCATTTTTGCACATGGGCTCTTGTGTCACCTCCTACGTGATGAATCGGTTGGGTAAATGCCTACTTGACTTAATTTCATAATTTTTAACATAGGGATACTTGACTTTATTTCTTGTAGTTTACATGTTTGTTTTTTTCTAATGCAACACTTAAGTTAATTTCATAATCATCTTCCGTTGATTAATCTGAACGGGTGACAATGATGCCAACTCGTATGTATTCATTAAATTCAACGGGAAGCAATCATTGTCGCTTGTTGTGCATTAATGAACGACATTGTTTTCTTTTCATTTAGTTATAAGAATATTCATTCATATTGAAGCTTTACGCAATTCATATTGGATTTTTACAGCGAAAAATAAAATGTTTAGTGTTCATTTCGGCCGATTAATATCCATTCGGTGTTAATTTGATAACACAAAAGAAACTTTTTTGATTTTCGCCAGCTGAATATTGGAATAGAGTGACTTGATTATGAGAAGATATGTTTCCAACTATTTCGGGTAGACGGCAGGGTTATTGTGTGGAGAAGACTATATGATATAGGTATGTGTAGAATGAGATAGATTGATATATATATATATATATATATATATATATATATATATATATATATATATATATATATATATGACCAGATTAATAAATATAAATTAACCAGATTAATAAATATAAATTACAGACACACACACACACACACACACACACACATATATATTTATATATATATATATATATATATATATATATATATATATATATGTGATTTTCACCTTCTATTTTTGCACATGCATTGATCACGTCATTGGTTTTCGTAAACAAACGTGCATATAAAAATTAACGGTTAATAACATCATATTTACACATTCACTATACACTTAACATCTTTCATTATGTCCCTCACATGAACATTACTTAACAGTGTCCTGAAGATGGTACAATATACCGAAATGCTTAAGTATTGACACACAAAAAATATTTTTCCTGATCATAACATCCTGTGTTTGTTATATTTTTAAAATATTTTCTTCTCATATATTTATATATGAGATAGATAGATAGATAGATTGATAGATATGAGCAGACTAAGATAGATGAATATATTGATAGATAGATGGATACAAATAGACTGAGATTTATGAATATATAAATGAATAGATAGATGCCAGCAGACTGACATATATATATATATATATATATATATATATATATATATATATATATATATATATATGAACAGACTAAGATAGATAAAAATACAGATAAATAGATTGATACGGACAAATTGATATATATATATATATATATATATATATATATATATATATATATATAGAGAGAGAGAGAGAGAGAGAGAGAAATTGAGATAGATCTATAAATATATAGTCATGAACGGACTGAAATATATATATATAT
>CM042144.1:105168358-105190858 GCA_023376005.1 Doryteuthis pealeii | reverse complement strand
TATATATATATATATATATATATATATATATATAATATATATATGTTTTTCTGGTTCCAACGGGAGAAAATGTAATGTTTTATAAAAAAAGAAGAAGGTCCGCAAAATGTATCGTTCTCAGAAAAAATGTTTTATTCTTTTTATTACACATACGCAACACGTGTTTCAGATATTCTGGTATCTTCTTCAGGCTTTGATCAATACATATATTGATATACATATATATATATATACACATATACGCATATATATATACATAGGTTGTGCGTGTTTCTGTAATTTTTCTGTTTTAATTTTCTGTAATTTAATTTATATATATATATATATATATATATATACATATATATATATATATATATATATATATATATATATATATATATATATATATAATTAATCAATGCCTGAAGAAGATATTAGAAGATCTGAAACACGTGTCGCAAATGTAAGATAAAAATTAAAAAATTCTAAAAACATAACCTATTTTGCGGACCTTCTTTTTTATAAAATATTTAATTTTCTCCCGTTGAACCTATAACAACACTATATATATATATATATATATATATATATATATATATATATATACATATATATATATATATATAAGATGAGTTAAAAAAGTATCAAGATCTTTTGTACTTTTTGACACATCTTGTATTCTAAAAAAAAAAGTTCCATTCATTATTCATTTCTACCTCAGTAAATACAGCTTTAAACTTGGTATTTTTTTTACACACCTGGTATTCTGAAAAAAAAATGAATGGAAAGTATAGGCTGTTTCAGCTGGTTGAAGGACGGAAAACTCAAAGGTAGCCCAGGGCGGTGCACATATCCCTATAGGATAAATTACACAAGGAAGAGGTTTGATTTCTTTGTTTAATGGCATATCAATATACGTGGGTTATGTAATAAATTATGTAATCAATTATGTATCAAAGTAGTGATACTATTTAACCCATTACTAGGAGTATGATGGGGTTCATACCTTTCCAAAGAGTATTAGTCAGTAATAAAGTAAATGTAATAGTGCGACGGGAATTCGAACTTGCTTACTATGATATCAAAGTCCAGCACGTTAGCCACTACTACACGGGAGCCTATCCCAAAGTCATCCTTGTAGAAAGATAGTCGTGGTACTATTTAGCACATAGCTGGGTATGAATGGGTTCATACCTTTTCCAAGGGTTGTATTTGCCTCATACCCCACTTGTATGGGCTGGGCACAAGGCCTCGTTTTAACGTGGACCCACCCACAAGCCGAAGCTGATGGGTGGGAAAGAACAAAAATAGCGTCGATCCCCTCAGCATTCGCGCGGCAGGTGTTCCCTGGGGGGAAAGCCGCCTGGGATCGACGCTAATAATTGTACGTTAACCCGGTCCATTGGCCGAAGCACACAGGACCCCCCGGATGGGGCAGGGAAAAGAGTCATACCTTTTCCAAGTGTATTAGGCTGAAAGTGAATGTAAATAACGCGATAAGAGTTCGAACTCGCTTAAACGATGTGGTAGTCCAGCACTTTTCCCCTACACCGCGGGGACTCTTCCGAAACCACCTTACCCCAGGGAGTTCAAATTGTGCGTCAGGCGGTTTAATTTCATATTCATGATTTTTCACTTAGTAAGGCTTGAATCTGCTGATCCCTGTGCTGGTTTCCATATTGTTACATAAAATAAAATACTCAACACGTAAATCAGGAATCAACGGCTTTTGGTGTACTTGTCAATGCGTTTGTGGAAAATCTGCGATAAAAAAGGGTGTAGAAGAATTCCAATTACCGTCGAATTGGTAGACAAGGCCACAAGGAAGCCGTAACTTAATACAGATCTTACTTTGTTGCAAGACTACAGCAAAATGACAGGCTATTTATACAATACCATAACACCACAGAAACCAAGTAACCAATCAGAACTCAGGGAATTGAATTACCCAAATACACGAATGGTGTATTCCTGAGTTCCATGAGTACCAGCTGGTTTAGGCACCAGTTCAGTTTAGCTTAGCTAGTTGCTGTTGTTCAAATCAACAGTATACTGACTCACTTTAACAAAAGGCATCTCGTTCCTCTGACCGAGTTATGCATGCGGGGTTTGGGGAGCAGTTGTAAATTTTTTATTTCCTTTTTATTCCATCCATAAATTCACCTCAGGCTCAACCGATCCAGGGTGAATGTCATAATAGAAAACATAAACAGAAATGTTACATGACACCGGTTTACAAAGAAATTGAGGCAAGCACAAAAATAGCTGTTTTAACCTAATTTGGGGATGCTGAATTCAGATTTGAAATCCGTTTTTACTCATCACCTCTAGTTTTTTTTAGATATGCATACTGTACATTTTGTAGACATACTGTACATAAAGGCGAATATGCATTCAGGGTTAATTTCTAATATTGTGTGACTTATGTCTTCTTTTTTAGTTATTATACAATAAATGTAAGTGATAGCATTACATTATATATATAGCTATATATCAAGACGGATTTGGCAGTTAAGCGTAGCCAACACGTCTCAATCAACAGCGAACACAGCGTCAAGGAGAATCCTCCAGTTGACATGAATAAGGTGTTCTTCCTCCTCTTCACATCAAGCTTGGTTTGATGAAGAATTTCGTGAAGGCTATGGACAAAAATGGTGCTGCCTTCCAACACTTGTGTACTGTGTTCCCAGGTCTCCATGCTGCTAAGCTCAAAAAGGGCATCTTTTTCGGACCTCAGATCCGAGAAATGCTGAAGGATACTGATTTTGAGGAGCTTCTTACCTTGAAGGAACTGAGAGCATGGGAAGCATTTAAGTCAGTCTGTAGTGGCTTCCTTGGTATCACACGCGTACCAAATTACCAAACCTGTATTGAGAAGTTGCTAAAGACTTATGAGGATATGGGATGCCGAATGTCACTCAAAATTCATTTTCTCCATTCCCACCTCAACTTCTTCCCTCCAAACCTTGGAGCAGTGAGAAAGATTCCACTAAGACATTACGAAGATGGAGAGCAACTACCAAGTGGAACCCCGGCATGATGGGAGACTTCTGCTGGATGCTCTGGCGTGATATCCCGGAGGCAAAATACAGCAGATCATCTAAGAAAACACACTTCTAACTATCTGCGGTACTATGAATTGTGTACATTGTGTCATCCAAGTATATTTATTCCGTCAATGTTCTTTATCTATCCTGTTTTATCTGTAATAAGCTGCTGCAACTGTTGAAATAAGCACGAGAAGTAAAGACTCCGTGGGTTGGTCGTCCAAAGACACGGCTCTTGCTATTTCTTTCTTAGATCTTCTTGGAAAGCTGAAATAGCGAGAGTCACGTGTCTTTTATTATTAACGTATATTTTGTCTTAAGCGTGTGGTGTAATGGTTAAAGTCTTGGGAAATGGACTCGTCGCCTCGAGTTCAAATCATGGACGTGGTAATTGCATTTCACTTAGCACTAATACCCTTTCGAAAGGTATGAATCCTACTCTCCTTCCAGCTATGGGTAAATAGTAGGGCAGACTGGGCTCTATAATCATGGTTATGCAACCGGTCTAGGAGTAGAAAAACTCTGAATTAAAACCTAATAAACTCCGCTGAAGAAATTGACCTTGTGTCGCATCCTGCTCGTGCGGAGGCGTCGGTAAATATATATTTTTTGTTTTATGTTTGGACCCTCAAATTATTTCGACCCCTTTGACTCTTTCACGGGTTTCCTTGGACCGTTTCAGTATCCCGGCTTGTGACTACCTCACTTGAATTTACTACTCTCCGACTAAAACTACAAACCCACATATATAAGTAATACAGGAGCCGCATGGTGTAATGTTTAGAATTGTAGGAAATGGACGCGTCGACCCGAATTCAAATCCTGGACGAGGCTGTTTGCATTTTGCATAGCGTTAATAACCTTGGGAAAGGTATGCTTCCAACGATTCTTCCTCTGGCTATGGGTAAACAGTAGGGCATACAGGGCTCTCTAACCTTGGCTAGGTAATCGGTCTAGGCAAAGGAAAACTCAGAATTCAAACCTGTTAAACTCAGCCTAAGAAATTGACCTCGTGCCACATCCTGCTCGTGCGGAGTGGTTGGTAAATATATGTATAAATAATCCAGCGATGGCCTTTTCTGACACTCTATTCACACGCAGCCATCAGGATGCTTACGTTTAAAATTTCATTATATTGAAACATTTAGCGTTATCGCTTCCGCGCTCCTGCTTCTCCTCTCTCTATCTTTTCCCCACTTTATTTTATCTTTCTTTTTCTCTTTCTTTCTTTCTTTCTTTCTTTCTTTCTTTCTTTCTTTCTTATATTTTTCTGATGTACAGCATGTCCTTTTCTCCTCTTTCTTTCTTCACAATAAAAACGGAATATTCATTTATTTAGCTGTTGACGACACCCACCCTCTACCACAATCCCTCGTACTTCCAACGCTTTAACTACAAAGCTTCTCCAAATCGGGATGTTAAAGTGTGAAACACATGGGTAGGTAGGTAATTACTGCCTATTAAGATATAAACCAGGAGGTATTTAATGAAGATCTCATATATTTGTGTCAATCTTGGACGGTGTCCTCTGTACATGTGACGACCTTTTTGTTAAAATTGAGATTGGTGGTGGCTCTAGCAGCCCACGACTCTGGACTGTGGTTGTAGTTGGTAACGTGATTCTAGTGTACAATTTAGATGCTTATATAATTCTAACTCTCTCTCCCCTCCCCTCTCTCTCTCTCTCTCTTATATATATATATATATGTGTGTGTGTGTGTGTGTGTGTGTGTGTATATAAACTGTTCTATGGGGAACTTGTAAACGGAAAGCGTTTGGCTCAAGGGCCCAAGATGAGATACAAGGATTGTCTGAGGTCGACCTTGAAAAAATGTAACATCGATGAGAAGACCTGGGGAGTAAGGCTTTGGACCATGGGCCGTGGAGAAGAGATTTACAGGAGGGCACAAAAAAGTTTGAGACCAACCGTATACAGCATGAGCAGTTGAAACGAGATATTCGCAAGAATAAAAAAATAGACAACCAAGGGCTTCAAATCGGTCTACTATGTGACCACTGTGGAAGGCTATGAGCAAGGCTGGCCTAATCAGTCACCAATATGTGCATCGGCGAGATCGACTAATAAAATACCCTGAGCTCCCTGGAATTACCTGTAAATGTGGGAAGATGTGCAAGACTTTGGCAGGACTGAAGAGCCACTTTCGTGCAGCTAATTGTTGAACGTTTTGAAGCTCACCGTTATAATCTTTAAACTGTTGAACTTTTATTTATTCATTTTTTTTATCAAGCAATGGCAATACTTGAACACTAGTTTGCTGCCATCATGAATATATTAGATTATTTCACTCCCACAGACATGTATTAAATGTGTACATGCATACATAACTATGTTTATATGCCAAGTGCATTGGATATTCACTGCAAATTCTTGCAAATTAACCAAAAGTATTTATACACCTATAACATCTATTCTGTCTATTTAATCTTATTATCCATTCATTTTTGTAAGTCCATCACACATGATGAATATGTCGTCAGATAAAATAGTCTTTGAATTCTTGGTAAAAAGATACAAAAAATCTCGATACTTTTTTGACACACCTTGTACAATTGGAGAATTTGGAAGTTGCTGGTTCAACTTCTTGTTCTTGAGAGCCACCAGTTTTAAACTCTGGAATATTTAATCCTATTATCTTTATTTATTCACTTATTTTGCTGAGTAGTGTATTGTTTTATCTCTTGATCGGCTTCTTTGAGTTCGATGACTTGGTGAACAGTAACATTTGCACCCGCCCCAAAAAGTTCTTTTCATTTGGGATTCGTTTATGGGAAGCCATCAACACGCCACGGCAACTATAACAATTCATTTTTTTTATTCATTTATTAATCTAAATGCATCAGACGGGCGGTGGTTCATCGAAAATGCGAGGTGCTTATAAAATGGAGAATGAGAGAGATCGGGTAATGGATAAACTTTATTTATCAGAATTCATTCAACTTGCAAATTGATTGAAGTGAAAACCCAGGTTGTGCTGAAAAAAAAAAAAGAACACAGACATCTTAAGATGAACTATTTACCAAATATTTGATAAATATTACAGTTGTATTGTTTTGTAGTATCTCTCTCTATATATCTAATATCAATATATTCATTTTGAAAAGAATAAAGATTGTAATCAAATCTATACATATTATCTATGATAAATCTCTCTTTTATGGGAACTATATATATATATATATATATATATATATATTATATATATATATATATATATATATATATTATCCGTGATACTACTTCGACTTGATATATATATATAATATATATATATATATATATATATATATATATATATATTGTGATATAGCGAAAGATCTAACAAATAATTATATACAATTTAAAATACACACATCCATATATGTGTGTGTGCATGTGTGTGTGTGTGTGTGTGTGTGTGTGTTTATGTGTGGATGTGAATGTCTTTTAAAGTTGCATATAATTATCTTGTTAACTCTTTCGGTATCTATCTCAGACTATATATATATATATATATATATATATATATATATTATATATATTATATAATATATATATATAATGTAAGCAGGTTTTGTTAAAAAATACGGAATATTTCTTCTTGGTAATCTTTAGGTGTATTTAAGGAGGATTTATTTTAGGTTAAGGTACTTCACCTCCCAAATTACATATACAATTCAAACCATCACGAATGGCTGGGTGACATCGAGTCAATCCAGCACTCCATAGCGCAAAAGTAGCTAGGTCCTCAAAAATGACCGAAGATGTTCAAAAATACCTGTACTCAGACTGCACTAGCAGAGACTTTGGAATGTTTTTACACTGTCTACAACCCCAGTTGCGACATGATGATTCGCCAAAAAGAGATACTGAATAATAAAAAATACTAATTCCTTGTTTCGTAAACAAACGTGCATATAAAAATTAACGGTTAATAACATCATATTCACACATTCACTATACACTTAACATCTTTCATTTTGTCCCGCACATAAACATTACTTAACAGTGTCCTGAAGATGGTATAATACCGAAATACTTAAGTATTGACACATAAAATTGTTCCCCCTAATCGTAACATCCTGTGTTTGTTATATTTTTTTAAGTATGTTCTTCTCATATTGTCGGATTAATTTTCTCATCGTATTTCCATATATATATATATATATATATATTATATATATATTTAGAGAGAGAGAGAGAGAGAGAGAGAGAGAGAGAGAGAGAGAGAGAGAGAGAGAGAGAGAGCAGATGAGCTCTAGGGGAGCCAATGACCATCCACGCCGATAGTAGTAGGATTTGGGTATATATATATATATATATATATATATATATATATTATTATAAAAAAGGAAGGCCCGCAAATGTATTGTGTACTCTTGTTTTGTTTAATTCTTTTGTTTTACATATGCAAAAATATGGAACGCTTCACGAATTTGCGTGTCATTCTTGCGCAGGGGCCATGCTAATATATATATATATATATATATTATATAGAGAGAGAGAGAGAGAGAGAGGAGGGAGAGAGAGAGAGAACTAGAGATAGAGAGAGAGCAGATGTGCTCCAGGGAGGCCAACGACCATCCACGCCGATAGTAGTAGGATTTGGGTACTTACAACACATATAAGTCAGCAAATGCGATCGATGGGGCTCCTTCCCCTTAAACAGTATTCCATCTAGACAAGGTAATGTATGTTATAAACCGGACTGCCAAGCTGACAGAAAATCTAGGAAGTGCGTTTGGTGTAGGGGTTGTGATATCGGCCTGTCAGCTTGGCAGTCCGGTTTCAAATCACGCACAGGGCGGCCTTCCTATCTATAGCTTTGCTGATGAGGCCTAATAGGCCGAAATGTACATACAGAGATTGATTTTTCTCGATTTGTTTAGCCATACATTTAAATAGGCATTCCCGCCTAATTCATTATTAATTAATTAATTTTCAAAATTAGGTACGACTCCAATTAAGCACATATTCTCCCAAAGATTGTCGGCAAAAAAGCCATTCCAAACATACCGTGTTTACAACTTATCATATATATATATATATATATATATATAGTTAAGAATTATGGAATAAAATGAAAAAAGAATAAAAAAATAATAAAAAATGAATGAAATAAATGAAAAAAAAATTCCAAATTGGAATTATTTTTTTACCTTGAAATAGGTTTTCAAGGTAAAAAAAATGATTTTTTAAGAGAAATTCTTAATGGAAAGTTTTTTTCATTTTTACTGGACTCTTTTTCCCTTAAGAGAGGTGATTTTGAAAAAATATTTTCATTTATTTCATTCATTTTTTTTCCATTTCATTTCATTCATCAATTCTTAACAAAATAATTTAAAAGAATACGTGAAGACTTATATATATATATATATATATATATTTATATTTCCGCTTGAAGGCAATTACAAATGCATGTATCAAATAAGATTCGATAATTATAGAAAATAATCTTGACAAGAAAATCCCGCAAAGGATGGCTCGCTATGCAGAACACCGTACAGACTGTTTCGACTTTATTAAGTCTCTTCAGCGATGTATACTAACGACTCCCCTCCGACAGGAATCGAAACCGGGACTTCACAGGCATAGTCAGAGACCATATCCGTTCGGCCGCCGGTACATAGCGAACAATCCCTGCGAAATTAACCTTGTCAATG
The DNA here is from genome assembly GCA_023376005.1 of Doryteuthis pealeii. Taxonomy (NCBI): domain Eukaryota; kingdom Metazoa; phylum Mollusca; class Cephalopoda; order Myopsida; family Loliginidae; genus Doryteuthis; species Doryteuthis pealeii. The sequence goes on along the minus strand of CM042144.1, from coordinate 105,182,168 downwards.
ATGAAACATTACACGCCCCTGCCATATATATATATTACATATTACATATTACACACACACACACACACTCACACACACATACACACACACACACACATATATATATATATATATACTTGCAGAAACAAGTCTTTCTCTCTACCACGGTTTCGGTGTTCAAGATACATCTTCCTCAGGAGAACTGACGTAGGTGTACTTTGAACACCGAAACTGTGCCAGAGAGAAAAATCTTTTTTTCTACAAATATAAACTACTGATGCTAGTACAATGAAAATGCTGTAGCAACTCTTGATGAATATATATATATGTGGGGGTGGGGTGGGGAGTATAGAGTTTGTGTGTGCGTGTGTGTAAGAGATTGTGTGAGTTTGTGTGTGTGTGTGTGTGTGTGTGTGTGTGTGTATTTGTATAATTGGAAGTAAATCCAATTTAACCATACCAAGTTTAGTGTGCCCTTAGCGATCATAAAACTTAATAAATATATTACGAGACTTTTCCATTACAGTCAATTCCCAGAAAATCGCTGATTTGCAAAGACAGAGCCGTACAATTTTTATATTCATAACATACATTGTAAATCATGCAGAATTCTCCAGAGATTCCCCACACGCAAACATCCATACGAATGACCAAGAATCATACAAACTAGCAAATATATGCACCCTCCATAGGATGCAAGTATTTAAGTTTTAATGTAATAAAATATCATATTAAATTAGAAAGGCTAATGAAACTACATAAGAATGAAGATAAAAAGATTTGAAATAGAGGCGGGTATAATAAAAAAATAGAACAACGGAAACTTACTCTTTATCACTTCCATCTTTCATTGCTTAATTTTCCTAATTTAACTATTTAGTTAAAATAGGAAGTAAATATAAAAATTACAGTTATTTCTTCTTGTTAATGGATTTCTTTTAAGATTTATCCCGAGATTTTTGCTCATATTCATTAAGATAAAACCAAACGATTAGAAATCAATAATACCAAACACATATTTATTAAGATAATTTTTTTAATATCAATATGCAAATTAGCCTTCCCTTTCACACTGAAAACCGCTATTTTGTTGTATATATAAATACAATTGCATTTTATTAGTATGTAGCCCAACAGTATTAATAATGTAAAACAATTTTAATAATAATTAAGGTTTAAATGAAAATAAAATCATTGAGAATTTGACTTAAATAACTAAGGGAATTATGTCTTGAGTAGTGGTATAGTTTCGGTTACAGACGGACAAACACACAATCTCCATTATAATAAGAATTAGCATTAAATTATTCGATTTACATTTAATCACGTTTTATTTCTACATTCATTGATTTTACTAAAATGTTTGTGGATAACCGAGTATATGTTTACCCAACCCCACCGAGATGGGAAGGATGATGATGATGAATTAATAGGAAAGAGAAGTGGGAGGGGAAGAGGAACTTTCAAAGTAGTTTTCTCAAACTAGAAAAGAAACTCTTTGGTTTGAATTCAGTTTTCCTTCTCCTAGACCAGTTGCCATACCAAGTGTAAAGAGCCCAGTCTACGTTACTATTTACCCCGCCCTGTCGACTAGAATGCACCAACTGCACCTCTGCAGAGTGGTTAGACTCCCCCAATGGGGCCACTTGTTGGCCGTGGGTGGTGACCCGTCATGCTTTTGGATAGAGCCCAGGTGGATGAGCAGTTCATGACTTGCAATACTCCACTGTGGTCCTATCTTGGGCTAGACGGGCGGTCGGAGATGCCCCCTCCAATCAATCGGCTGGTCACGTTAAGCCCTAGCACCAATATGAACTCTATTGACCTTATAGTAAGCCCCAACCCCTTTTTATCATATGGGTGCTACAAGGTGGTGACTGAGGGTCTACATTTCCTGGGAATGATGTTAAACTCTATCTAATGGTGAGGTTCCAGTTTTGGAGGTTTGGGGAATGTGGAACACCCCTTCATCACCATTGCCCCCTGGTCCACTCTGACCCGGAGTTGTAGTACCTGTTAGAGTCCCATCTATGGGTTAAATAGAAAAATGTATTTATAAAAAATTGTATGATCCATTTAAAAATTAATTTTATTTCAAAACATTTTTTCGACATTAAATGACCCACTGAGGTTGATATGCCGTAAAACCAAACCAAACCAAACCAAAGTTACTATTTACCAATAGATGGAGGGAGAACAGTTAGATTCGTGTCTTTCCCAAAGGTATTAGCACTATTCAAAATGCAACCAGCCTCGTCCATGATTTGAACTCGGTTGACCGTGTCCATTTCCTACGACGGTGACCATTACACCATGCGCCATCAACTTAATATTTATACAAAGATGTCACCTTTGGAAAGAATAGCTAATCTCATGAGTGTTATATACCCCTTGTATATACAAGACTTGATTGTTTTCTGATAAACCTTTCTTTCACAACCTAGGCCATGATTTCGGTCGGGTGGTGAGGGACGCCGAGAGCTGACAACAACGTCCACGCTCCTCTAAAGTATGGTCGCATCTGAAACTAATTTTCAAGTGTCTGTAATGGCGCATTTTTCAAGGGCCAAGCAAAAAGGTTATTAGCCGTCAATAACTATCGAGTAACTTTACAATGGACCTCGTCATTCTTATTCTAACTGATCCTATTCAAAATATTCTGACTACATAAGCTGATTATGAATTATGCAATTGTGAGAAGATTATTCCTAGGTAATCTTCAAAATTTAGCATACAAACTATGAAATAAGATAAAATAATATAAAAGTATGGTTTTGCGTTTGGTTTTGAAGGCTATCACAATGCAACTGTTAAGAAAAACGAGGTAACTAACATGTTGTTCCTTTACCCCTGATTTATTCTCTTGATATTTCGGGATAAAAATCTCTTCGTCAGAAGATTTCTGAAAGCAGGGACCCTAAAAGGGAGCTGTTAACTTGTCGCTATAATTTATTTATTCTGTTGCATGATTGGTGATATCTTCATTCGAATTCTTTGTGTGTGTGTGTGTGTGGGTGTGTGTGTGTGTGTGTGTGTGTTTTTAATATTGTCTTAGTATCATTCACTTGTGCGTATTTGTGTGTGCCCGTGCGTGTGTTTGTGTGTGATTTTGTGTGTGTGCGACATGTGTGTGGGTCTTTCCCATGTATGTTTGCGTATTTTATGTTGTTTACTTTGTGTGGTGGTTGGGGGAAATTTGTTCTATCCTTGAGGTGAGGTAGGTCTCAGGTGTTTTGTAGTTTATCTATTTGTGTGTGTGTGGGGGGGGGGTAATAAAATTAATGCAAAATGGTTCATAAATTTTTAATCTGAAAAAAAAAAATAGGGCAGATTTTAATCTTTTTGTAGGACTGTGCATAGGATAAGAAGACACGAGACTCTCTTTCTTCTCGAGAACTTGTTTTTGGTTTATTCTATTTTATTTTATTTTTTAAAGAAAATAGCCATTTATTTACGACGGAGTAAAAGCATTGCTGTTTGAAATTCGTGTCACGTGACACCGTTAAAATATCTTAAATCGTATTAATCAAAAGGGTGTGTGGCGTTTATAGGGAATAATAAATAAAGAAATTAAAATTTGTTTCGCACTGGGAAATATTTTTTATGTTTTATTTCTGTGGAAGATATTCAGATTTGTGTGATATAACCCTGACGGATTTGAAAAATGATTACATACAAAAAAATTATTGACGCCTGGCGTGATGTAATTAGTAGTGAAATAGGTGAGGAGATGCTGACTTGGGATGTTGATTCTTACTAAGTGTTTGTTTTTCTCTTTTTTTCTTTCACGTTTATCTGACACCTTCTTTCTGTTTTTCTTTCTTTCTTTCGCTCTTTTACTTTCATCTTATTCTTTCTTTCTTTCTTTCTTTCTTTCTTTCTTTCTCTCTTTCTTTTTAATTTCATCTTATTCTTTCTTTCTTCTTCTTTCTTTACTTCCATCATATTATTTCTTTATTTCTTTCTCTCTTTTAATTTCATTTTATTATTTCTTTCTTTCTTTTTTCTTTCTTTTGTTGTCATTTTATTCTTTCTTTCTTTCTCTCTTTTACTTTCATCTATTCTTTCTTTCTTTCTTCTTTCTTTTTAATTCATCTTATTTCTTTCTTTCTTTCTTTCTTTCTTTCTTTCTTTCTTTCTTTCTTTAATTTCATCTTATTCTTTCTTTATTTCTTTTTTTTCTTCTTTCTTTTTTCTTTCTTTTGCTGTCATTTTATTCTTTCTTTCTTTCGCTCTTTTAATTTCAGCTTATTCTTTCGTTTTTATTTGTCTTTTACTTTTATCTTATTTTTTCTTTCTTCCTCTCTTTCTCTTCATCTATCACACACACACACACACACACACATACAATTTTCAATGTTTTGCTCGATTGGATTTTATTTTTGGGGAAACGGATTTGGATATTTTCAAAATAGATCCTAATATTTTGGAAAAAAATAGAACGGTCTGTTTTGGATTTAATTTCTTTATAAATGAATCGTAATATTTTTGAAAAAAACTCAAAAAATTGGATTATATTTTTTTTAGAAAATCAATGTCAATTTCCTTGAAATGCTATATATTGGTCACACAACTACAACTTGTTCACGAAGATTAAGTTGCTATTACTTAGACAATAAAAAATAACTCAAATATACTACATACCATTAAGTACAAAACATTGCAAATATTATATGTCATCTTATAATAATGGTGATTCGGTATCTGTCTGTTTGCAAACGAAACTATGTCACTTCTTACGTCCCAATACCTTCAGGAATATTTAATCAGGAGTATTTAATTTATAGTTAAAATCATTGATATATAGAATAAATCTAATTTATTAACAACTAGAAGTAGCTACCCAGCGTCGCCTGGGTAGAGGTATAGGGAGGACACAGTCTCGCAGATCCATTATTGTTGAATTGCAAGTTGGATCACCGCAGGATGACCCACTAAAATCCCTATGTAAAAAAAAAAAAAAAAAGAAATCACCTTACGTTAATGAAAAAAAAATTCCATGCTGATATCATTTTAATTTTATTTTTTTTAATTATCTTCACAAATATAAATCAAATCTCTATTATTCTTGCTCAAAAACCAAGCCCTGGTGATATTTAATGTGTATATATATATTCACTTTGTCGTTAATTGTTTTATTTTCGAAGTTTCCTCCGGACATACACATACTCACAACTGCCCTTTATATATGTATAGATGTCTCTTTGAAAAACTGAATTAGATTTGACACTAAACAACTCCTGTTATTAGTGCGTTTAAGATCATGCAATTTGTTTTATATATTGCTTATAAATAAAGGTTTATATAATATATATTGTGCTTTATTTGGATACTGGTTTTAACAAAACCGAGTTTAATAAATAATTACTTGGTGTTATTGATGTCTAAAGTTATTGTTTTATTCTCCAAACGTATTAAAAGCAATCATATGAATGATCTTATATGAAGATCGATTAAAATATAATTAAAATATGTGTAATCTTTTTACATGTGTTCTTAAATAATTTTGTTAATCTTTCTAATTTGATATAATTCAATACATTAAAACTAAAGAAATTAAATAAGAACGCATATAAAATCTTTCTAATCTGAAATATTTCAATACATTAAAACGGACCTAGTTACGCCAGGAGGGCGCATTTTCTTGTTAGTAAATATAAATAGAGATTGCATTTTTTTATTGAAGTAACATGAGGAGAAGAGCGTTGCTCGTGAAGGCTTAAGAGATATTAAGTCATCTCATTTAATTTGAAAATATTTTTTTAGAAATCACCTGAGCAATATTTCTTTGTCTGAAATATATTCTCGCCAGTAATTATAAGAAAGATGAATACAATCTTTTTATATGAGTTCTTATTTAATTTCTTTAGTCTAATTGAATATATTTCATTACATTAAAACGTAAATAATGACGCTAGGAGGGTGTATATTCTTGTCGGTAATTGTAAGAAAAGATGAATACAATCTTTTTATATGCGTTCTTATTTAATTTCGTTAGTCTAATTGAATATATATCATTACATTAAAACTTAAATACTGACGCAAGGAGGGTGTATATTCTTGTCGGTAATTGTAAGAAAAGCTGAATACGATCTTTTTATGTGCGTTCTTATTTAATTTCTTTAGTCTAATTGAATATATATCATTACATTAAAACTTAAATACTGACGCAAGGAGGGTGTATATTCTTGTCGGTAATTGTGAGAAAAGATGAATACAATCTTTTTATATGCGTTCTATTTTAATTTCCCTAGTCTAATTGAATATGTATCATTACATTAAAACTTAAATACTGACGCTAGGAGGGTGCATATTCTTGGTTGTAATTATAAGAAAAGATGAATACAATAACATTCAGTAACCGTGTTTTGAATGAAGTTAACAGCTAAAATTTGCATATCATTGTTAACAGCTTAAATCAGCTCTAAATGTTGCTTTTGTCACGAAGACGCGATAATTAGAAAAAGAAAATCTTACGCGAGAGACGTCGTAGAAAAACAACTAATAATTCATCAATTCTCTCTCTGTTGGAAAAAATGTAGAAATTCTGACATTTCAATAAAAAAAAATAACATCAGGGAAATGCTCTTGATAATGATCAATAATGCTGGCTAAACATTTTTGAGAAAAATTTTGGCAATATTTTTTAGAATATAACCTAAATGACGAAATCATGTACGATGACGAAAAAATAAATAAATAAATAAATAAACAAAAAAGAATATTAAAAAGAACAATGTCTATGTTTTTGTAACAAAATGTGTTTCCAGAAACAACACTTCCAATACACCACCCATATATATATATATATATATATATATATATATATATATATATATATATATATATATGCGTGTATATATACATATATATACATATGCATATACGTGTGTGTATATATATATATATATATATATATCTGTATATATGCGTGTGTATATATATATACAAACATATGTGTATATATATATATATATATATTATATATATATATATATATATTAAATAAATAAACAAAAAAACAACAAAAATATTGAAAAGAACAATGTCTCTATTTTTGTAATGAAATGTGTTGGCAGAAAAAAAAAACTTCGAATACAACGCCCATATATATATATATATATATATATATATATATATATATATATATATATATGCGGGTATATATATGAAAATATGCGTATACACACACACACACACACACACACACACACACACATATATATATATATATATATATATATATATATATATATATATATATATATTATAAATAAACAAAAAACAAAAAAACAAAAAAAATATTAAAAAGAACAATGTCTGTGTTTTTGTAACGAAATGTCTTTTCAGAAACAACATTACCAATACACCGCCCATATATATATATATATATATATATATATATATATATATATATATATATATACATATATATATCTGTGTGTGTGTGTGTTGTGTGTGTGTATATATGTATATGCGTGTATATATATATGTATGTATGCGTGTATATGTATACATATACGTGCGTGTATATATACATATGTATATAAAATATATATATATATATATTTACATATGTATATGTATGTATATATATATGTACATATGCGTGCATAGTTATTTACTAAGCTTAGCTTAGATGTGACACAAGGCAAGAAGTACAGAGCACCCAATGAGAATCCAACTCACTAACATCCGTGCCATCTACAAAACTTTCATTGAAGAATGACTCTTATAATGTGAGACATCATATATCCAACAGAACCGAAATCCCATTAGTACCACTAACGCAGAACCGCCTCACTATGCCATCACATAGATTATGCAACATATTTACCTTCTTCATGTTTTGATATGACGTTTCTTTAAAGAATAATAAGATATTTTTAAAAATTACGGACTTACCTTAAATTTACTCCTATTTTAGAATACATTGTTTTAAAAACAATATAAATTTTATTTTAAACGCCTTTAAAATCTTCTAAATTGAATTATATTATATTTGAAAGAAATGACATATCAGAAATCTTTTTTTTTTTGGGGGGGGGGGGTGTTGATTCGAATATTTTCAAAATGGATCTTAATGTTTTGAAAAAATGGATTAATTTGTTTTGAATTTTATTTTTTTAGAAATGGATCTAATTATTTTTGAAAAGGACTCCCACTGAACAAATTTGGGTTATTTTGGTTGAAATGCTATATATATAATTTAAAATGTACTTTGAAAAGTCCCGGTCGTTGTTTGATTGTTTCGTATTGTTTAATAACAGCAGATTTAATTGACTGTTGTTGTTTGTTATACATGAGATCGATAACGATTGGTTTTTCTAGATACGTAGCTACAAGCACGGATATAATTTAGTTTTTCCGGGCATCTTTTCAAAAATCAAAAGAAAATATCTTTAATTATCTGATGAATTTTATTGGATGTTTGATGGAATGCCATATCAAACCATGAGGGTTACTTAACGCCAAATTTTTATTTATAACTGTTTTCCATAATAAATAATTTTCATTAAAATCATGTGTATTAATAAATTTGTAGAAATAATTTTCATAATCTTTATGTGTATTAATGAATTTGTAGAAATAATTTTCATTATATTTATGTGTATTAATGAATTGGTAGTAATAATTTTCATTATTATTATGTGTATCAATGAATTGGTAGTAATAATTTTCATTATTATTATGTGTATCAATGAATTGGTAGTAATAATTTTCATTATCATTATGTGTATTAATAAATTGGTAGTAATAATGTTCATTATCTTTATGTGTATTAATAAATTGGTAGTAATAATTTTCATTAACTTCTAGTGTATAAATAAATACTGATGGTTGATTCGCATCTACCTGCTTGTAGCACCTATATGATACAAATTGGTGGAAGTTTGTCATAAGAGAAATTTGAAGAATATGGTCCGGACAATATTGTAGGTGCTAGGTTTTGGTATGATCAGCCAATTGTTCTGTTCGAGCCTTTCCGATCGACCGTCTTTTCCAAATAAGGGCCGAAGTTGAGTGTTGCTTCATATGGGATCAGTTAGACACAGATCGGCGTGTCTTACCTATTTGCAAAGGTGAAGTCAGCGTATTCTACAGCACCACCTGACCTGATGAACCTTGTATGTATTTACCTAAACCCCCCGCTAGCGGAGTTAAGCTGGTTTTAATTCCGTGTTTTCCTTTTCCTAGACTGTGGGGAATTTCGTCTCCGGAAATGCACTGTTTAAGTTTTATAGGAGAATAAATCGTACTTCGAACGCAGAGGAGACGGATGACGCTTTTGAAGAAAATGCGACAAACGACTTTTTATACAACAAAATATTTACTGTACATATATGCAAATATCAAACAGGGATATACAATGTAAAAAGACCCAAACAAAATTCAAATGTTTTCGGTAGGTAAAAGTCTAATCAGGAATGAAAGTAATCTCCGGGGGTCACAGTCAAGTTCGACGCAATGTTCTTCTAACTGACAGTCTTCAGTCTAAACTTCTCTCGCCTGGTCTGGGAGGGCAGGTCATTAAATACACATCAATCCTCACCACATCCGGGCTACTCACTCTTAATTGTCCGTGCAACACGTGCGACACTCGTCAGCACTGCAAGTACGCAGCAATCCTCACAACACGACTGCTTACATCCGGGTTACTCTGCACTGCTCGTCTACAACACTTTCGCATTCTGAAGGATGCGGGTTCGACTCTAGGTCAGTCCTACACGCCAGACAAAGCCTAGCCCGCTTCCTTCGGGAATACGTCAAGTCTTCACGCTCGCCACTCTCTCTGTCACACCGTGTTGCACGAGGTAGGTCTCTTATCTCACTACAAAAAGTTTGTTAAAGATAGTTAAAGGTTGCATATAAAAAATGCCTGCGGAACTTAGCTGTAATCTTTGTGAGTTTTGGTTCGCGTAACTTGTTGAGCCCGGTAGAAATGGTTCTTGCGTTAGCCGCTCCCAGCTTCTACATGATGAAATTAGTCGCCGTTTGGGGTTACTAACGATATTGACTAGCATTGCTAGCCAGGGGTAGAGGCAAAAAGAGGCCGAATTCTTCGGTGTCCCCTCTTTTAAAGTTAGCTTCACGTGACCCTAAGGAGCCTGTCTCCTACTAAATTTCTACAAGACTGGTTGCCTAACCACTGAAAAAAAAAAAAAAAAAAAAAAAAAAAAAAAACGACAACCGTCTGTCAAACTATTTACTAATAGGCTATGTGAGAACAGAAAAAAAATACCCTCATATTTTCCCAACGGAATTAGCGTGAAGTGAAACAGAAATAGTATCATCTAGGATTTAAACTCGGGTCACCGATTCAATTTCCTATGAAAATAACCATTACGGTACTAACGCTATTTTTTCTAAATGAAGCATTTAAATAAACTCGATATCGTATTACTCAATGAATAAATAGTCAACCAGGTTTTGGTTTTCTCGTCAGATTGCTTGCATTCTGACGAATATTCTATCCAGTGCATAAGTATACACACACACACACATGCACACACACATGCACACACATGCGCGAGCGCGCACGCACGCATAAACATACACCCACACACACGCAACAATATATAAGATCTACTACAAAACCCACACGTTCTACACACACATACACATATATATATTTACCAACCCCTCCGCACGAGCAGGATGTGACACAAGGTCAATTTCTTAAGCGGAGTTTAACAGGTTTGAATTCAGAGTTTTCCTTCTCCTAGACCGGTTACCTAACCAAGGTTAAAGAGCCCAGTCTGCCCTACTATTTACCCATAGCTGGAGGGAAAGTAGAATTCATACCTTTCCCAAGGGTATTAGCGCTAAGTGAAATGCAATTACCACGTATACACATATATGTTCTCACACACCACACCACACCACATACAAACACACAAAACACACAACACATATAGTATACACAAATAAAACAGATGCGCATACATGCATAACACATATACACACGTACAAAACACATACATGCACGCTCACACAACACACACGTGCATATACGCACAACAAAATACACACGTACACGCACACACAACATAAAACAAAACAAAAATACGCACACACACTCACACAACACAATGTTACAACGCACACATCACACACTTACAACCCATACACTTACAACACACAAACTTTCAACACACAGCACTTCCGACACACACACTTACACACAGCCACATACACAAAAGGTTCGATATATATACGAGGGTGAGTAAAAAAACTAATGCCATTTTGTTCAGGACAGGTATAATTACCAACACATGAACATGTATCATACATCAAAATGAACCTGGTCCTCTGTGGATCACATCCCTACTTCTCAACATACTCACCGTTTCTCTAAATAGCAATGTTTCACCTTCGAATGAGAACATGTATCCCTGCACCGTAAAATTCTGTTGACTGTTCTTTGAGCCGCCTCTTCACTGCATATTTCACTTCCTCGTCACTGGAATAATGTTTGCCTCTCAAACCCTCTTTCACGGGGCCGAGGAGATGATAGTCTGAAGGCGTTAAATCTGGTGAGTATGGAGGATGCGGTAAAGTTTTCCATCCGAATGTTCTCCCTTGTCCAGATGCCTGTGTGTGGTCGAGCATTGTCCTGCAGAAGGAGGACATTATCGATTTGCAAGTTGGGTCTTACTCGTCGAGTTCTTGCTCTGGGCCTCGTTTGGGTCTCAATGTAGGCCTTAGTTTTATTTAAAAAACCCAAAAAGCTTCACATTGACTCAGCCTCGTATATATATATACATACATGCATATATATATATATATATATATATATATATATATATGTATGTATATAATTGCAAAAGACGTTGCTTTCGATACCCCAGCAACATTGGCAAAGTACAATATAAAGTTAGGTTTATGTTATATACCCCACCTATGAACATTAATGGGTATGTCCCAGTCCTCATAGATACTGGAGTATTATGCTGACTGGGTAGCCTTATACCACCATCAGTGGTTTACCTTCTTCACGTCACTGGCGAGTATTCTATTTTGTAAATTTTATAAACATACCATTTCATTTCTAACCTCCGTTCGGTGATTTCTAATTTAGTAACCTTTCTTACGTTACAGCAGTTTAATAGTTAGCGAGCTACATTATCAGTTAGTGAGTTTGATTCTCACAGGATAACACTATGTTAATTACAAGAACTTAAAATCGGATTTTTTTGTAGGGCTTTGACTCGACAAAATCTAATTAATTGATTGACTGATTTTAGAAGCATGTTAATCCGTCAGAGGATATTTTATACCGATTGGTTAGGAAATTGCGTTTATTGCTTTAAATTTACTTTTTTTGTGTAGTTGTGTCTTAAGAGATTTTTGCAATCATTTATATATATATATATATATATATATATATATATATATATATATATATATATAACAACCCTTGCACACGAGCAGGATGTTACATAAGAAGTTTAACAAGTTTGACTTCAGTTTTTCTTCTCGTCAAGATTAAAGAGCCCAGTCTGCCCTACTAATTACCCATTGTTGGAAGAAGAATAGTTGGATACATACCTTTCCCAAGGTATTAGCACTATGTGAAATGCAACCACCTCGACGGGAATTTGAACTCGGGTCAACGAGTCTATTTCCTACGACTCTAAACATTACACTACGCGCCTCTATATTATATAATATCAGGTATTCCTATCTAATATAAATAATTATATGTTTTTAAGTAATTATTTCTCTTTAATAATAGTACTTTGTTTCAACATGGTTATATTGTTTCAAGTAACTAATAATAAATCTTAGTAAACAATTATTGCTTCAATTAATTATTCTTAATACAAATACTTACAGCTATATGGAATTAAGAATTCCTATCGAATACGAATAATTGTTAAACAGATCTTTTTGAAACATTGAGAGGACCTTAACAGATACTGACACTCCGGAGTAGAGGCCACCTGAGAGCAATGGAACTCCAAACTCCCGGAATGCCAGTGTAAGCACTGGTTCCCGCTAGATCACCGAAGTTAAGTAGCGATGATCCAGTTAAATACTTAGATGGATGACCAGTTAAGCAAGTGTAGATACTGTAAGGTTTCCTACATTAAAGTGATTTGATTTGGCATTAAATGACCCGAAAAGTGTTGATATGCCGGAAAAACTACCAACCAACCAACCAACCAACCAACCAGAATAGCAGAACTGGAGCCACACCATCAGATATAATTTAGTGTCATACTTAGGATACTTCAGGGACAGCGGTTTGGAGGGTTAGCCCTCTGCTGGCGATATCATATGTATATATGTCCAACTCCGCTGCCAGGGTGAATTACTATCAACACAATGTGATTCTCTGTCTACCAAGAACTAATTCCTATTTTTACAAGAAAAGTGAAATATTTGGAAGACTATAATATAGTTCTTCTGCCCCTGAAGTTAGAGCGCCCTTGTGACTGTGAAGTCCAGTGTTCGAAAAACATTCTCGGCCACAGATGTCGCATGTGAAGGCTATCCCTGAAGATGTTGATGTGCCGGTACTTTGTTGTCGCTGCTAAAGGACAGGCTTCACGTGCGACATCTGTGGTCGAGAATGTTTTTCAAACATTGGACTTCAAAGTCACAGTGAGCGCTCTAACTTCAGGGTAGAATATCTATATTATAGCCTTCCGAGACTGCAATGCCAATGGATTATAAACTCCACTGACAGGGTCAATTACTATCAACGCAATGTGCTTCTCTGTCTACCAAGTACTAATTTCTATTTTTACAAGAAAAGTGAAATATTCAGCTTTTAAACATCACCCCATTCCCCATTCACCTGCCTCGTTGAATGAAACTTTGA
>CM042144.1:105145858-105163358 GCA_023376005.1 Doryteuthis pealeii | reverse complement strand
TCAATGTATCAATCTATATTGACTGTTTATGTAATGCCTGTTATCTTCACATGTCATTCATCCAGATTTTCAATGTAATAATCTTTATTGACTATTTAGATAATGACTGTTATCTTCACATGATATTTATCCAGATTTTCAATGTAATAATCTTTATTGACTGTTTAGGTAATGCCTGTTATCTTCACAAGTCATTTATCCGTATTTTCAATGTAATAATCTTTATTGACTGTTTAGGTAATGACTGTTACCTTCACATGTCATTTAAAGGACAAACCAACCAATTTCATGAATAACTTTCCTAATTTTCTTTAGGGCAGTTATTTTTATATTTCAAACGTGTTAATTCCGTAATCTTTACCAGGAGTATACAAGGTGTGCCAAAAAAGTATCGATATTTTTGTACTTTTTAATATACCTTGTATACTGAAAAAAATAATGTTCCGTTCCTCGTTCATTTCTATCTTGCTAAATACAGCATCAAACACGGCACTTTTATTACACACCTTTTATTCTGAAAAGAAAATTAACGTTCCACTCATTGTTCATTTCTACCTTGGTAAATACAGCTTGAATCTCGATATTTTTATGACACACACACACACACACACACACACACACACACACATATATATATATATATATATTATATATATACGAGGATGAGTCAGAAAGCAATGCCATTTTGTTTAGGACAGGTATAATTACCAACACATGAACATGTATTATACATGAAAATGAAGCTGCTCCTCAGTGGATCAAATCCCTACTACTCCACATAGACACCGTTTCTCTGAATAGTAATGTTCCACCTTCGAATGAGAGAATATATCCCTGTCCCGTAAAATTCTGCTGACTGTACTTTGAGCCACCTCTTCACTACATATTTCACATCCTTGTCACTGGAATAAAGTTTGCATCTCAAACCCTCTTTCCTGAGGCCAAAGAGAGGCAAACATTACGACATTACTTTTTGACTCACCCTCTTACAAAAGCCTTAAAATTGGCATTTTCTATCGAGAGTGCATTCAATTCTATTATTTCAATTACACGATAGATCTTCGGTGATTTTCTCTTTTAATTAATTCGCTCTTAACTGTTTGCCTACCAAATTTCCCCTATGGTAGTACCAAATGCTGTTGGTATTTTTACCTGTATAATGGGATATTTCAAAGTTCACTATCTACTCACCCCAGAATTCATTCTATTCGAATAATGTTCTGTTATTATTGTTATTAAAATTGGAGTCCTTATGCTCAACTATTATGAAGTAATAACACTGGTTTACAAAGAAATTGAGGCAAGCACAAAAATAGCTGTTTTAACCTAATTTGGGGGTGCATCTGAATTCAGATTTGAAATCCGTTTTTACTCATCCCCACTAGTTTTTAGATATGCATACTGTAGATTTTGTACACATACTGTACATAAAGGCGTATATGCATTCAGGGTTAATTTCTAATATTGTGTGACTTATGTCTTCTTTTTTAGTTATTATGCAATAAATGTAAGTGATAGCATTACATTATATATATATATATATATATATATATATATATATATATATATATATATATATAGCTATATATCAAGACGGATTGTGGCAGTTAAGCGTAGTAAACACGTCTCAATCAACAGCGAACACAGCGTCAAAGAGAATCCTCTGGTTGACATGAATAAGGTGTTTCTTCCTCCTCTTCACATCAAGCTTGGTTTGATGAAGAATTGCGTGAAGGCCATGGACAAAAATGGTGCTGCCTTCCAACATTTGTGTACTCTGTTCCCAGGTCTCAGTGCTGCTAAGCTCAAAGAGGGCATCTTTGACGGACCTCAGATCCGAGAAGTGCTGAAGGATACTGATTTTGAGGAGTTTCTTACCTTAAAGGAACTGAGAGCATGGGAAGCATTTAAGTCAGTCTGTAATGGCTTCCTTGATAACACACGCGTACCAAATTACCAAGCCTGTATTGAAAAGTTGCTAAAGACTTATGAGGATATGGGATGTCGAATGTCACTCGAAATTCATTTTCTCCATTCCCACCTCAACTTCTTCCCTCCAAACATTGGAGCAGTGTGTGATGAGCACGGAGAAAGATTCCGCCAAGACATTACAAAGATGGAAAGCAACTACCAAGGCAAGTGGAACCCCGGCATGTTGGAAGACTTCTGCTGGACGCTCTTGCGTGACATCCCGGAGGCAAAATACAGCAGATCATCTAAGAAAACACACTTCTAACTGTCTGCGGTACTATGAATTGTGTACATTGTGTCATCCAAGTATATTATTCCGACAATGTTCTTTATCTATCATGTTTTATCTGTAATAAGCTGCTGCAACTGTTGAAAAAAGCACGTATATACTCTGTATATACTAAAATGAACTATTTAAAAACAGAAAACTAGAGGTGATAGAGCAAAAATGTTTATAAATTTGAATTCAGCACACCCAAATTAATAAAAAAAACACTTATTCACATTCTTGCCTCAGAAAAAAAGATTTTTTTGTAAACCAGTGTAATCAGTTTTTTTGCATTTTGATCGCAATGATGGAGAGTCGCTCGCTTAAGTATGTAAAGAGTTTTGAGTAAAGATATTATTTGCAACATTAATCATACAGTTGTAGATGAACTTAACAGTGTTTTGCTGAATATTCTATACAGTTCATTATTATATAGAAAGTGTTTATTTGATTATTTTGTAAAATATTTCCGAAATCACTCTAAACGTCCAAATTAAATGGGGGCACCCACCATAAAATATTCATCTGTCTATCTCCTCTCGCGCCTTTTCTTCTCACCAAGGTTGGCTCATTTATCATTAACATTACTAGCAAAAAAAAAACGCCCTCCAGGTGGTATAAAAATTAAAAAAAAAAATATTACCTTTGGGAGAGGTAGTTAAAAATTCAATGTTAGAGAGTTTGTATCATACATAAGTGAAGTCATGAAATTTATCAATGGAGTAAAATAATAAAACAATTTGAAATGAAAACTTAGTTCTGTCTCCCTCAAATAAAATGTTGCGCGCATCTGTTAATTATTAATCAAATAATTACTTTGAATATTTTGCACATGAATTTTACACAAAAACGTAGGTATTTATTTATTTGTAAACGTTTATGGTAACTTTTGGTTACTGAAAAAAGGACGAGAGTAAAAAATAATTTTAAGAATTGATTACAAATTTGGTAAATATTTTTTTTCCATTTAAAGTAATAACATAATTTTTAATTAATTTTATAGTTTATATAGTTTATTTATCTAAATAATATATAGTTTATTCATTTAAATTGTCATTGTTACAATGGAAAAGATTCAAGGAACAGTATTTATTTAGTTTATTGATATCAATTGTTTTTTATTCTATGCATTGACATTAATGTGGCGTAGGCAGTGACGTAGTTTCAGTTACAGACGAATAGATATCGAATCTCTATTATTAACAGAGATATAGAAGGCTGGAACGAAATCCAGTATGTATCAGCGTCTGCTCTAATTCACATTTTTCTCGTTAAAGATCTTGATATTAGAAGTACTAGCATGTATATGAACCCGCCGGGTGCAAGTATTTAAGTTTAATGTAATAAAATATTATGTTAAATTAGAAAGGCTAATGAAATTAAATAAGAATGCAGATAAAAAGATTTGAAACAGGGGGGCTATAACCGAAAAATAGAACAACTGAAACTTACTCTTCAATCACTCCCTTCATTCAATGCTAAATTTTCCTAATTTAACTATTTAGTTAAATTAGGAAGTAAAGAATAAGATTACAGTTATTTCTTCTTGTTAATGGATTTTTTAAAGATTTATCCCGGGGATTTTAGTTCATATTCATTAAGATAAAACAAAACAGTTAGAAATCAATAATGTCTAGCACATAATTCTTAGAATCAATTTTTTAATATCAATATGCAAATTAGACTTCCCGTTTTCACTGTAAACCGCTATTTTGTTGTATATATAAATACAAGTTTTGTTAAAAGTGTCCGTATGCTTCTAGTAAGTATATATGTTTGTGATTATTTTGGTATATGTATCCGTTTGTGGGAGGTACATATATCAAGTTTGGGTATTATGCACAAACCTGATATATGTACCTCCATAAATACCTCCATAAATACAAGTTTGTATCTATCGATCTATCTAAATATGTTCATATCTATCTATGTTTATATCAAAGTATGTTCTCTCTCTCTCTCTCTCTCTCTCTCTCTCTCTCTCTATATATATATATATATATATATATATATATATATATATACCCACCTCAAAGAGGTTTTTCACGGAACAGATGGACTTGCTACTACTAACACACTCTTCTATCTAGCATGTCAAACCCTCAAAAATACTCTAATTTTTATAGTTCTTCCAAAATTCTTTAAAAAATCTAAAAACAATTTCTTCAAATAAGAAATGTTCTCCTGACGATGACCTAAGGTTGAAACTAGTTGAGAATAAATAACACATATCTTATTATAATGGAGATTGTGTGTTTTTTCTGTCTGTAACCGAAACTATATTCCTACTCAAGTCACAATTCTCTTAGTTATTGACATCACATTCTCCATGATTTTATTTTTATCTAAACCTCAATTACTAATAAAATTGTCTTACATTATTAATACTGTTAACTATGTCTACATACTGACAACATGCAATTATATTTATATATACAACAAAATAGCGGTTTACAGTGTAAACGAGAAGGCTAATTTGCATATTAATATTAAAAAATCGAATTTAATAAATATGTGCTTAGTATTATTGATTTCTAACTGTTTGGTTTTATTTTAATGAATATAAGTAAAAATCTCTTCAATGAATCTTAAATGAAATCCATTAACAAGATAAAATAACTGTCATTTTATTCTTTACTTCCTCTTTTAACTAAATAATTAAATTAGAAAAAATAACAATGAAAGACGAGAGTGATGGAAGAGTAAGTTTCAGTTGTTCCATTTTTTATTATACCCCTCTGTTTCAAATCTTTTATTATACTCCCTCTGTTTCAAATCTTTTTATCTGTATTCTTATTTAGTTTCATAGCCTTTCTAATTTAATACAATATTTTATTACATTAAAACTTAAATACTTGCACCCGGAGGGTGCATATATTTGCTAGTATATAAAATATATTCCTGTTTGTCTTATTACTTTTTGTTCATACTATATATATATATGTAGTATATTAGGAAAAATATAAAAAATAATAATAATATATATATATATATATATATATATATATATATATATATATATATATATATATATATATATATACATGTATAATAAGAGTTGTCTGATATTCTTAGTAAGCTTGTTATTAGCATGCATGCCAACTGTTACAAAGTGAGATACCATTTTTTCTTTAATATGAAACGTTTTCTGTAAAACCATTCGACCTTGTATTATCGACAGGAGAAATCACACACTGCCCCAATTATGATAACTTGACTGTTGCAGTCGATGTCTTGTGCATTTATCGGGCAATGCGTCATTTAAAAAAAATAGGGGGGGCGGGAAAAGAAAGAACCTACTAACCAAAAGAACATCCTCATTCTTCTTCTTCTTCTTCTTCTTCTTCTTCTTCTTCTTCTTCTTCTTCTTCTTCTTCTTCTTCTCGTTTCTGCTCCAGTTTACGTTTTCAGCGCCCGTGAAGCGTAAAATTTTCTTGAAGGGTGTTCCGCTTACTGATTTTTTTTTTTTTTTTTGCACGGGCAAAAGTAACGCTTCGTAGCGCAACAAAGCCAATTAAAGTCAGCCGGGTGACAAGGCATATTTCTTTTCATATCCACACATGCCCCTGTGTGTCGCAGAGAAAATCCATTGTTTAGGGTCTATTATCATTTTTTACGACTTTTAGTTAAGGGACGGCTTGATTTGGCTGTTTTTTCGACAAAAAAAGTATATCCAGAAGCACCTTCACTGAAACGCACGTGGCATTTTTTTTATTTATATCCCAGCTAGTTTAAGATTGAATACAGACGTGACACAGTCAATCTATACTTTACTAACACTTTTATTACAAGAAAGAATATGCTCCCTCCGGGCGCAAGTATCTAAGTTTTGATGTAATGAAATATATCAAATTAGTAGACTAACATAATTAAAAAAAGAACTAATATAAATTGTATAATAATTATACTTATTTTAATTATATTTTTATTGGTTTCTACATAAAATCATTTAAAGGATTGATTTTAATACATTGGAGAATAAAAAAATTATATTAGTAATCAATAACACCTAATAATTATCTATTAAACCCGGTTTTGTTGAAAACATTATGCAAATTAAGTACAGAATTTATTATCTAAAGCTTTATTTCTTCGTGATATATAAGATACATTGCAGGAGTTTAAACGCACTAATAACATGGGTTGTTTTGAGGTAAATATTATTCTTTTAAATATTAAGATGCTATTGTGACGTAGCAGTGACGTACTTTCGCTTACCAATCTCCATTATAATAAGATGTTTTGAAATATGTAACCATCACGTAAAATAATGGCACATAATTTCCAGCTTTATATTAGGGCAATGCATTTACAATGACCTTGGAGAAAAAAGCAGTTTATTCTCAAATTTATACGATACAAAAAAAATAAATCTCACTTACAATAATAATAAATAATATATAATATACTAGTAGATTACCAGGCATTGCCTAGGATTTAAAAAGTTAAAGCAACCCTGTCGGCTAAGGCTGTAGAATACGCCGACTGCACCTCTGTAGGGGGTTCAGTGCTACCCCCTCCAACGAGGCCACTTGTTCATCGTAGTTGGCAACCCGTGGTACTCAAGCACGGAATTCAAGTGGCTGAGCAGTCGATTACTTTTAACTCTCCACTTTAGCCCTTACTTAGGCTAGATGGGCGGTTGGAGAACCCCCCTCCGATCAATCTGTTGGTCACGTCAATCCCTAGAACCTATATGATTGTCCCGACCCTATTGCCTTTATAGCAAATCCTTAAGCATTTTTATCACATGTGTTTTTTGCATGATGTTAAGCTGCATCTCATGGTGAAGTTCCAATTCTGGAGCTCTAGAGATTGTGAGGTACCTCTTCATCACCATTACTCCCAAGACCACCCTGATCCGGAGTAGTAGTACCTGTCTGTTAATGCCCCATCTATGGGTGAAATAGAGCCAACTCTCTCTCTCTCTCTCTATATATATATATATATATATATATATATATATATATGTGTGTGTGTGTGTGTGTGTGTGTGTGTGTGTAAAATGAAACTGGAAGTGAATCCGACGGTATGTTGAAAAAATGAATAAAGGAAAGAAAATATAGAATGGATAATATAGGATATTTTAATCAATTGTACTTACACGTGTTTCGGTCAGGAGTTTATCCATGTGTGCAATATTCAAACTATTATTATTTTTAAATAACCAAATGAAATGAAATAATAATAGAAAAAATGTAGAAATGTACACAAAAGAAAATTCGCCTTCATCAGAGTAAATCCTTATTTTAAATATATATATATATATATATATATATATATATATATATATATATATATATATAGAGAGTTTCATAATTTGCTTGAAGCATTGTGTATGTATTGGTTAGGAGGTTGATTTAGAAGGCTATCACATTGTGATAGCCTTCTAAATCAACCTCCTAACCAATATATATATATATATATATATATATATATATATATATATATATATATATTCCCTTATTTATCAACCCATTCGCACGAGCAGAATGTGACACAAGGTCAGTTTATTAAGCAGAGTTTAACGGGGTTTAATTCAATTTTCCTTCTCCTAGACTGGTTGGCAAATGAGGATCAAGACCCTAGTCTGGCCTACTGTTGGATTCATACCCTTCCCAACGACATTAGTGCAATGTGAGATGCAAACAGCCTCGTCAATGATTTGACATTGGGCCAACGAGTCCATTTCCCACTACTCTAACCATTACACTAGGCGCCTCCACATTTATTAATTTCTGTGTTATACAGCCCAGACGCCTGTTACGTTCCTGTTAATAATTTGATTGAAAATTGTTTGATTAATAAAAAAAAAGACACACGCACACACCTACACATACACAAACACTCATACTGAGAGAGAGAGAGAGAGAGAGAGAGAGAGAGAGAGAGAGAGAGAGTGTATCTCCACTCTCTCTCTCTCTCTCTCTCTCTCTCCTCTATCTATCTATTTATCTCTCCCTCTCTCTCAACGAGAGAAACGTGAATATATATACATATATAAAATTGTGTGCATATTTATGTCCGAAGGAAACTTCGAAAAAAACAATTAACGACAAAGTAAATATATATACATATTAAATATCACCAGGCTTGGTTTTTGAGCAAAAATAATCGAGATTTGATTTATATTCGTGAAGATAATTAAAAAATAAATTTAAATGATAACAGCATGGATTTTTTTTTCATTTAATATTTTACATAGTAGACATTAACATTTCTTTTCAGAGTAGCTGGATCAATGTAAGGTCTTTTTTTTTTACATAGGGATTTAAATGGGGCATCCCACGAGGATTCAACTCACGATTCAATAATAATGGATCTGCGAGACTAACTTAAAAAAGTCCTTCTACCCAGGCGACGCCGGGTAGCCGCTGCTAGTTTTGTTATAAAAAAGAATTGCAAAGTGGTTTGAATTTTTTTCATTTCTTGTACTTAATTCAGTAGTTGCGATACGTGTTCCTTTCAAATTTTCTTCATGATCATACAATTCTGTTGGGATTTATTCTAATCTATAAACATTTTTTAGTGTAGAGAGGTTAATTATTCAAACTAAGTAAAAAATGGGGGAGGATGATTTTGGTAATGAATTGTTAACAATAGAATAATACGTAATTTTATTTTTTAGATATTATTTTTCTATGTAATAAATAACCAATAAATAAGTTATTTTAGATTAGTAATCTTTAGTTTTGTTTAATGGGCAGAATATTTACTTTGAACTATATATTTTAAACTGTAATTTCTTTGCTTTCTTCTTCTACTTATATATATTTACTATTTCATTATTTTTTTCTTATCATATCTACTCATAATGTATACATTTTATCTCATAATAGAGTTGCACTAAAGAATCTACACGTGATATAATTATCTGCAAAGTAATATATCGTCTGATATGGTGTCGACACGCTGAAGTTTAAATTAAAAATATATAAAATATATAAAATTATTATATAGAATTGTTTAAGATAATATATTGTTATTTTTGCTTTAGTAATATCACAGAAGAACACACTCTCGTCTCCGTGACGAATAAAAATTCGATTTATGTATTAACTAGGTTGTTTTCATGCACTGTGAGAGGTAAGGATGTTTTAAAGATTCTCTGTCTATGGGTCAATGTTTGTATATCCTCATACGTAAGTAACATATAAATCTCTTGAGCAAGGTTGGAAATTTTATAGATTAATAAACTGTATATAGTTAATATAATAAATTAGTTAATACTCTATTTATAAATAATGAGTCCATGATATGAAGAATAATCATAGACAGATCTTAGATATATACTACTATACAGTCATGTATTTAATTTAAACTTGTTTTAAAAAAATGAGGATAATGTTGGCATGTTTAAATTTTGAGTGTATTTATTCATATGTTATGGAGATTTTGGGTAATTGTGACGTAAGCAGTGACATAATTTTTGTTAGCAGACAAAATGGGATAGGAATCTCTTATTTTTTTTAGATTTAAAATTCTATATTATTGTTTGTCTATTTTGCAATTTTATGGCTTAATTTTATTTTATGAATTAAACATGTGCGCTGGATTTGAGAAACATTGCTCTTGGACGTATCCGCTTCTTGAAATCATTTTTCTGTTTTTCTATTTCATTTTAGCTATGATTTTTCTGTTTTTTTTGGTGGGTGGTGGGTAATTGTATGTAGTATGTTTTGTATCTTCTTGAGACCAGCCAACATGTAGGTCGGATTTTGGGCGGGTGGCATTATAATATTAATACCGATGCACTATCTGACATAAGGGGGTAAATTACGCCATGGGGCAGTGTTTGATAGTAGTGGTGGTGTGAACAGCGTAATTAAATCAAAACACACATACTGCACTGTCACGTTTAAGGTTTGCTACAATCTTAGGCGATAGGATCAGTAGCAAGGATCAACTAGCTGAACTTGCATATATACACACTTTTTATAGGAAAGAGAACAAGTATTCTTTGCATGACGATAATATAATATTAATCGCGTGATCGGATTTACAGACAGCAAGTTTAAAAGTTTTGGAGACTTTACCAAGATTGGTGAAACATATTAAGAAATGGTTTTTATGAGGATTGTGCTAAGCATTGTTTTCGAATGTTTTAGAGTGATTACACATAACAATTTCTCTGAGTGTTTGCGTCTACTAGGGGAGTGACTGACGGACTCTACAGGTGAAAAGTGCACTTCACACCGTCACGGTGAGGCTGTCTGGGTAATCAGCTGTGAAAGACCAACACAGCAGTGCTCTATGTTTTGTGGTTATAGGGCTGGGTATATGGGTGTAACGTCTCGTAGGTTACTCACACAAATGATCTTAATATGCCGAATTGGACGTATTTTGTAGACAATGCGAATGAGTAAGTCGACTCCTGGTTTTTTTGCGAGGAGGGGCTCGGCTGCTTTTTGTAGTGAACAACGTTTCATATCGCCGCAATAGAAGAAGGTGGGTTGGGTATCGATTTAAAAATGAAAGTGAGATTTTTTCTGGGGCCTAAGATGAGACGTGGTATAAGATGCCGCGGAGTCTAGCTCTTTCATGTCTTTGCTGGAGAGAATTTTGGCAAATGTAATATAACACTTCGTGATGAGTTGAACTGGTGCGAGTGATATACTATTTTATGTTATTAGGCAGGTTTGGGGAATGTGTGCATGGTTCGAGTTACGTTCGTCGTACGTACGTTCACAATTCGGAGTCTCCTGGTGCCAGTTTGACCCGAGAGTTGTATGCTATCTGTTGATGTGTTCGTCTTCTCATTTTAAATCGATGGTTCGGGAATAAATAGTACGACGTAGGACTGTAATCTCCTCGAGATCGGTATTCATTAATCACACTACTAATAAATTATAGATTGGATATATATCTCTTAAAAGTATTTTATTCAGAGCATAATTAATATGACCGTACACTGTAGAGATTGATATATAACTTAGTTAAAAAACAAAACATAATATACTACCAAGCACAACTGTCTGGTATGTGTTTTTAATTTCATTGCAATATATTTTATTATTGACCCTAGAACTCTTTGGGGTGGCATTGGTTGTTGTGGATGGTAGTTAGATATTATGCTAGATGAGCTGCTGTCTGTTTGTTGAACGTTACTGGGAACGTGTCGTTGTGCTTCAAGCTTTGCGAATGTGTGGTATGTGTCAGTATTAGTGGTGCTGAACAACATTCATAAATGACATCTCTTTATACGTTTGTAGAATATTTAATTAGAAAAAGTGGTCTGAGTTCTATTTATACTGTCATGTGAGCGCCTTTTTCCAGAAATAGGGCACTCCGTTGGCCAGCCCTGCTGAAGATGAGAGCTGGTAAAGATGACCTCGCCTCACATATTGAGGGATTCCCTCTGTCTCTACCAGCTTTTGAAAGTGGTGTTGGTTCGGTAGTGTTTAGCCTTGAACGTGAATAGTACCCATGCGTGGTATGAGCAGTTCAATTAAATGAGACAGACATTATAACTCGTGCACGGTTTTGTTACTCATTGTTGGTTCTGTGAAGAGCGTGCAGAAAAGCTAGAGTCACCCTTCTCACATTCATCGAACTGTAGTTAGGGCTAAAGTTACGAATCTCCTCGCTATTACGTTCATTTACATACGATATCATCTCAAACTCTATCTGACTGATATGGCAAGCTCTTCAAACGTGTCTCCTTTTTATTCATCATCTTGGTAATGCCTAGAAGGCCGAGTGGTTTGAGTTGTGTTCTAACATTGTACCATGGGAAATATTGGGACGGTTTAAATCTCTCTAATCCTGAATTTAGATTTGAGGTTTCCAGTTTTCGCGTAGGTTGAGGAGATTGTTTGGAGCGCCATCATCAATCAATTCTGGCTCCCAATTGTCACCTTCATGGCCAGGATAGTGGATAGTATCTGTTTGAGTCCATCTATGGAATTTAAATAGAAAAAACATGAGTATTAGATAACAAACTTGATTATTGTTTAATTTCTCATTAGAATATTATATTTTATTTCAAAGACATTACTTTCAGGCATGAGATAATCCACATGTAGGTTTGTGTGGACGCCAGTGGTAAGAAAAGCAAACCGACTAATACGTATATGCATATTAAAGATATATAACACACAATAAATATTTAGATTTTCATATAAATTATAATTAAACTTTTGTGTATTACTATTGCTAGATATACTAATCTCGTTCTTGGTTTTCTATTTTCTACTCTATATAGTGAATATGAGTAAATTAGTGGCTACTCTCAATAATATTTTCACAGATAAATTTAAAATCACAAATGAAAAGTATACTTGATCTTTAATTTTTATTTATCTGTAAATAATTATATACATATTCTTAATAAGGTTTCAACTCTGAGTAGTATGTTTATAATTAAAATCGAATTTTTAACTGCATATTTTATAATACGATCGAAGAGAGATAAATAATATCTAGAGAAATTGATGGAAGAATAGAGATTAAGTATATGTCAAATATTATTTTGTCTTCTAGTTTAAAGCTAGATATAATAAGAGCGTACGAGCTGGGCCTACTCGCTTTCATAGTTTCCAAATCTTTATATAGTTAGATCTGTTGACTATTCACTAATAATCATTGCTCAGGTGTGTGAATATATTTTATAGGCGTGATTCTAGAGATTTATTACCATACATAGTAATAGTATAACCGTGATTTGATTATATCTACATTCGTGTTTATATTACATATAAAAGTGCTCTTAGACAAACGCTGTGCATAGGGGTGGCAATAATACGTAAACGAGGTGAAACTCGAATCACCGACAAAGGGATTTTCTTTTTAGATAACCATTTACTTATTTTGTAACCCTTCTTTTACTTACCATTAAAACGCCGAAAAACAGGGATCTTCTTTTGAAATATATTTTTATTTCTTTTACGTTTATTGTTTATTAATTTTTATTCCCTTCAGAAGTCACGAAAGGCTGCCCTCTTTTGGGCCGAATAAAGATTGATCTTTTGAGGACCGGGTTAGCTCAGTCGCTAGAGCGTTCGGCTAGAAACCACAAGGTTCCTAATTCGATACCAGTCCTCGCCAACTCAGCGTATAAGTAGCACAAAGATCTGTGCGGAAAAGTAAGGAGCTGAGGGAAGGTGTGGCGCTCTACCAGGCAAAACAATCTCCTTGGTCAAGCGCTAGTTAAAAGGGGATAGACTCCCCCGCTGTATGGTCCATACCGACATTAGGCCGCCCCGATGACTTTACTATATATATAATGCCTTTCAATTTATTCTAATATATTTTGGCTTGGATACGGATTTAAATATTTATCTTATATTGCAATAATTCTATTAAATAGCGGAAATATATTTGAAATTTGCAAAATATTTTCATGGATTTTTATGTGAGAAGAATACAAATTCATATATATAAAATTATATATATATATATATATATATATATATATATATATATATATATATATATATATATTCATACATATGAAATCATTCACACACACACACACACACACACACACACACACACACACACACACATATATATATATATATATATATATATATATATATATATATATATAAATGTATAATTGAATAAATGAAAGAATAAACTATATTTTAACAGCAACAGGCTTAGCTCATAACAGCATCATATTGCACAATATACATCATTATCTGAAGCAAATTTAATTTTTTTCCTTCATCTAACGAAATATGCATGGAATGATTACTATATATATATATATATATATATATATATATATATATAGAGAGAAGAGAGAGAGAGAGAGGGGGGGGGTACTATTTAAAAAGTTGAATAGATTTCGAATAAACATATTTTGACGCCTGCAAATTACTTTGAACAAATTGCAGAATATAATATATTGATATAAACGTTATTTATTTTATTTAAATTCAATATATATATATATATATATATATATATATATGTTGTGTGTGTGTGTGTGTGTGTGTGTGTGTGTGTGTGTTTGGGCAGCATTCTTTCATTTATACATGTAGAATACAACATCGGTTTTACCTCAATGACTTTGTCACGCCGTTTGACTCTTCATATGACAGATAATAGCCCCATTTCACAACATCTAAAACTACATGGGTACCCCCACTCTAATTAGCGAAATATCCGAACGGAAAATACGCACATTTTGCACAAAGAAAAAACAAATACTAGAAGCTTTATACATCAAATAATACAAACCATCCTTGAATAAGATTAATTTTCAATGCAGTACCCACATTTTAAAATGCCTATAACACTTTTCCCAAAAATTCTCTTCCTTCCACTCCCCAGACTCGTTAATATAATTTCTACGAGTTCCTCTCTTAGTTACTCTCACTACTACTAACTTGAAAAAACTGGAACATAAACACATCACCCCATAATCACCTCGAAGTGCCGAAAGTACTTGGGTTAAGAACTTTGGTGGACTAAACTACGGATTCCATCCAAATGTAAAAAAAAGTTGGCCAGAAAGCTTGAAAAATCGTTAATAAAATTGTTAAACTTCTGTTTAATTCTACATCGATATATATATATATATATATATATATATATATATATATATATATATATATATATATTGTTCTCATTCCGTTAGCCATGACCGGGTACAAGTATTAGGCTGTGTTAATTATTCTATGTTACTGTCGCCTTTGGCCATGATTGAAACCGCAGCCCAGAGATGACTGTCACTTAGAACTGTATTAACTCAACTATATCCGTTGCGCCATGTGTCTAATTGAACTATTCAGAATGAATTTTTCTGGAACTTATATACCTAATGTCTAGAATATTTACCTATATACTAATGTATCATTTTTACCTTTACTCATATTGCATTGGTTTCCGAGTTCGAAAAGGTTCCCAAGAAATACCTGCAGAAGGCCGCAGGTGACATCAGCCAAAACGTTGTGTAGACAACAATAAAGATGAGGACAATAGTCCCAATAATCCAAATAATACAAAAAGTCTTCCCCCTAAAATAGGCAAAATCCGACGATATCCCGCACAGACTATTACTGACGCGGACTACACAGATTTTCTAGGGCTTCTAGAAGATACACCTCACAAGCAGAATACATGAAGTCTTCCCCCTAAAAAAGGTAAAATCCGACAATATCCCAAACAGACTGTTACTGATGCAGACTACACAGATTATCTGGGGCTTCTAGAAGATACACCTCATAAGTAGAATCACTAGAGAGGAGGCGAGAGGTATTCGCTTCTATGTGAACTCAGATATAACTGAGTGAATGTGGCATCTCCACTCTAGAAAATTAGTAGATCACTTCAAATACCTAAGTAATATCTCATCTATCGTATAGAACATCAACATCTTCTGGGACAGCCTTCAAATGCGATATCTGTGGTCGAGAATATTTTTCAAACATCGGTCTTCACAGTCAAAGGAGGCGCTGTAACTTCAGGGGCACAAAAACTTTATTATAATCTTCCGAGACTGAAATGCCAATATAATCTCATCTATAGAAACTGATGCCAATGCACGCATAGGAAAGGCATGGACAGCTATAGACAGGTTAGCCCTAATATGGAAATCTGATCTCATTGATATGATAAAGTGAAATTTCTTCCAAGCCGTAACTGTATTAGAGCTACTGTACGGCCACATTACCTGGACCCTAACTAGAGAAAAGATTAGATGCAAGCTACACAAGGATGTTACGCGCAATCTTGAACATATCTTGGAAGCAACACCTGACGAGAAGGCAGCTATAGTACACCTGCTTCCTATTACACAACTCATCCAAGTGAGACGAATAAGACATGTTGGACACTGCTGGAGAAGCAAGGACGAACTCCTAAGTGACTTTTTCGCATGTACGTCTACTCATGGACCCACCAGTGTAGACCAACCAGCAAGAAACTAGATAAATCAGGTCTGTGTGGAAACGAGATGCCGAGCGGAAGACCTGCCAGGGGCAATGACCGTGACGGACGGTTGGCAAGAAAGAGTCGTCAGGAGAATCCGTGCTGCCAGCGCGACATGATGATGATGATGATGATGATGATGATATATCGTTTAGAGGCTTCTGCAAAATGAACTATATATCTTTCTTCACATGTTGATTCTGAAGTTAAATATGGTTTCGAGACCAAAGTTCCCTTTGCTGTCATTTACTTTCTTTACGTTTCTCTTTGTTTACGTGAACGTCTTTCAGTTCCAGACTTTGTTACACACATCCAAGTCGCAGTGATAATCTTCATTCACGCCAAATATTCACTCCTTATATCCATTTTCTCTGTGTATATAATTTACTTCCATAGATGCTTCCATAATCACGGCACAAATGAGACCAAATTAGTGCACACCCCATAAATCCACCTGTTAATGGAAGCCATGTTCTTTTTCAGCTAAAACCTGCCAGGGCAATGGGAGATTCTTTATTTGAAATTCTTACAAATATATTTATGACATTTATATTGTTAGTCATTGTGGCAGTCATTAGAGTTGCCTCAGGTCCTAGTCCTTCCACTGGGTTGTTTCTCCTTCTCTCAGTTCCAGACTTTGTTACACACATCCAAGTTGCAGTGATAATCTTCATTCACGCCAAAATCACTGCCATTGAAATGACCAAAATGAACTCCATACATCCAGTTTCTCTGAGTATATAATTTACTTCCATAGGTGCTTCCATAATCACGGCACGAATGAGACCAAATAGGTGCACACCCCATGAATCCGCCAGTTAACGGCGGCCACGTTTTTATTTTAAAAAATAAAACACATGCTAAGCAGATGCGTTTTACGGGAGGTAAACAATCTCGTTCACGGCAGCCTCATTACAATAATTCTGTGCACCCCAGAAGTAATGTAGCATAATGGCGCCCCTACCCGGGAACACCATATTTGTGGCCTTGTGCCAGACACAGAGAAATAGGATGTAGCATGATTCTCAGACCTAATGGGAGTGGACAAGCAAGAGGGTAATGTAAAACTCATTATCACCTGTGAGTCGATTCGTAGCCAGGAAGTCTAGGATTTTGCTATTAAAATTTATTTTAATCGGTTTGTCAGAAGAAAGGTTGGTTGACCCGTTGACCTCTTAAGTGACACAGGCAATTTGGTAAAACAGTTAGAACATTCGAAAGGTTCTAAAATGTTCTAGAGAGTTCGACACCCATTTCTATATAATGAGGGAACCTTAGATTTTAAAGACAGTTGGTCTGGGGCCGTGGAGTTGGTTTGACAGTCGGGTTGACGGAACTTAGCGAGAACAGTCGGGGTTGGCAGTATGGGCGAGTTAGTCA
>CM042144.1:105123358-105143358 GCA_023376005.1 Doryteuthis pealeii | reverse complement strand
TTCAATCTCTATATTTCTAAGCGGAAATGAATTCACTAGAGTCCTCAAACATATGTAAACAATGCAAGGGTTAGCTAGACGCCAGAACGGCGAATCTGCAATTAAATCCCTATTCAGAGAACTCAGCCAACGTGGGAGTATATGTTGCAGTTTTTTATGATATAAGGCGTGTGATAGATGCCTACTCCTAAATATAGACTCGTTGACTACCACGTGACCTGGGGTAGATTTCTATTGTCCAATCACTGGCACTGCTGCTGCTGCTTCTGCTGTATTAATAGAGACCCCATTCTAAACTTATGTCATTGACACTTGGATTCTCTTGGACGACGGACTTACAAAGAATACTCTAACACCGGATTCTTATTGGCTTGCTTGCTTACTTATTACATCTGGAACTAAGGATGCCGACCAGATACTTAACAGTATATATATAATAAATAAGTAATCCACAGACACGTGTTTCGAGGTTTCACCTTTCATCAGTGTGGCTATACAGTAACAGCTACCCCTGGCCGGCTTTGAGATCCGAATGAACTTTTGTTCGCCAAACCTTTAACCCGTATGGCCAGAGGCAGCTGTCAAATATAGGAGAATATTTAATCGCTACATTTCTATATTCCATTCATGTATATACAAATCTCATACCTAAAATTATAGTATTTACAAAGTTCGATATTGTGTTAAAAGTCATAACATTTGGTCATACTGGTATTACCTCCCTAAGATTTGGCCTTTAAAACTTTCCATCCTTTCGCTGAATAGTAACATAACAATACTTAGAGAAGAAAGGTCAAAGCTGTTTAAAACATTCTTCAGCCAAGAGCAATCAGAATCTTTTGGTATTAATCAATATTTCTTTGAGTTACATTTGGTTTCTACACTCACTTAGCTATCATGGGTATCGTTTTAATTCTGAGGGTAGCAGGAATTTCGACATCTAAAATCGTGTTCCTTAAAAGTACGATCGTTATCATCTTGCAACACCCTCTGGTTAAAAATACGACCGTTCAAATTGTCTAGGATGTAATGCAAACATATAAAGCCTGATTATCTGATGTTGCTTATCCGCCGAATTCTTATTTTTATGAGTGTCGTCACCTCAGCTAAAGAAGGAACCATTCCGTTTTTATCCTAAAGAAAGAAAATCAAGAAAAAGGACATGCCACACAAAAAATATAATAAAAAAGACAGAAAAGAAAAGGAAGAGAGTAGAGGAAAGATAGGAGGGGTTGAGCACGCGGAAGTGATAACGCTAATCAGTTTCAATCGACCATAATGAAAAGATTAAAAGAAGGAAAGAAAAAAATGTGTGTGTGTGTGTGTTTGTGTGTTTTGTGTGTGTGTGAGAGAGAGAGAGAAAGAGAGAGAGAGAGAGAGAGAGAGAGAGAGAGAGAGAGATCTAAGTCAAGATTACTATACTTTTTACATATTGAACTCTTTGTGCAAAAGATCTTAAGTAAACATATCAAATGCTGTAGTAATTAAATTATCATAATGTGGTATATCCACTGGTTCTGTTATTATTATATTTATTGGACAATATTATCTCCTTTATTCTTGGGTTGGTCAAATCTTTGCAATATTTTGGTAATGTAAAGCACAATTTGGCAGTTCCCAATCGTTTTGCCGAGGTCGTAAAAGTGACGAACTACATTAGACTGTAAGATGTCAAGATCGCCTGATACTTTCCAAGTGCTACTCCCCAGATTTGCCTCTTATGCTTAGAACACGGCATAAGAACCCACAGTTTTTTGCCAGCCTAACTTGCCGGATCATCGAGGTTCGTGTAGTCCAGTTGAAATTTTTGTAAGATTTTTTTAATATATCTGGAAATTTAATTATTGCTACAAAATATTTAGCAATAATTAAATTCTCTGAAAAGAAAAATCTTTTGAATAATAGAATTGAATAAATAGGCAATATACCCCTGATGATGGTTTAATATATATATATTAAACCATCATCAGGGGATTGTCAATATGTGATGCTGCATCTTCTAAATTATATTCAACATCCAATGATACTAATGATGATAGAATGCTAAGATTTTTCTTTTCATATTTAAAATTGAATATAGTTTAGCAGATAAAACATCGCTTACATTGCTAAAGAGTCCAATCAATCATAACATTTTCTTCTTCAGCTGGACTGGGTTGTCTGTGCTCATTTGTTGTTTGTTTGTAATAATGAAACAATACTTGATTTTTTTACAAGACATCTTTATTAACCCAAAAGTGTTTTATAACCGAGCGGTGAGAAGCTGGCATTTTCAGAGCAAACGATCCTCGCGTCTGCTCCTATCTACCACCGGCCAAAATCTAAGTTCCCTTCTCACATTTGCCTTCAGCCAATCAATAATCAGCGTCTAGGTCAGAACAGGTGTGCTGCCTGGCAATCACTTTTACAACTTCCCATAACGGTTAAAGGTAACTTTCCAATTAACATGCCGTTATTTGACTTTTACTCCACTTACAGACATAATTCGTAGGCTACCCACGAACTATTTAACATATCTTCTGGATCTTGTAGGTGGGGATTCGTGCCTTTTTAAGGGAATTAGCGCCAAGTGAAATGTAAACAGCTTAGTCTGGGATTGGAACTCGGATCGACGATTCCATCTTCTTTTGACGACATCCGTATGAATTGATAATAATTCATTGTTAAGTAAAAACCAGGCCTATAAGTATATAAATGATAATTCAATTTCTTAATTGTTTTTTAAATATATTAGATTACAACGGCTGCAGATTCTACAATCTAATTTTAGATGGATGGGTCGGTGGGGGGCGCTTTGATTCTCGACATGCTGCTTAGAAGATGTTAGAGACAGACGACCAAAGAAAAAAACAAATAATCACAGTTTATAGTATATATATATATATGATAGGAATGTAAACACGGTGTGTTTGGATATGGCTTTTTGCCGACAATTTTTGGGAGAATAAGTGCTTAATTGAAGTCGTACCTAATTTTGAAAATCAATTGATTAATAATTAATTAATTAGGCGGAAATGCCTATTTAAATGTAAGGCTAAACAAATCGAGAAAAATCAATCTCTGTATGTACATTTCAGCCTATTAGGCTTCATCAGCAGAGCTATAGATAGGAAGACCGCCCTGTGCGTGATTCGAAACCGGACAGTCAAGCTGACAGGTTAGTGCCACAATCCCTACACCAAACGGACTTCTTAGATTTTACGATTTGTTTAGAGTAGGTTAATTGTCGGCAAAAAGCCATATCCAAACACACCGTGTTTACATTCCTATCATATCGTCGTCTAATAAAAGTCACTAGAAGAGGAATATTAACCTACTCTAAACAAATCGTAAAATCTAAGAAGTCCGTTTGGTGTAGAGGTTATGACACTGGCCTGTAGCTTGACTGTCCGGTTTCGAATCACGCACAGGGCGGTCTTCCTAACTATAGCTCTGCTGATGAGGCCTAATAGGCCGAAATGTACATACAGAGATTGATTTTTCTCGATTTGTTTAGCCTTACATTTAAATAGGCATTCCCGCCTAATTAATTAATTATTAATCAATTGATTTTCAAAATTAGGTACGACTTCAATTAAGCAGTTATTCTCCCAAATATATATATATATATATATATATATATATATATATATGGGAGTAAATATGGAAATAAATCCGACAATATTAAGAAATTTGAAAATACAAGTGTTCCAAAAATAAGATGAATTTATTTATCGACGCTTAAACGTTTTGGTTCCTTTAAACCTTCATCAGGATATATTATGGGGTGAAGAAATTGATGGATGTTTTATAGATGACAGGAGATTAAAAAAAAACATCCATCAATTTCTTCACCCCATAATATATCCTGATGAAGGTTTAAAGGAACCAAAACGTTTAAGCGTCGATAAATAAATTCATCTTATTTTTGGAACACTGTTTTTTTTTTTCAAATTTCTTAACATATATATGGTATTTAAGGCCTTTTATTCCCAAATAACTTTGCTCTGTTTACAATAATTAAACATTGAGCTCTCATACGGAACCTGAACTCTACAACAAAATACTGTTAGAGAATTAGGACCTGCCTAGAATCACCTTGTACCAAGAAACTTGGTACCGCACTAAAGTATATATATATATAGTGTCAGATTTTAGCCCTGAAGAGCTTTATGCGAAACTAATAGTAGGTTTGTCTGACTCATTAGATTATCTTTATTATTGGCTCTACTTAGGTATCGAGCACTTTTTACTTATTAGCTTTCTCCTAGCGGTTATATGAATATATATATATATATTTATATACATATATATACATATAAATTGTTTTTTCTTTTGGCCAAATACTGTACCAATAGATTATTTTTTGTTGGTACGATTATCTTGGTCCTTTCTTTTTTTCAAACATTTTTTTCTTCCTGGTTGATGTTTGGTAGTATATTTTTACAATCAAACTTTCTGCTGTTTTTTTTTTCTCTCCGCAAGGATCTACCAACACGTTTTATATATATATATAATATATATATATATATATATATATATATATATATATATATAATATATATGTGAGTGTATGTATATATATATATATATATGCATTCTTTAAAAATGTTTCTTTTATTTATCTATATTCTCATCGAAATGAATAAAATTATGTTACGCAAACAAAACAAAGCAGATCTCATAATATATGAAAATCATCATCATCATCATCATCAGCAGCAGCAGCAGCAGCAGCAGCAGCAGCAGCCAGTAAAACGTTGACAATTCTCCCGACGCGGGTGGGGAAGGGCTAGTAGCAAGCGTTGTTGGTAATTAATCACCGGCGTAGGTAGTGTTTTTTTCGAAATGTAGTAGTAGGCTGGTTGGTTGGTTGGATTTTACAGCTTTGTTGGGTTATTTTATAGCAAATGCGCCAGTACTCCACGTTCCTCAGAGCTCCAGAATTGGAACTTAATAATCAGATAGAGTTTAACGTCATATCCAGGACAATAAGACGCTCAGCCACCGCCTTCTAACACATTTATGATAAAATAGGTTGAGGGTTTGACATAAGGGCAATAGGGTTGGGACAATCATATAGACACTAGAGTCTGTCTAACCAGAGTAAGGGCCAAAATGGAGTGTTGCATGTCATGCACTGCTCAGTCACCAGAGTTCCATCTCTTAAGCTTCACAGGTCGCAACCCACGTCCAACAGGTATCCCCATTGCGAGCAAAAATTAGTGGGCTTTGCAGCTAACCACTAGTATTGAGCGACCCACTTTATCTTGTTGAAAAGTTTAATCTACAGATTTCAATTTTAATCCTCTAAATGCCATTTTAATGGAAATTGTGCAACTGTCTGTAACCGAAACTTCGTCACCACTGACGTTACGGTTTCCTTACTTATTTAAGTTATATTCTCAACAATTATGAAATAGTCATTATTTGATCTTAATTAGCATTTTATTTATTATCGATGTCTTTATTAAAGTTTAGCCAAGTTTAGCCAAGTTAGATTTGCTGCAAAACTGTCGAGATTATTAATGCATTTAAAATCCTGAAATATGTGTTATATATCTCTAAGAAATAAAGATTTATATAGTATAGGAATAATTTGCATAATGATTTTAACAAAATTGGCTTTAATAAATAATTATTTACTGTTACTAATTTCTAATATTATCATGTTATTTTCAAACGTATTAAAAACAATCCTATATATATATATATATATATAATATATATATATATATATATATATATATATAAAAATAATAAAATTCGAAGGCAATACAATGCGTAAAAAATAAAGACAAAAATGTTTATATGTCTAATCGATTTCAAAGCGAAGCTTTATCCTCAGAGATTTATTTCAGAACTGACGTGCTTATGTTTTTTTTTATTTGTGTGGTTATAATTTCTCTTCTTATTTCCTTTTCCTCTCCTTTTTTTCCTCTCTTTCTTCTTCTCCTCCTTTATGAATGGGCGAATAACTGTAATTTCTTATTTCTCTTTCTTTTTTCTTTCTTAAAAGTTTGTTGAGAACAAGGCTGACATCCGGTAAGATGTTGCAATGTGTTGCAATGTGTTTCAACCGTGTGAGCATGTCATAATTTCAAAAACAAAAATGAACAAATAAATAAAAACCGTTAAAAGAATTTTTTTTTTTATACATACTTAGCTTTTGTTTCGCTTTCACCTTTCATTTCTTATTCTTTCTTCCTCTCTTTTTTGTGTTATTTCTCTTCTTTTTCTTTTTTTTTTTTTCTCCTTTATCCCCTTTGTTCTCTAATTTAAATTATTTTTTATAGTAAATAAGTAAATAAAAGATTATCTTAAATTATGTATTAGTATTGATAGAAAAAATAAATGATTCTTTTTTATTATTATTTTTTTTTTTTAAGAAAATATCTTTTATGAGTACTTTTTTCTCTTTTTCTTTTAAACTTAAATAGATTAAATATTATATTAATTATATATTAAAATATCATATAATAATTACATATTAGGATTGATGCAAAATTCAAAACAATAAAAATAAAACAAACCATTCTCCCTTAAATTTCAAATAGATTAAATATCATAAATCAAAATTTGAATTACAAAGGCATAATGTTTTGCTTCAATTATATATATTTATTTAACTATTTTTTTTATTCTTTTGTTGTTATTATTTATTCTTTTTTTTTTCCCCCACTTTTCCTTAAATATTTATTAATAGTTCTAGACTGACCGTAATCCTAAGAGGGTATTATGGTTTAAAGAAATAGTGTCATGGTTTAAAGAAATAATGTCATGTAAAGGAGTTAATAAGTATGTCAATATTGTTAAATTAATCGTAATTAATTTTTTTATATTTCTCTATTATCTTCTTTTCATTCTCAATCATCCCATCACTATATATATATATTTAATTTTAATTAAAAAAAAAAAAAAAAAAAAAAAGAGGCTATATATGAAACGTGTAAATTTAGTTAACCGTGTATTCTGAGTTTAATTCTAATCTATTGATAGTTGGTAGGTTTAAAATTTATGATAGGGAAAATTATATATATATGAGAGAACATGTGTACTAAATAAACTAAAACCTAAATAAACTAAAACTAAAAGTTGTTTACTTAACCTCATTTATATATATATATATATATATATATATATATATATATATATATTATATATATATATATATATAAATGAGGTTAAGTAAACAAACAAATGTGTTTATTTTTCATATGGCTTTAGGCCGACAATTTTTGGAGGATATGTGCTTAACTGGAGTCATACCTAATTTTGAAAATTAATTAGTAAAATAATTAATGAATTTAGGCGGGCATATATGTTCAAATGTAAGGCTAAACAAATCGAGAAAATGTCAATCCCTGAATGTACATTTCGACCTATTCGAAATGTGCATTCAGGGATTGACATTTTCTCGATTTGTTTAGCCTTACATTTGAACATATATGTCCGCCTAAATTCATTAATTATTAACTAATTAATTTTCAAAATTAGGTATGACTTCAATTAACCACATATCCTCCAATATATATATATATATATATATATATATATATATATATATATATATATATATATATCTTCTATATATAATGGAGATAGACTGCATTTTTGTCTGAAGCCGAAACTATATTACTACTCAAGTCACAATTCCTTTAATTATTTACGTCAAATTCTCCATGATTTCATTCTTTTAAACCTTCAGTTATTAATAAAAATTGTTTTACATTATTAATACTGTTGATCATATCTACGTACTAATAACATGCAATTGTATTTATATATACAACAAAATAGCGATTTACAGTTTGAACGAGAAGGCTAATTTGCATATTGATATTTAAAATTTTATTTTAATAAATATGTGCTTGGTATTATTGATTTCTAATTGTTTGGTTTTATCTTAAGAAATATAAACAAAAATCTCGTAGATAAATCTTAAAAGAAATTTATTTACAAGAAGAAATAACTGTAATATTATCCTTTACTTCCTATTTTAACTAAATAGTTAAATTAGGAAAATTTACCAATGAAACAGGGGAGTAATGGAAAATGATGGAAGAGTTAGTTTCAAAGTTGTTCTATTTTTCGATTATACCCCCTCTGTTGCAGATCTTTTTATGCATTCTTAGTCAGTTTCATTAGCCTTTCTAATTTAATATGATATTTTATTATATTAAAACTTAAATACTTGCACCAGGAGGGTGCATATATTTGCTAGTATATATAATTTTATATAGAAATCAATTAAAATAACATTAAAATAAGTGTAATATTTTTATATTCGTTCTTGTTTAGTGTCGTTAATCTTTCTAATTTAATATTTTTATTACATTAAAACATAATTACTTATCTCTTGTGGTGCATACTTTTACTAGTAATAATGAAAAATTTAAAAAATGTTTCCCCTTAATTTTTTTTCTTTGTTTATAACATTCTTTGAATATCCAGTAACTTTCTTGAAGATATCTGCTTTTTATTAATAAAACTTTGAATATTGTTCTTAGTTTTATATTGCACACGAGAAGATATCTTATCATAATGGAGATTGTGTGTTTTTCTGTATGTAACCGAAACTATTATTACAACTCAAGTCACAATTCACTTAGTTATTGACATAGCATTCTCAATGATTTTATTTTTATTTAAACCACAATTATTAATAAAATTGTTTTACATTATTAATACTGTTAACCATATCTGCATACTAACGATATGCAATTGTATTTATATATACAACAAAATAGCGGTTTACAATGTGAACGGGAAGGCTAATTTGCATATTGATATTAAAAAATCGAATTTGATAAATATGTGCTCAGTGTTATTGATTTCTAATTGTTTGTTTTTATTTTAATGAATATAAGCAAAAATCTCTTCAATGAATCTTAAATGAAATCCCTTAACAAGAAAAAATAACTGTCATTTTATTCTTTAATTCATCTTTTAACTAAATACTTAAATTAGAAAAAATAACAATGAAAGACGAGAGTGATGGAAGAGTAAGTTTCAGTTGTTCTATTTTATTATTATACTCCCTCTGTTTCAAATCTTTTTATCTGCATTCTTATTTAGTTTCATTAGCCTTTATAATTTAATACAATATCTTATTACATAAAAACTTAAATACTTGCACCCGGAGGGTGTATATATTTGCTAGTATGTATAAACATATATGTTGAGAGAGAGAGAGAGAGAGAGAGAGAGAGAGAGAGAGATGTGGGAGGGGGAGAGAGAATAAGGGAAGGTGCATAGAAAGAAAGAGATTCAGCTAATCTAAAATACTTTCGTTGAATCAACTAACTGTATCATGACATGCGCACAAAATATTCAGACGACAGCTGTCAGGTTAGAAACAAGACAAGGGTAAACGACTAAATTAATAAATTAATAAATCAAAAATAAATGTCATGTTTCCTTTTATAAATATGTCTACACACACACACACACACACACACACACACACACACACACACACATATATATATATATATGTATAAAATATTTAAATAGATAAAACCTGTTTTTAATTTGATCAACATATATATTCACCTCCTACCCCATCACACGAGCTGGATGCAACACAAAGTCATTTTTTTATGCGAAGTTTAACAGGTTTGAATTAAGAGTTTTCCTTAAGAGAATAGTTGGATGCATAGTGTATTATCGCTATTTGAAATGCAAGCAGCCTCATCCAGGATTTGAACTCGCTTCGACTCTAACCATTACACCACGCGCCTCCATTAATTTGATCAAAATATACCCAACATATGACTATGTTATGGGAGTTAGTACAGGGTTTATATTTGGTTACAGCATAAAGTCGACGGAGTGTGTGTTGGTATTGTCGGTATCAGCCAGACAGTGAGAAAGTTTATCCCCATTTCACTAGTGCTAGACCAGGGAGATTGTTTTGGAGTCTGGGGTGAAGCGTTACATCAGCCGTCAGCTCCCCACTTTACCGCACAGATCCCTGTACTACTCATACGCTAAGTTGGCGAGTGCCGGTATTGAACCCTGAACCTTGTGTTTCCGGTCCGGATGCTCTACCAACTGAGCTAAGCCGGCTCATTGCAATTATGTCATGAAATACTAGGAAATGTAAAAAGAGAATTTACCAAAAGTGGAAACGGAATTAAGGGAAATTTGTGAAGGAGAGTGGTTTGTCTATTCTTCTCCATCAATCAATGTGACATGCAAGTGATAAGACATTTTGTCTACGTATTTAGTGATGAAACAAACACAAAAGGAGAAGAATACAAAGAGAACACTCTGTCATTACATTAATCTTTATTTCAGTTTTACGCCACAACCG
This sequence comes from Doryteuthis pealeii, assembly GCA_023376005.1. NCBI lineage: Eukaryota > Metazoa > Mollusca > Cephalopoda > Myopsida > Loliginidae > Doryteuthis > Doryteuthis pealeii. Next base: position 105,133,061 of record CM042144.1, on the reverse strand, counting down.
AGAAATAATCACGAGCCACGGAAAAGCACGTTTGCTTATAATATTCCTTTTTCCTTTCTTAACGGGCTAGATCCTGGTATTTTTCTAATTTTTCGCTTGCTTTCCTTCTAATTCTTTGGTTCACTAACTCATCTAAATTTACCATCTGGAATTCTCTTTGTCTTTTAATTTGTTTTCTTTTTCTTCTTTTTTTCTTTTTTTTTTCTTGAGCCTCGTGTCCGGTTTTCTATTTTGAAAGCATTCTTAAAATAACAAGCTTTTCACGTGAGTCTGAGTGACAGCAAGTCTCCTCAGGTATACAGGACTCTCCTGAGTATTCTATGAGGTAAGATAGACGGGCCCCCTCCGATCAATCGGCTGGTCACGTCAAGACCTAGCACCTATGATTGTCTCAACTTTATTGCCCTTATGACACAAACCACCAGCCCCTTGTATCATGTATGTGCTAGAAGGTGGTGTCCGAGGGTCTTCATGTCCTAGGAATTACGTTAAACTATCTGATGGTGAGGTTCCAGCTCTGGAGGTGTAGGGAATGGGGAGTACCCCTTCATCGCCATTGCTCCATGGTCCACTCTGAACGTAGTAGTAATACCTGCTCCATGGTCCACTCTTACGTAGTGGTAATACCTGTTAGGGTCCCATCTATGGATTAAATAGAAAAATGTGTTTATACAAATTGTTTATCCATTAAGAATGAATTTAATTCAAAATTTTGTTGGTATTAAATGATGACCCACCGAGGTTGATATGCCGTAGACCAGACCAAACCAAACCAGACCAAACCAAACCAGACCAAACCAAACCAAACCAAACCAAACCAAATACGTGTCGTCTCCTTTTCGTTGATCGTTTGACAGAAAAGGAAGGAAAAAGAGACAAAGAGTCGAGGAATCCTTTTAAGATTCAAATTTTATTTTTAGGTTCGCTGCTAATATCTTTGGAGAGGAATTTTCTTCTCGAGCCAGTAACAGTATGTTCCCAATCATTTAGAGAGGTCGGCTAGAGTTTTCCGAGCATGCTCAGATTAGTCTTCCTGTCATGGGAGATATCATCTTATGAATTTATTTATTCTATTATTGTGATTTTTATTTGGTTTTATTTATTATTCAACCCCCGCAATTCTAGCCGATCTCAACAATGCTGTTGTCTGGATTATCTTGATTTTTCTCTGATTTCCAATTCCCCCATTCTTTTTCCAAACTCTTGGGGGTCGTTCTAATGGCATCAACTCGGTTAGCATCGCCTTTTCCCTCATTTTTCAAGGTCCAAGTATCTGTCTTTCATTTTCACCCGATGAATATGATCGAATAGTCAAAATGTTATTTCTTGTACAATTTCCAAACGACCCCCCCCCACCAGTCGTGCTTAGTCTTATAATCTCTCAGTGATAGTTTGATTATTATGTACTATTTCTCTGAATGTTTGAGATGAGGCTTGATTATTAGTATTATCTGCGTTATTCGGACTATTGTCCTCATCTTTTGTTTATCTGTCCAACGTTTCGGCCGAAAAATTTTTAAAATCAGATAATTCCCTGGTTTATGAAACTTTTTTTTATCATTCTCGCCACCGTAGTGTTAACATATTTCACGTCAGTTCTTTGTAAACAAATTCATAAGTTTTAGAACGTTTTCTGCGTGTTATGTTACTCCTTTGCGACTAAAACAAAAATTTGACCTTAGATAATCAATTTAATTCATTTTAATTCATTTTTTTAATGAAAATCGGCGCTCATTTTGTTTGTACCTATAATAATAATAATGATCTAATTTATGCGGAAGCAAAACTAGTCAGCGATTAAATCGCTGTCCCAGTACGGAAAACGAACAGACATACAAAAGTTGGATGGGAAATGAGACTAGAAAGACAAACCTGTGAAGGTTCCCGAGTCCGACAAGAAATACCCGAAGAAGGCCAGAGGGCATATCGGCCGAAACGTTGTACAAATAACAAAGAAGATGGGGACAATAGTCCGAATAACGCAGAGAATACTGATTAGTATGTGTTTAACAGTTTCATCTCGGTCTCCACATATACTACACTAGATATGCAGTTGAGTATTATCTATTTTTACTTTGATAGAAAAATGTATTTATAAAAAAATTGTATTATCCATTAAGAATTGATTTATTTCAAAATTTTATCGGCATTAAATGACCCACTGAGGTTGATATGCCGTAAAACAAAACAAGCAAACAAACAAGTTTGTGCTTATAACATTGTCTTGTGCTGCAATTATAGAGATTTGTTTTTTGCTCTTGAGGGTTCACTTTTTTAGCCATGCCCATGTTTTCTCGTATGCAATCTCTCCATTTTATCATTTGAAGTGACCGTGTTTTTGTTCCCATTTCTGTTTTCTAGTTTTTGTCCTAATTTTACAATTGGTGTTACCGTTGCTGTCTTCTTTGATATTTTTAGTTTATTCATCGAGTCTTCGAATTGTTAAATCAAAGTAATCCCCAATGTTGGCGAGACCTCTTCCTCCTTTTTCTCTGAATAAATATACTCTGTCTATATCATCTCTTGAACGTAATGCCAGGTGCATTGACATCTATTTCCTTGTTTTTCGTCCTTAGTCCATTTCATGAATAATCCAGTGCACAGTCCATGTATTGATTCGATTGATGAGATTTGCAGAGATTGGGTTCGAGAAGTTTTCTTGTTATTCTAAGATATTTCTTTTAAGATTTTTCTTTCATTTTCATTTGATGGTGTCCGCCTTTAATATTCCAAAGCATTAGCTATTCTCTTTTTTCTAAGGGTTCTTATATTTTCCTGATTTGGTTGCTGTATTCCTCCATTTTTCTTTTCCCCCTTCTTCATCACGAGCATTGCACATTTTTCAATGCCAAGTTATTGCTATATTCTGACTGTTTATTCTCATGTTTTGTATAAGGGTTCTATTTCTTTTGATTTTTACAAATATATATATATATATATATATATATAATATATATATATATATATATATATCACAGAAGTTAAGAGTGATGAACCCGTTCAATATTTAGATGGTGACCATTTACTCAACACCAGTTACTGTAAATAACCGAATATCTAAATGATTAACACAAAAATACAATAGGATTTTAAAACACCAAATTGATTAAGAGGGTAAATAGAAATCAAAGGAATCCTTAGATAAGAAATAAAATGTTGAGAACTACTGTTCTAAATCTTAGATAACATGTGTGTATTAATCCGAGAGTAAATTTTATGGTCAAAGCGGATATTATATATTTTCAGATTATATGAAAAATTGTCCTTTTTTTATATAGAAAAATCTTTTTTTTTCTTGTGTTGAGAAAGATTATTTAAAAACAGATTTTTTATCTAAAACATTTTTTTCTTTCAGATGAGTGAAATCAAAACAAAAATGCTTATTTTTTGTGTTTTAAACTTTATTTAAAGTTAAATTCATCATCGCTTTAATATTACCCGAAACGTATACAACAGATGAGTTTAATTTAGTTAAATTATACCTCAAATTATTTTTTTATGTCCGTCAAAAAAAACCCCAACCTGCTGGTCTTTTTTCTTTTGTAAAGCGATAAATTGTTAAAAATTAACTAAAGAAATTCCTTAAGTTTTTTTTTTGTGCAACAATTTGTTTTTTGTATTTATATATAAATATAAATATACGCGTGTTCCTAAATCTTACGTCCGTTATCATCCTGCAACACCTACTGGTTAAAAATGAGACCGTCTAAATCGTCCAAGAAGCGATGCAAAAATGTAAATCAAGATTATCTGGTGTCGATTTGATTCGGCAGAAAATGACCCATAAAGGGTTGATATGCCGTAAAACCTAAACAATCTTGTGCATTGACATCGATTTCCTTGTTTGTCGTCTATCTGTCGGAGTTCGTTCTTTGTCGGTTTCAGGAATCGTCCAGTGGACAGTCCAGCTATTTTTTCTTGGTGAGATTTCTGTTGCAGAGGTTGGATTTGAAGTGTTTTTGTTTTTCTAAGTAATTTTTGTAAGAATTTTTCTTTCATTTTTGTTGGATAGCACTGGTCTTTAATACGAGTCAGAGTCAGAAAGTAATGCCATTTTTATTAGAACAGGTATAATTACCAACACAGGAACAAGTATCAAACCTCAAAATGAAGCTGGTCATGTGTGGATCACATCTCTACTTCTCTACATAGTTACCGTTTCTCTCAATAGCAATATTCCACCTTCGGATGAGAGCATGTATTCCTGCCCCGTAAAATTCTGTTGACTGTACTTTGAGCCATTTCTTCACTACAGATTTCCCTTCCTCGACACTGGAATAATGTTTGCCTCTCAAACCCTTTTTCATGGGGCCGAACAGATGATAGTCTGAATGCTCTAAATCTGGGGAGTATGGAGGATGCGGTAAAGTTGTCCACACGAATGGGGCGATTTCTCCCTTATTCTGATGCTTGTATGTGGTCGAGCATTGTCATTCAGAAGGAGGACATTGTCGATTGGCAAGTTGGGTTTTACTCGTCGGATTCTAACTCTAAGCCTCGTTAGGATCTCAGTGTAATAATAATAATAATAATAATAATAATAATAATAATAATAATAAGTGACAGATGGACAAACAGAAAAACAACAAGACTAGAAAACAAAATGGGAAGAAAACAATTTATGGACACTTCAAACGACAAATCATAGAGGTTACACATGGAAAGAGTTTGGACAGGGTTAAGAAAAGGAAACCTCAAAAAGAGAAACATAATCATTAATAATTGCTGCACAAAATAATGCCATAAGGACAAACTATATAAAAGCGAAATTGATAAGACCCAACAAAATAGTAAATGTAGACTTTGTGGTAATAGAGATGAGACTGTAAACCATATACTCTGCGAATGTAACAAACTAGCACAAACGAGAATACAAAACTAGACATGACTGGGTTGGGAAGGTGATCCACTGGGAATTATGCAAAAAATTTAATTTTGACCACACAACAAATGGTATATGCATAAACCAGAATCTGTTCTTGAGAACGAAACGCATAACATTCTCTGGGACTTTGAAATAAAAACGGATCACCTTATCCCAGCAAGAAGACCCAACCTAGTGTTGATAAACAAAAAAGAAAGAACCTGTCAACTGGTGGATCTTGCAGTTCCAGCAGATCACAGGCTAAAACTAAAGGAAAATGAAAAAATGGACAAATATATGGACCTTGCAAGAGAACTGAAAAAGTTATGGAATATGAAAGTGAAAGTGATACCAATTGTAGTTGGTGCACTTGGAACGGTCCCAAAAGGATTGGAAAAGGTCTGAAAGTTTGGAAATCAGAGAATAATTGAAACCATTCAAAACACTGCACTGCTGCAATCTGCCAGAATATTCAGAAGCGTCCTGGAGACCGAGGAGACTTGCTGTCACTCAGACCCCAGTGAAAGCCATCAGCTAACACTGATGTGAAAACTCAAAATGAAATAATAATAATAATAATAATAATAATAATAATATCCTTTCAGCTAGTATTAGGTCTGAGACCTGTCAGCTGTTCCTTATAAATATTCATTTTAATTCCACAGAATATTAATAGTCATTCCACAGATTATCCAACTTTGCCTTGAAGGAGTTAGAGATGGGCATTCACTACTGATGAGGGTAGTTTATTCCATGTATTCACCACTCTCTAGCTAAAATAATTTGTCTTGCGTTTGCTTTACAAGATTGTTTAAGGAGTTTTAATTTATGTCCCCTTGTATAGATATTTTGAGCAATGTTTAGTAGGTCAGAGTTTGTGAATAAAAACCATGCGTGTATTTGTAGGCTTCAAGTATATCCCTCGTATACGTCGGAAAACCAGACTGGGTAAGTCAATGTCCTAAGTCTTTCTTCATACGAAAGGGATTTTAAATATTCACTAATTTAGTAGCTCTCCTCTGGACTCCCAAATGAGTTTTGTGCCCTTGATTAGTCTTGCTCCAAACACATTAGCAACTCTACATGAGGTCTTACCAATGCAGTGAAGACATTTTTCAGCATTTTTCATCCATGTATTCATATGACCTCCGTATTAATCATGATATCTTATTTGCTTTATTTACTTGTATTTCTATGTGCTTGGAGAATTTAATTCAGGGTCCACATTCACACCAAGGTTCTTTCTAACTCTGTATCCTTTAGTATTTCTCTTCATTAGAGAATTTTTTTCTCATAGAATATTCGTGTTTAGGGTTATTTTTTCCTATGTGAAGTACCTTATATTTAGCTGTGTTGAATCTCATTTAGCTGTGTTGAATCTCATTTGCCAACTATCAGACAATCTACAAGATTCTTAATGTCTGTTTGGATTTTGTCAGTATCATTTCGATCATTAACAGTGGAATTTATTTTTGTATCATCTGCAAATATTTGTGTGTAGCATTTGATAATTTCCGGAGATCATTTATAAAATATACAAAAAGACAAGGTCCAAGAACACTTCCCTGTGGGATTCCACTTGTCACTGGAGCCCATTATAATGTAAGCCTTAGTTTTATTTTAAAAAAAGACTTCACATGAAATAAAGGAATTGGCATTACTTTTTGATTCCCCTCGTACATCGATATATTTGTAATTGTCTTTTCTCCAAGTGTCCTTATGTTTCCCAATTTTCTAGTATTCTCTTAATAAACGACCATATTTTCTGAACGCGGTTGTATGTTCCTTACACACTTAAATAGATGTATAATCTGTAAGAGAAAGTCTGTTTGCGAAGATTCCATTTTGTCTAGACGGGTTTATTATATTATGTTTCCATTAGTTAGTTCCATTAGTCAATTCCATATTCTTGAAATTCTGGATCTCGAAGACAAGGCTTAGAATTTTGTATTTCGCCTTTGTTAGAATCAAATGCTTCTATGGTCTAAGTTTACAGACCTTTGCCTTGATATTCGCAAGTGTGGTTCTGTCATGAATACAACAATGCACTTAATGCAACTGTAGGTATGAATCAATAGAATTTACTCCATCCAAAAAAAAGGAGAGAACATTCTACACTAGCTTGGTGGTTCACGTGAGAATATCACCTATATGTTAATGATCATAATTTTGGAAGCTTTGAAACTTTTTTCAACTGAGCTTACTGCTTATAGAGTTGTCATAATAATACCTTGATATAGAGTGAATGTCACCCGAAATATTGGAAAATATAAAGCGAGCCAGGGACAAACAACGGCTGGGTATTGAAACTATGTATTTGTGTGATTTTTGTTCACTTGCTTCCGGATATCCCCCCAAAAAAGCGTTCACAAGAACAAAGTTGATAGGCAAATAAATTCGTACCTGTATATATATATATATATATATTATAATATATATATATATATATATATATATTGGGAAAGGTATGAATCCATATATTCCCCCCACCTATGGGTTAAATAGTAGGGCAGACTGGGCCCTTCAACCTTGGGTAGATAACCAGTCTAGGAGAGAGATAACTCTGAATTCAAAATTCCTGAGGTCGGTCGTTGATTGGGTTTGTGGCAACCCTTAATGCACCAATTCTTTCCTATCGACTGTGCCAAAAAGTGTGGATGGTCCAACACAAGCTTTCACCACTATAAACAAATCCCTGTGTGGATGTACATTGTATGAACACTCATACGTCGATCGACGGGAGAGTCCATCAAATATATATATATATATATATATATATACATATTAATTCATCCTTCTATTTGTGTAGTTAAAAAAATATATATATATATGCTCCCAACCCCTGGTAGAGCCCTCTGTAGAGAAATTAGCTAACGGCCGCCAATTACACTTAAATTGCAAGGTTCGCCTATAATTATATTTTAGCTCTCTGGTGTCCTTGACACACACATATATATATATATATAATATATATATATATATATATATATATATATATATATATCAGTTAAATTCTCCCTCATGTTCGTAAATATGCTGGTGGCCCAGGGCTCGACACTGGCATGAAAATCCCATGTTGAACCCGGCTGTAGGTAGCCTGCTAAATCTGACCAAACTATAGAGACGTGATACGTCGAAACATGGTGTCTGTAGATGACTATATATATATGTGTGTGTGTGTGTGTGTGTGTGTGTGTATGTGTGTGTGTGTGTGTGTGTGTGTGTGTGTGTTGTATTGGCCAGAATGAATGACTCACATGATTTTCTCCTGTACTTTCCCAGCACGCAGTGTTCATTCATTTCGCACATGATAGTCTCATTTGAATTGGTCAAATTGGATGGCACATTGTTTTTCCGATTGGTGCGAGTTTTATTTGTTTAGAAGAGACTATTAAATTTTTGTGTTTGTTAGTTTACTCGATCAGAAGGGTATGTTATTGGAGGAGTACTTATATTAGTGCGTTAATTATTAAAGATGTTTAGTATATTGTTGCTGGTGTTAAATGCTATCTTATTTGTGGGATCTTTCTTTTTTTTTAGTTTTGGTGCAAATTGCTCTGAGGATTTGTAGGCATTTTTTCTTTTCTTTTTCTTTTAGTGTTGTCAGGAAGTGAGTTTGCGCAATTATTATGTTTTGTAATTAGATGTTGTTTTATGGCACCAGTATCTGAAAGGTTGTATGTAAGTCGACTGGAGAGCGCGGTTCTGGTTGTGATGTGATCAATGTAACTGTTATAGGTGATATACCCTATAGACTAATGGAATGCGCCGACTGTTACTATAAGTAACAGGGACAATTATGGCTTGAGAGTGAGCCAATGCGAGTCAGTTCATAACTCCATTCGTCGGACGTAATTCCCACTTCTCTGTACTGTAAATGTCTACTCTTTTTTTAATACATTTTCTTACATTTGTTACCCGTCGTTTTGTTCTTATTTGACCCCTTAAAACCCCACAACAGTAACTATTAATATTTATGTTGTTTTCTGGGAGGCACTTTCGAAATGGGCTTGTATATTCATAAACTACGTTGGTTTCGTTTCGCAAGATTTTGGGGTAGTTTGCGTTATTTTTCTCAAGGAGTTTTAACCATTTTTATTTCTATTTTTTACCGAATTTTCTCATGCAAAGAAATTATACTCTTGAGGGATACAATATAACTCTAATACGCCTATCAATGGTTTTTGCGGTCAAGTTCTTCCTCTCCTACTTAGCACGTACATCTCCACTGTTTCCACGAGGACGAGTTAGTTTGCCCTATATAATTCTGGTATGGCCGTTATCTTTTGTACCAGGAACATTGGTCTTCCTTTTTGCTTTGTGGACGTAGACACACTTCTTGCCAAGATAGACATCTGTTTCCTTCTTTGTTAAGACACATCAACTTTCAAAAGAGGAGTATGCCTCATATTGGTTCTCAGATCACGCTTGTATCCAATGAATACAGCTTTAGTGTAGAGCCTGTCTGGAGTTCTAGAGTGTTGGTGCGGCCGCTTTCGTTTCACCTTCAGACATAGTCGTAATTATACTGCTTTGTATCAACAGCGGAAAAATCCAAGGTAGTAGCTTCTCACAGACAACAATAAAATCTTCAATAAAAGAGAATAAAAAAGATAGAAATCCTCGAAGTAATTTGAATAAAATAATAATAAAACTAAATAGGATATAACGCGGGTACCAACGTAATATACATCTTTAATAAATTATGCTCTAACCTTAGTAATACTTCTTCAATAAACCCTACAGACTGGATAAACAAAGAAACACACACATACACACACACACACACACACACACACACACAGACAGACAGACAGACACACACACACACATATATAT
>CM042144.1:105098358-105120858 GCA_023376005.1 Doryteuthis pealeii | reverse complement strand
CTCGTCGCAATATTCCTTTTGAAATCGATCAGCTAAAAGCAAAACAAAACAAAACAAACAAACAAACAAACAAATAAACAAACCACAAAACTATACATTTGATTAAAAAAAACAACAATAAAAACATCTTTTCTTACACGATGATATTACCTGCATCGTGTTGATTATCGTTATCCTTATCGTTATTATTTCTAACTCGTTGAATTAATTGGTTTAGTTCCCGATAGGTGGCGCGGCGTGTTGTTGTCAGAAATGATACAACCATCTTTCAGTTGAGGACGTCAAAATGCCGATCATCAAAGCTGATTTGGTTTACGCCTTTCTTTTTATTTTTTCATTTTTTTTTTTTTCATTTTTGTTATCAATCTTCTTTTTTATTTTCTTATTCACGATGTGGCTAATTTTTATTTTATTTGTAATTTATCCTACCGTCGTTTTTAACAGCTTCTTATCACCGCCAGTTCTATGCTTTGGAGATGAACGAGGTTTTAATTCATTATCTTTAGATTAAATAAAAGTCATACAAATAAATATTTAAACACATGGATAAGGAAAAAATTAAAAAGAGAAAAAAAAAACTAAATGTAATTGGCTTCTTGCTTATTCGTCATTTTCCTGCCGATATTATTTCTTATTTCTTATTTCTTTTTAATTTAACATCCCAATTTTAAACGAATGTCTATGACCCGGGGACTCTACCAACGTTAATATGGGGAGGAGAAGTCCTCATGGCGTGATGGCTTTTGGTCTAGACTGCAGCGTCGTAGTAAGCGAGTTCGAACTCTCAATTCACGCTATTACGTTTTGTTGGAATTTTAGTATATAAGGCGTGCGTCAAAAGATCACTGGATCTCATAGGACTTACCAAAGGATGCTGTATTGCGAGAATTATTCACTCACCAAAGGATTCTAGATTTCAGGACTTACTTACTTTAAGTTCTTTTACAACTGACCCAGGATGGCGGCCAAATACTTAACACGTTTAATGTCTGACTAACACCCTTGAGAAGGAGTTACGATTTTAGTAGCCATCCTTTAGGCTTCAAGCAAGCGCGCTTATCCAGCTGAGATCCTTTGTGTTAAACAGGGCGCGATAGTTGGTAAAGAATCCTTTGGTTGTTCCTTGCAACTCCTTCGTCAATGTTTGCAAATGGACGTCTCGCAGTATCAGTGATTAAGTAGGCAACCAGCCACGCATTCTCGCTGTTGATTGGCTGAGGTTTAAACCACGTGACCTCGCTTAGTCTATAAATCTAAATGGTGTATTGTAGCACGGCTTACATCCACAACATAATCCAACAGTATTTACCAATCTCGTCCTCCCCGAGTAGGATATGGCACAAGGTCACAAGTATGGGTCGAGAGTCAAACTCGCTATTCAGTAGTAATTGGTATGCGAGACTAGCTTTACTTGAATAGAATGAGTTCTGATGTGAATAGATAGGGAACTTTAAAATATCACATCATACAGGTAAAATGCTGGAGGGAGAATATATGGATTCATACCTTTCCCAAGGGTACTACGGGAAATGCAAACAGCCTTGTCTAGGATTTGAACTCGGGTCAACGTGTCCATTTCCTACGACTCTAACCATTTTTCCACGCGCCTAAAATAGTACTGGGCTCTTTAACCTTGGATAGATAACCAGTCTAGAAGAAGGAACATTCTGAATTTCAAAAAATCTGAGGTCAGTCGTTGATTGGGTTTGTGGCACTCCTTGTGCACCATTTCTTTCTTATCGACTCTGCCAAAAAGTGTGGAATGGTCCAACACAAGCCTTCACCACTATAGAAAAAATACTTGTGGGTTGTTCATTGGATGAACCCTCATGCGTCGAAATCGAGGAGAGTCCTTTTTTCACAGGTAAAATATACGGAGAAAATTTAGTCCAGTGTTGAGGGAAATATGGTAGAGTTGAATAAAAGAGTCAAATATAACCATGAATCTTCTTCTATAAGGATGGTTTTGGCATTAAATAACCCATGAAGGTTGATATGCCATTAAACAAAAACAAACAAAACAAAGAATATCTATTCATTGATCTTTCCTATAACTCATTTCCTTGGCGTGGTGTGGTTATTATCTACTGGACTGCAACATGGTAGTAAGCGAGTTCACTTTCAGACTAACAGCCCTGAGAAAGGCATGAACCCCTCATCCCCGACAGCTATATATCGACTCTTTGCTTATCAAATTTCCCCCAGGGCTGTACCAAATACCCTTGGTATTTTTTTTACCTGGATGATGGGATATTTCAAAATTCATTATCTATTCGCCTCAGTACCCATTCTATTCAAATAGAGTCCTATTATTATTGTAACCTGGGTCCTTCTGCTCGATTATCATGAATTAACTATCAATTTTTGTACTTTGCTTATGGTAGGATCGTAGTGGTCCGTGAGCAGCTGTGAGCGACTTAAAGTAGGATAAGACAACAAAGATGGTGTTGACAGTAAATGATACACGAATATATAACATTAAACCAGAAAAGCAAAGCAAACCAAATAAATATTTAAACTAATAAATAATAAAAATAGAATGAATATAATTGGTTTGTCGCTCATTCATTTTCTCACCGACATTATTTCTTCCTTATTTATTCATTTATTTTTAGTTTAGCATTTCAATTTTATACGAATGTCTATGCCCCGGGGTGTCTACCAAAGAATATCGATATTTATTCGCTCATTTTTCTTAATCTGGCATGACTCGCCAACTCACTGCATGAGTAGCATAGAATGGGTAATTTGATATGTTCGGTAAATTGGGGAGCTGGCGGAATGTGTGGCGCTCCAGGACAGCAAAGAAAAAATCCCTGGTCTAGTGCTAGCGAAAGTGGGACAGCCTCCCTCGCTGTCATGCTGATATCGAATATAGACCACTATGTCAGTTTTACTTAGGGGCCTCATCTAAAAAATTTAGACAAATAAAATTTAAGTCATTGTTTAAAAAAAGTTCCCTGAGACACATTGCAAAATACTGCAAATAACTTCATTGAGACATAAAAAAAAAAAATAATTATAATACCGCTAAAAAAAAAACATGATCAAAAGAGCGTACGAGGTTGGTTCCTGCTACTAATTTGGAAAAAATAATTCATTTAAAAAACTGAAAAATCAAGGAGTGCGTATCTTGAAGATAGTCAAACTTTTTATATGCACGTTAAAGTAATGCAAATAAATAAAGTAACTTGGATCCCTGATTTCATTTCCTACGATGATAAACGTTACAGTAATCTCATCTCTCTATGTATTTTAATTTCTAACTGTAATCAAAATTCTTAGCTATCTTTAAGCCTTAGCACCTGAGTGACCGGTAGTTTTGTCGCTTTCTAATTTTACAACTAACAAGGCGCCCTGAATTCCGGTCTGGGATTACCTATCTCTACATGTTATTGCCTATAAAAAGTTGTAGTCTGTTATTTAATATTTTAATAACAGATAAAAAATAATTTCCATAACAAGAGATACCACATATATTAATGGCTACAAATGTAATGTGATCTAAACAAAAACAAACAAAAACGAACAAAAAAAAACGAACAAAAAAAACCCAAACAGTAAGGGTATTTGCCTCATACCCCATTTGTATGGGCTGGGCACAAGGCCTCGTTTTAACGTGGGCCTACCCACAAGCCGAAGCTCATGGGTGGGAAAGAACAAACATTGCGTCAATCCCTTCGGCATTCACCCTCAAGAGGGCCGCCCCAGTCGCTGTGCAATAAACCCAGCCCCGCCCCTAAGGGGGCAGGTATTGCCTGGGAGGAAAGCCCTCTGGGATCGACGCTATTAATTCAACACACCGGTCCACTGGCCGAAGCACACTGGACCCCCAACCGTAAGGTAAGAATCAGAGCATAGTAACTGGAACATATACTACACTCCGATCCCTTCCAAGCCAGGGAAGTATAAGCCAAGGAAAAACAAACAGTAAGTGTTTATAAAATACTTTCATTTCATATTCTTATTTTGTTCAGACTAAAAGATGTTAAGATTATTTTTCTATCATATTGCGGTGTTATTAAGCTGTTAATAATTCCCAAGTCTTCATGACAAACAAAAATGGATGAAAAAAGTTTTCTTTCTTTTTTCAATCATTAGTCTGATCGAATTCTCAAATATAAATAAACCACGGATTATAAAAGATTCGAATAATCCGATTTACACCAAGATAATCTCTGATTCTATAACTTTTAAAAGAATCATTGTTATTCGAAATGTTGGTCAGAGGGAAAAGGGTACACATTATAGGATGATGTCTAGATAACTGACAAAGAGCATCGTTGTGTATTGGTGAAGATGGAGCACACGACATATATTAGCTTGACGGTCAGCTGTATAAGTCAGGCAAGTACGATGTAGTTAAGCATTACCCAGGCTGGGTAAGCAAATAATTGTGGCCTATGCTTGGTTCATTACATGATGATGTCTAGATAACTGACAAAGAGTATCGTTGAATATTGATGAAGCTGGAGGAAGCGGCATATATTAGTTGAATGACTGGATGTAGAAGTCAGGCTAGTACGGTGTAGTGAAGTATTTCCCAGGCGGGGTAAGCAAGTTAGTGTGGCTTGTGTCTGATGCAATACGCACACACGACTAGCGCCAATTCTTTGGATCGAACTTCAGGCATTTGATTTACAAATAAATGTTTAAAATCTGCTACTGTAGTCAGATGGCTGATTTGTATAGAAGTGTTGCTGGTCGGGTGTTGGCCAATGTTCGTCGTGTTTTTCTGGCGAGAAAGCCATAAAACAACGAGGTTTCTATCAGTCGTCAGAAAACTTGTCCTGGTCTGTGAACGGAAGGAGACAAAACTGCAAGAGAAGAAAGAAGAAAGAATGATTTATAAAGAGAAACAAAAGAGCTCATCTCAAAAATACAAATATAATTCAGGGGAATTGAAATGAGTAGTAGTTCCCTAAATACTTTTGTAAATCATGTGTCTTATATACTGTCAAATACAGTAAATGACTTATAAAGTACAGTTAGATGCTCGTTGTGTAATGATTAGAGTCCTAGAAAATGGACTCGTCGACTCGGGTTCAAATCCTGGACGAAGCTTTCTTTGTCCTTTTTCTATTTTTTCCTTGAATCTACCTATTTATCTAATGTTTTTATTTTCTATTGTATTTTTAATCACAAATTAATCTTTCAACAAGTCACATTTTATGTCTTTGTCTATCCATAAACCTGATCTGTATTTATCTCTCTTTCTATTTTTCTATTATTTAATTATTAGTTGAAGGCACAAGGTGTAATAGTTAGAGTCGTAGGAAATGGACTCGTCGATCCGAGTTCAAATCCTGGACGAAGCTACAGTTCACATAGCGCTAATACCCTTGGGAAATGTATGAATACAACTACTCTCCCCCAGGGTAAATAGTAAGGCAGACTGGGCACTTTAACCTTGGTTAGGTAACCAATCTTGGAGAGAAAAAAACTCTGAATGCAAACCTGTTAAACACCGCTTAGGGTGGTCACTACTAGAATAGGTTGTCCTAATTAGTGATCTTAAAAAAAGCAAAAAAATATTTCCTCATTTTTGAAATTTCATTTTCTAAAAAAAATACTGTACAAGGGTAAGCTGAAAAGTTTATATAATGGTGTCATATCCACTGTTAATGACAAAGTCTTGATCAAAGGAAGCCTCAAGAGTCTCGGTTTGGTTTTAGTACCAATGCATTATTACCATTAACCCACAATATCCCCCTTCCGATCAATCGGCTGGTCACGTCAATCCCTAGCACCTATATGATTTTCCCAACCCTATTGCCCTTATGGCAAGCCCCAATCCCTTTTTATCATATGGGTGCTAGAAGGCGGTGACTGAGGGTCTACATGTCCTGGGAATGACGTTAAACTCTATCTGATGGTGAGGTTCAGTTTTGGAGGTTTGGGGAATGTGGAGCACCCCTTCATCACCATTGCTCCCTGGTCCACTCTGACCCGGAGTGGTAGTACCTGTTAGGGTCCCATCTATGGGTTAAATAGAAAAATTTATTTAAAAAAAAATTGTATTATCCATTAAGAATTGATTTATTTCAAAACTTTATCGGCATTAAATGGCCCACTGAGGTTGATATGCCGTAAAACAAAACAAACCAAACCAAACCACAATATCCCAGAAGTATCTTACAAAATCACCAGAATATATTGGTTTTATTTCACATTTTAAGAATATCAGATGAAGATGCTGTCTCTTCATATTGTACATTATTGTATTCACAACTTTCCAACAACAAAGTTTTAATTAAATGTAAGATTTAAATTAACTGACAAGATGACACATCATTACACTGAACATGAATGAGAATAGAATTTCCATGTTTTGGGCTGAATTTGATAACATTCTGCTTTGTCCCTGGTGGACTGACTCTGATAAACTACATACTGATTCCAGCTCATTGTGGTTCATTTGCATGCTAGTCTGTTGTTACTATGTACTTAACACTTCTGAAGTAAATTAGTCCTTTATTTTTATATTAAATAATATATTTATATTTTATATTACATTTACTGTAGGGATCTAGAATTTATTCCTTGGAACGCCTTAGCATGGTGTAAAGCTTAACTAGTCTGACAGATCAATTATTAGGACTGAGTTCGATCCTCGCTGTTTCCCATTGATTGACACTTAGAACTGTATTAACTCAATCCTTCTATCCGTTATGACGTATCCAACTCCCATTTATCTTGTATTATAATCTAGTTCTAACATCATGGATTGTAATAAACTCACTTTGGTAGTGATCAGTTAATAAATGCGTTTCCAGTTCCCTCCTTATCCAGGCTGCCCTGTCGTCTGGAACAGAATAATACACCGACTGCACCTCTGTAGAGGGGTAAAATCCTTCTAACGGGACCACCTGTTAGCCGTGGATATCAACTCGCAATGCTTAAGGACGGATTCTTGGCAACTGTGTAGTCCATGACATGCAACACTCCCCTTTGGTCCTTATTTAAGCTTGGCGGTCAGTCGGAGAGACCCCTTCGATCAATCGGTTACTCATGTCAATATTTAGCACCTATATGATTGTCCCAATCCCTTTGCCCTTATGGTACTCCCTCCTAACTCTTTTTATCATATATGTGCTAAAATCCGGTGGCTGGGAGTCTCAGTGTTCTTGGTATGTCGTTAAACTGCATAAAATGGTTCCAATTTTGGAGTTCTGTAGTTCTCCTTCATCGCTGCTACTCCCAGGTCCACTCTGACCTGGAATGGTAGTATATGTAAAGGTCTCATCTATGGATTAAATAGAAAACATGTTTTAAAAAAATGTGTTAAAAATGTTGAGTTTATAAAAAAAATTGAATACTCATCAAGAGAGAATAAATGTCTTCAGCATAAAATAACCCAACAGGTGTTGATATGCCATAAAACACAACCAACCTTATTCTGGTTTCATTATTATCTACCCAATAATACGTCATGGTGGTAGCGGTGCTCTTTATTGCTCGGTGTTTCCAATTCGATCGGACATTAAACAATTTCTCATAAAATAAAGAGTTAATCCAAATCTTTATTCAATTTTATTTTTCTTAAATCAAATTAAAATAAAAGGAAATATGACATACAGCCACCTTTGTTTTTACCTCAGTTAGTCTTTTACCAATCATAACATTTACCTTTAACCTCTTTGTAGATTTCTTTTCTTTAATAAATATCAATTATGGAGATAAAAAGTGCAAATGTTTCTGCTTTGTAAATCCGGGGAGATAAGTGTGGGAATGGGGTAAGAAGTTTTTAATATACGCTTTCGAAAATATCTATAACCATAGGCAAAAATAACAGAATACTGATCATAGCTTAACACTTCTACAAAAACAATCTACCCCAATGTATTGAATAAACGGTTCGGTTTAAAGTTCCGTGAAGGCTATCCGATTACGAACAAGGTTTCCGATTTCGACAAAAAGAAACACACTTGAAGAAAGCCGAAGGGCACATAGGCTGAAACGTTGTGTATATAACAATAAAGATGAGGACAACTGTTGTTTCTTTTCGAACTCGGAAGCCTTCATGTCATAATCGGGAGCCTGCATGGAACTTCGAACTGAACGATTTAATCCATTGGGGTAGTTAGTTCTCATTCCGTTAACCATGACTGGGTACAAATTTTAAGCTATGTTAGTACTCTATATTATTTTCACCGGAAGGCAGGATTAGACACAGGATTAGGCAGGCAACGAAAGAAAATAATTGTCGCATAGAACTGTATTGACTCAACCCTTATATCCGTTGCTATGTATTGACTCAACCCTTATATCCTTACAACATGTAAGGACAACATTCCGAATAATCTAAATAATAAAAATTATCAAGCCTCATCTAAAGCATTCTGACAATTTTTTGTTGATATTCTGGACCAACACTAATTTTCAATTTAAATAGCAGTTAAAAGCAACCTCCATTCACATAAAAGTAGGTGAAACGGATCAGCTCTCTTTCTACAATTAATGTAGCAGGTGTTCTGCCTTATTTGCTTAGACGTTAGACAGTAGCTGAATACTTCGACAGGTGATCACACTCTACTATATAAATGGTTGTTGTTGTTTTTTTGACTTCCTCTATCGCATCAATCATTAGATTAACAGTGGTTAAAGAGTTCATTTTTAAAAATGTTTTTTGCTATATGAAAAGATGGAAGACATATGACTTGAGAGAGAGAGAGAGAGAGAGAGAGAGAGAGAGAAGAGAGAGAGAGAGAGAGAGGGGTGGGGAGGAGAGACAGACAGACAGACAGATTGGCTTCGGCAATTTGCGTAGTTTTTGCCCAGTCGGTGGGCCTTAGAATACTCTGATTATATTTCTTTTAGAGGGGTAAGACACCCCCTAAATTGGATTATTTGGATTATTAAGACTATTATCATCTTTATTTTTATCTGTACAGCGTTTCGGCCGATGTGTCCTCTGGCCTTCTTCAGGTATGTCTTGTCGGACTCGGTAACCTTCTTGAACTCGGGAACCTTCTTTTCGAACATGGGAACCTTGTCGTAATCGGAAGCCAATACGGAACTTTGGAGAAGATTCCCGTGTTCGAAAAAAAAGTTCCCGAGTTTGAGAAGGCTCCCGTGTCCACCGAGAAATATTTGAAGAATGCCGCTGGCAAAATCGGCTGAAAAGTTTACAATAGAGATGAGGGCAATAGTCCGAATAATACAAATTATCAAGACTCATCACAAAAAGTCAGAGAAATAGTACCCAAAAATTGTTTTTTGCATATGCAATGGTTTTCTTTCTCATCAGGAATTTACTGGCCTTTATTTAGTCTTGTACACTTCTAGTCCGGTAACAGTGATACCTGACTTTTCTAAGTGATCACCAATATAAATACTTGTTTATATGTACAAACGGAAATAGGAATTTCCGGTTAAATTAAACAAAGAAAAGACAAAAATACAAAAGGACTTTTTTCTCGGTAAAAGCGAACAAAGAAGTTCAAAAACGGAAGCGAGGATTTCCAGTCAAAGAAGCAGAGAGAAGACAAAGAAATATATAACAAAGGTCCGTTATCAGATCAAATGATAAAGATGCGTTGGAGTATCTATCAATATAAAAGGCCTGGGGTTTGAGCCGACAGGTCAGTGAGACAGGAGACAGCGAACGGAGAACGAGTGAGCGACAGACGCTCACGGTCCATTGCAGCCAATAGCTGTGGAACCCACCAGCTCCCTTTACCTCACCATCCCAGCAGTAGTAGTAGTCATTGTCAACGCTCGCCGCCCACCACGTACAGCCGAAAAGAGAAATAAAGCCAAAACTCCTACTATACGCATGTGTTGTAGATTTCATTAAACTACTACTGACTTACTTGATTTAGAGTAGCGAAGAAGGCCGCTATATAACATATAGAATTTGATGCCAATATATAACATACTGAGCTGAATCCTCGTTGCTTGACTTGCGGAAACCGGTAATCTAAGTATGACTTGACCAGAAGTCAATTTCCTTCTCATATTGTATACCCTTTCTTAAATTCTTATCTCTGGTCGTATTTTCTTCTGGTTGGCTTTGGTTCTATCTTCTAACATCTTGACTTGGTCTGGTCTAGCGTCTCGGATCTCCTAAGGTCTGGTTTTCTATTGCTATATTCCTGCTGGCTGGTCGTCCTGGATTCATATATTAGTCTTGTTACCAAGACATTCATCAACCACAAGAGCATATTAATTATACAAACTTTTATTTCCATAACTATACATTTCATGTAACTAAATATCTGACTAACATAGCGCGCGTGAGTTCCAGTTTTAGGCAGAGCATAAAATGGCCGACTGCGCTGCCTGACGCCTAACTGCAAACTGGGGACCGAACAGGTCCCACGTGACTTCACGTATTTTGGCGGGCTTCTGTAATTTTCTATTGAAGGACCCGGCCATGGTATGAAAAGGGTCATCCCCTCAGAATTATAGGGGACCGATAATAATCTTATGCAACCGCATAGATTATGTAACACTCACTTCCTATTCCGAAATACTTCGATTGTGCACCTTGGTGTGGTGTATGGGTGAACGCGATAATAGACGAGACCTTAATGCAATACAGTTTTGTTTTTCTTTTGCCTTGTGTCGTTTTAATTCAAAATCATTGCAAACACTAGCCGGTCCTGTGGATATACCACAGTAGGAAAATTTAATTATCATAATGTTTCATATGTTTACATAAGACCTATTGCAAAATAGTTCAATATGTAGTAAAGTCGATGGGGTGGCCTAATGTCGGTATCAGCCGGAGAGCGAGGGAGTCTATCTCCTTTCCAATTGCGCTAGATCAAGGAGGTTGTGTTTGCGTCTGGGGTGGAGCACCATACTTACCATCAGCACCTCACTTTACCGAGCAGATCCCTGTGCTACTAATACGCTGAGTTGGCGAGGGCCGGTATCGAACCTGGAACCTTGTGATTCCTAGGCAAATGCTCTTCCGAATGAACTAAAACGGCCCTTCTCACTCTTTTTATCTTTATTTCCTTCTTTTCATCTTTTCATAATGTTCGATTCAAAAAGTTTAGCATTATCGATTGCGCACGCTTATACTCTCTCTTTATCTTTCTTTACTCTCTTTCTTATTCTGTTTTTTCCGTGTAGCATGTCCATTTTCTTCCCTTTTTTTCAGTTTTGTTCTTCGTGCCATATGTCTTTGTTTTAACTCCAAGTGATTACAATTATATTTTCGGCTTGTTCGAACTTATGACAAGTCAACCAAGTACATTAAAACACAACGAATTATCTGCTGTACAATTCAATTTGTACTTGCGTGAGTTTTTGAAATTCAGAAGAGTAGTGAGTTCGAGCCTCACCGGGTATTTGATTTGGTTGGTTTGGTTGGTTTTGTTTTACGGCATATCAACCTCGATGGGTCATTTAATGCCGACAAAATTGTGAAATAAATTAATTCTTAATGGATAATACAATTTTGTTTATAAACTCTTGTTTTCTATTTAACCAATAGATTGGACCCTAACAGGTACTACCACTCCGGGTCAGAGTGGACCAGGGAGCAATGGTGATGAAGTGGTGCTCCACATTCCCCAAACCTTCAAAACTGGAACCTCACCATCAGATAGAGTTTAACGTCATTCCCGGGACATGTAGACCCTCAGTCACCACATTCTAGCACCCATATGATAAAAAGGGGTTGGGGCTTGCCATAAGGGCAATAGGGTTGTGAAAATGATATTGGTGCTAGGGCTTGGCATGACCAGCCGATTAATCGGGGGCTTCTCCAACCGCCCGTCTAGCCCAAGATAGAGCCAAAACCGGGTATTTGACAAAGCTAAATACAGTAAATAATTCAGAGCCAACAGGATATCAAATAAATATTTGTCCTGTGGTAACATGACCCTCAGTATTTTATTAAACCGACTTATTTGAAATGTCAATCATACATGGAATCTCAACCCGAAGTCTTAAATTTCTGCTTCTCTTTTTTTTTCTCTCTCTTTTCGACTCCTTTCCTTTTTTTTTTTTTTCCTTCTTTTTTTTCTTTTTTTTTTCACTTGTATAATGAAACCAGTAAATGAAAACCTGCAAGTTAAAAAATGAATTTATTTATTCATTTAGAGAGAAAGAGAGTGAGAGAGTGAGAGAGAGAGAGAGGGGGGAGGGAGAGGGGGAGAGTTGGAGAATGGATGTGTGCGAGAGATATAGAGAGAAAAGCGGAAGCTTGCAAGGTAACCCAAAAACAAATTACCAACCACTAAAAGAAAAAGAGATGGGAAAAACAAGGAAGAATTCACCCAGAAAATTGAATCTCAAAAGGTTGTCGTCAGCACGGGATATTAAGATGAGTTCCCATCACTTGGTGTTTGCTCTCTCTCTCTCTCTCTCTCTCTCTCTCTCTCTCTCTCACACACACACACACACACACACATAGATACACACAGAGATACATACACACACTCATTATATTTTTCCTTCTTTTTCCCTATTATCAATACTAGCAACCGGGTGTCGTAAAAGTTAATTTTTGAAAGACATTGCCTGAGAGGGGGGTAGTTAAAAATTCAATGTCAGGGGGTTTGTATCATAAGTAAGCAAAATCCTCATATTTATTAAAGGAGTAAAAAAATAAAAAAATAAAAAAAATAAAAAAAACAATTTGAAATGAAAACTGAGCCCCGTCCCTCTCAAATAAAATGTTGCATGCATGTAATAATCAAACAATTATTTTGAATATTTTCCACATCAATTTTCCACAAAATCGTAGGTATTTATTTATTTGTAAACTTTTTAGTTAACTTCTTGTTACTGTAAAAAAAAAAAAAGGACGAGAGTAAAAAACAATTTTTAAAATTGCTTACTCAAATTTTGGGTGTATATAGCATAAGTATATTGTGACGTAAGCTGTGACGTAGAGCTATAACGTAGTTTTTGTTACAGACAGAAATACAGACAATCTCCATTATTAATAGATATCAAAATATTGTTAACTTTTCATTCCGAGTTTCTTTTTCGTCTTTATCCTTTCAGGTGACATTTTTCTCTTCGAAATGATTCCATTTTTGAAAATCTTTAACAAACTGCCATTCGTATTGTAATGTGTGTAATGTTCCCAACATTTGAGAACTTCGTAACATGTGTATTGAAGCTTGAAACTTCCGCCGTCTGGCAACTGACCTGGTAAACGCTCATAAGGTCATTAATCATCTTCACAACACCAACCTTGAGCACCTTTTTGATCTCTATCTTTCTAACACACCTGGGAATGCCTACAAAGTCAGAAAACAGCACTGCTCACGTGACTTTCGGAAACATTTCTTTACGCTCAGAATTGCGGAGGCATGGATTAAGCTTTCCGCGTCTGTTGTAGGCTGCCGAAACACTGAATCTTTCAAAGCCTCCATGCTTCCTGTAATCCGCCGACACTATACCTGATTACCCTCTCCACACACATATGCAAACACGCACACACATACATGGATATTACTACTGTAATCTGTTCCTGACACTAATACACTATTCTGTGTATTGACATGAGACTAGGTGAGTTGTGGTGCAACTGAGCACTGTACACAATAAATTTCATTATTACTATTATTATTATTATTATTATTATTAGTAGTAGTAGTAGTATAACACTAAAATGCATTTAGTAGTCAAGTTTCAGTTCTGCATCTCTGTGGATCGTAAAGTACCGATTTATTGTCATTACTCTGACCGGGTCAACAGATTTCACTAACTATATCTATTTTGAATAGGAACCACTTTCTTCTTAAAAAGGTTACATAAGTCACTTGAGCTCGTAGAAAAACTAAATAAGAACAAAAAAAAAACCAATAAAAAACAAGAGAAACTTTTAACTAACACATGAGGCCAGCAAGGAGACAATAATCTGAGGAAGCGCTTCTTAAAATATGGTTTGTTTTCAGAAGAATGAATTTAATTTGAATTGTCGTGGGGGAAACAGAATGTGATGTGTATTCCCTGTGTCTAATAGAGTGTCTGCAAACAATAGTGTTAAAAATATTTATTTCGGAACTAGAAAGACAGACTTGCAGAAGGTCTTACGATTGGGACGACATCTGGTACCAGTGAGAGAAGACACATTTCTACTTAAAAAATAAAACACAAACTTAGAGTTAGTTTATTGCATAACGGCAAATTCGGGCATATAAAAATATACGAGAGAGAGAGAGAGAGAGAGAGAGAGAGAGAGAGAGAGAGAGAGAGAGAGAGAGAGAGAGAGAAATTATCAGCACTTTTATTTTATGGAAGCCGAGCTGATCGTGGATGATTTTATTATCAGAACTATGGTTACTGTGCAGAGAACAATCGACGGTGATTATCTTATCCTTAATATTAAGTATTAGGATTATTAATACCATATTGAAATCTCCTAAAATAAAACTGTTAGCTATGAAATTTGTCTGCTATTGTAGTATCGGGTTTAACTGAATATTTGAGGTTTACGATAAATTCATATATGGTTACTTGGGCATTTGAGTCACGAGTCCTTTTAAGAGTGATTAAGTGCCTGATTTAAATTCGGTTTATTTTGAAGTAGAGTTAAGTGAAAAAAAAAAATGAAATATGATACCCGATAAACATTATCAGGATGGTCACAGATTCTAGATTTAAAATTCTACGGTCAACCTGTTATGTTTATCGGGATATATATATATATATATATATATATATATATATATATATATATATATATATATATATAATAAAAAATGTTTAAAAACACAGGTTAAAAAAATGAGTGGTAATTATTCAGCCAACACTGCAGTGTTTCAATCTGTTTAGTAGATCTTTTTCAATCTCCGGAAATATATTCGAAACGCTGACTTTCCATTCAAAACATTGTAAACAAACCGATCAAAGTCACCTTATCATTCTGTGATGAAATTTTACTTTTCCTTATATCAACAAAAGCCCTGAAGAAGATATACTAAACAGATTGAAACACTGCTGCGTTGGCTGAATAAATATCACTCATTTTATTTGAACCTGTGTTTTTCAAAATTTTTCACTATATTACATACCGTTGGATTCACTTCCATTTTTCTCTTCACACACACACACACACACACACACGCATATATATATATATATATATCAGGATTTTTTACTGATAAAAATAGCAAAACATTATATATGCATATTAGAATTTAACTGTGTGTATATAGTATATGCATACAAATATATGCGCAATTAAATTTTAATATATGTATATATTTACCTTACCTTTGTGAAGTTCTGTTGAGAAATGATTCGAATTTTTTATGCATCTAATGTTGTCTGTCCTACATCCGGTATGTATTGTAACTTAATGTATATATTTGAATTTAAGATAAAAACGGCCAACTGGAAGATTTTGAATAACTTTTACAGTTATAAATTGAATAAATAAGAAAATGAATAAATAAGACTATCTTTGATTATTTATTACAATAATAAATGGCTTATTTACTGATGAATGATTTCAGAAAATATATTTTATCTTTTTTTAAATTTTAAATAGATGAAATAGAATAAAATAAAATATTCAAACTATCAAGGTGGACACTTATATTTAAACTATAAAAGGTAAAGGGTTATTTTTTCTTTATCAACAATATTATAGATGTATTAAATAATTTGAAATTGTAACAATTTCAAATTATTTAATACATAAGGATTTATCTTTATATAAAACCAATTCTTAAAAATGCCATACCCTCTTAAAATTACGACCAGTCTAATATTGTTGATAAAGAAAAAATAACCCATTACCTTTTATAGTTTAAATATAAGTGTCCACCTTGATTTTATTCCTTTACAAAACAAAGTAAAAATATGCAAATAATTAACTAGTGATTGGGGTTTGTTTGTAATATTTTAATTTTGAAATAGGTAAAATAGAATGAAATGAAATATTCAAACTATAAAAGGTAAAGTGTTATTTTCCTTTATCAATAATTTTAGATTGACCGTAATTTTAAGAGGGAATGGAATTTTAAGAATTAATTATATATAAAGATAAATACTTATTATTATAGATGTATTACATAATATGAATTTGTTACCGTAAGTGTTCACATTGAACTTATTCCTTTAGGAAACAAAGTATATATATATATATATATATATATATATATATATATATATATATATATATATATATGTGTGTGTGTGTGTGTGTGTGTGTGTGTGTGTGTGTTGAAAAGAGAAATACAGGAAAAAGTATTGAATGGATAAAACAGGATTATTCTAATTAATTTAACTTACACGTGTTTCGGTCAGGAGTTTATCCATGTGTGCATTATTCTATCTATTATTATTTTTAAATAACAAAATGAAATAAAATAATGATAATCGATAAACTCCTGACCGAAACATATGTAATTAAATTAATTAAAATAATCCTATTTTATTCATTCAATACTTTTTTCCGTAGGGTTCATTTCCATGTTCAATTTAGATTCAAGGCGTAAACAAATCGAGAAAAACTCAGTCTCTGTATGTATATTTCAGCCTATTAGGCCTCATCATCATAGAGAGGGCAGTGCTTTGTGCGTGATTCGAACCCTACCTGTTAGGATGACAGGCGGGGACTCTAACCATTACACTAGCTAGCTTACCAAGATTTTTTCCTTATATCCTTTAACTGATATATATATATATATCGCACTTTTGTGGTTGGCTTACAGCACGCCAGTATGAAGTTTGCATGAAAAATTGTCGGCTAACGCCATCTCAAACAGATTGTTTGTCCACTTCATATATATATATATATATATATATATATATATATATATATATATATATATATATATATGGAGATACATAGTTATATGAATAAATATGGATAAATATGGATCTTCAAGATTAGCTCTCTAATCATTATACTAAAGCAATGTTGACATTTAACAACTGCTGCTGATTGAGTTTTAAGTTATAATAAAAAAGGGATTAAAATATAAAATATAAGCCAAAAATAACTGGTGGTATTTTCATTTCATTTGAAACTTGATTCATGGGTCCGTTTTGATGCATATCCTTTAAAACCATTCCAGGGTGCACTGTCTCATAAAAATAACGACTACAGAAGTCCCAGTAGAAATGGGGCAAAAGATTAACCGTTATATATATAGAGAGAGAATAATCATGACAAGCACATTCGGCGGATACTGCGTGCGACGTGAGGTACACTGTACAGCTGTTTCGACCTAATTTGGTCTCTTCAGCAGTGTATACCTACGATCTCGCCCCGACAGAGATCGAACCGGAGAACCGAAAAGGCAGAGTCAGAGACTCTACCCCTAGGCCAACCGGACACGCCACACACGAAACTCGTCAAATCAATTTGTCACTGATAAATGCGCCACCTGATGTGTCGTTTTAGTTGTATCATTTGGTTACCTCTCGGAGTCACTTCTTCCCGGCATGACGACACGCATCCAGGTACTCATACCCATGCTGCCCACAGAAATATATAGAAAATTTATTTATACATAGAGAGAGATTTTATCTATATAATTGGAATAACCATGACAAGCAATATATATATATATATATATATATATATATATATATATATTCAATTCCTAGACGAAGCTGTTGGCATTTTACATAGCGCTAATACCCTTGGGAAAGGTATGAATCCATATATTCTCCCCCCAGCTATGGGTTAATAGTAGGGCAGACTGGGCCCTTCAACCTTGGGTAGGTAACCAGTCTAGGAGAGGGATAACTCTGAATTCAAAATTCCCTCCAGCTATGGGTTAAGTAGTAGGGCAGACTGGAGTCCTTCAGCCTTGGGTAGGTAACCAGTCTAGGAGAGGGATAACTCTGAATTCAAAATTCCTGAAGTCGGTTGTTGATTGGGTTTGTGGCAATCCTTGATGCACCAATTCTTTCCTATCGACTGTGCCAAAAAGTGTGGATGGTCAAACACAAGCCACTATAAACAAATTACTGTGTGGGTGTTCATTGTGAGTGTGAACCCTCATGCGTCGAAAATCGGCGTGAGACTCCACAATATATATATATAGTTAGATAATAGTGTCCTATACATATATGTATGTATCATGTTTTAATATATAACTGCCTTGCTCTCTTGCACTTAAGTTATGTCAATCAACATTTAATGTTATGTTAATAAAGAACACGGTATAAACAACCCAGGAAGGTTGATATGCCATTAAACAAAGAAAAACAAACCATAAACTAACAAGTATTCATTTCATCTTAATTCTAGTTGCACAATCACTCACACCGTTAGTGTTGGCCAATTAGTAATATACACACATCGGAAAACGCGAATTGCCTCAGTGCTCAGCGACTAAGATACAAATGCCACAAGGCTGTCAGAAAATATAAGCAAACTGATAACCTCATTTTTTATTTATTCCCGAATCGCTCGACGACATATTTGATGTTATATTACTTAGATACATAGATATCTTTCAACACTAAGTATTAGGAGTATAAATAACATACGAGCAGGACCTGAGAATATACCACAGTATGATAATTTTATTATTACGACGTTTAGTATGTTTCATCATCATCATGTCGCGCTGTTAGCACGGATATCCATGACAGTCTCTCTTCATCTGTCACTATCGTTCATCATTCTCGGGAGGTCCTCTATGCAGCATCCTGTATCCGCACAGAGCTGATCAATGTACATCTTTGCTAGTCGGCCCACACTGGTATGCCCATGTGCTGGCTTACACAGGAGGACGTCACTTATGAGTTCGGCTTTGCTTCTCCAGCAGTGCCCTGCGTGTCTTGTCCGTATTACACAGATGGTTTGGGTGATATGTGGTAGGTGGCCGTACAGCTGCTTTCTCGTGGGGTGCTGTTTCCACGTCTTGTTCAGGATCACCCGCAGCATTCTTGTGCAGCTCCCATCTAGTTTATTCTCTAGTCGCTTCGTTAGGGTCCAGGTGGTGCAGCCATACAGCAGCACTGATACGACAACAGCCTGGAAGAACTGTCTCTTTAACTTGTCTGTGAGATTGGATTTCCATATGACCGATAATTTATTTATAGCGGCCCATGCCTTTCCTACGCGTGCATTAACGTCGTTTTCTATGGAGGAGATGTTACTGCCTAAGTATCTAAATTGTTCTACCGAGTTTAGGAGTTTGCCATCGATCGTGGTGATGTCGCTTTTTGTTTTGTGTGTTTGGTAAGGTTTAGTTAAGAGTTATTGTGAAATAGTTCAATATGTAAAAAGTATAATAATCTTGACTTAACTCTCCCTCACTCTTTTTCTCTTTCTTTTCATCTTTTCATTAGGTTCAATTGAAACAGATTAGTGTTATCGTTCACCCCCTCTCTATCTATCTCCTACTCTCTTTCTTTCTTTCATATTATATTTTTTATGTGTAGCATGTCCTTTTTCTTCCCTTTTCTTCTTTCTAATAAAATCGGAATGATCCATTATTTAGCTGATGTGATTGTTTCTATGATAATAAATAAAAGATAAATCTTTTATTTGTTCATTATTTATCTAATATATATATATATATATATATATATATATATATATATATATATATATAATTGGCAGTCCGGTTCAAATCACGCACAGGGCGGTCTTCCGATCTATAGCTCTGCTGATGAGGCCTAATAGGCCGAAATGTACATACAGAGATTGATTTTTCTCGATTTGTTTAGCCATACATTTAATAGGTATTCCCGCCTAATTCATTATTAATTAATTAATTTTCAAAATTAGGTCCGACTCCAATTAAGCACTTATTCTCCCAAAAATTATCGGCAAAAAGCCATTCTAAACAAACCTTGTTTACAACTTATCATATCGTCGTGTAATAAAAGTCACTAGAAGGGGAATATTAACCTACTCTAAACAAATCATAAAATCTAAGAAGTCCGTTTAGTGTAGAGGTTATGGGATCGGCCTGTCAGCTTGGCAGTCCGGTTTCAAATCACGCACAGGGCGGTCTTCCGATCTATAGCTCTGCTGATGAGGCCTAATAGGCCGAAATGTACATACAGAGATTGATTTTTCTCGATTTGTTTAGCCATACATTTAATAGGTATTCCCGCCTAATTCATTATTAATTAATTAATTTTCAAAATTAGGTCCGACTCCAATTAAGCACTTATTCTCCCAAAAAATATATATATAAAGTAAACTATAGACACGTGTTTCGAGGTATCACCTCTCATCAGTGTAGTTATACCATTTTTAACAGCTGCCTCTGGCCGGGTTCGAGACCCGAACGAACTTACGCTCGCCGAACCTTCTTACCCATACGGCCACAATCAGCTGCCAAGTATAGCAGGCTATTTAATCGCTATATTTCTAAGCGGAAATAAATTCACCAAGAGTTCTCAAACTTTGTAAACAAAGTGAGATTTAGCTAACGCCGAATATGGTGAATTTTTGCAATTAAATTCCTCCTAAATAGAGTGCTCCACTGAAATTAGGAGCGTACAATAAAGTAAACTACAGACACGTGTTTCGAGGTATCACTTCTCATCAGTGCAGTTATACCATTTTTAGCAGCTGCCTATATATATATTATATATATATATATATATATATATATATATATATATATATAAAATAAGAAGCATATGTGGACCCCACTACAACGCGTGCACACACGGACACACATATGTATATATTATTATTATTATTATTATTATTATTATTATTATTATTATATGCTCCCAAGACCCGGTAGAGTTCTCTAGAACCGATTTTAATTGACTTTCAGCACCAGTGTAATAAAGCAATGATTGACTGCTGTTTACAGATTTGATCTCTTTGGTGATCGTAATATATATACACCGATCTATGTATTCATCAGTTAAAACTTAATGTATATTTAAATGAATAAATGAAAACCTTACTTCAGATATACATCGAAATTTGAATTTATTTCGGTATTTTTGCCTATTTCAGACACTCTATCTCCTCCTCTCTCTCTCTCTCTCTCTCTCTCCTATATATATATATATATATATATATATATATATATATATATATATATATGAGAGGTATCCACAACTTGGTAGTAAGGGATGATTCTATATGGGATTTCTAAGACACACAGTGAATCTTTAAATCACTAAAAAGAGCTCAATGTATAATAATCTTTTTAGATTATATACAGATCAATATTTATCTTTGAAAGGAAAGAAAGACTCAACACCGTTATTCCATAATAAATTTATTTCGACCAAAATTAATAAAGCCCCAATTTTGGTCAAAATAAATTTATTATGGAATAACGGTGTTGAGTTTTTCCTTCCTTTCAAAGATAAATATTGCTCTGTATAATCTAAAAATTTATTATATATTGAGCTCTCTGTAGTGATTTAAAGATTCATAGTATTTGCACATACTGGATCATACAATAATAATAATACAGTGTGTTTTTTTAACAACATTGTGTGTTTTATACCCTTATATATATATATATATATATATATATATATATATATATATATATATACTGTTACGATTTCATAACTAAGGTTAAACTTATTTTCTGCTGATGTAAGAAACTGCTTAAGGGTGTGTAAATAGTCTTCCCTGGTATTTTATCCAACGATACCAGTAAACCGTTGATAGTGACTAATCACCAATTATCGACGTGGTTACAAAACAGCCAAGAGGCTACACTTTCATGTTTTGGGGATAATCATTGAATTTTAAAATATTGATTCGAAATAAACTGCATTGCTTTTCAGACATGTCAGCTGTTACGTCTTAGTAAAACTAAAAGGCGTCTATTAACACTAACATATAAAACCTAAAAATAAACAGACAAATATAACATTTATTTGGGGAATTATGTTTGTTTTTTTTTCATTTCTTTAGTATTTTTTTTCTCTTTTACAGAAAAATTGTTTACCAGTTAAAATTCAAAACCAATAAAAGATTCTATTTTGATATTTTATCATTTTACTAAAGCTCAGAAAATAAGCTCAGACGTCTGAAACAAAAACAACAAAAACAGTAACAACAATAAACAGCATCGGAATTGTTGGTTGTTTGGTTGGGTTTTACGGCATGTCAACCTTTGTTGGGCCATTTTATGCCGAAGACGTTTTATTCTATTCATTCCTCATGGGTACACAATGTTTTTTCAATCAATTTTTTTAAACACATTTTTTAGAACTTTTTTAGAACCATTGATGCGACCCTAACAGATACTACCACTCCGGGTCAGAGTGGACCTGGAAGCAATGGTGATGAAGGGATGCTCCACATTCCCCAGACTTCCAGAACTGGAACCTCACCATCAGACAGAGTTTAACGTCATTCCAAGGACATGAAGGCCCTGAGCCACCGCCTTCTAACACCCATATGATAAAAAGGGTTGGGGCTTGACATCAGGCCAATAGGATAGGTGCTAGGACTTGACATGACCAGCCGATTGATCGGAAGTGGCCTCTCCGACCGCCCGTCTAGCCCAAGTAGTAAGGGTCTAAGTGGAGTGTTGCATATCATGGGCTGCTCATCCACCAGGATTCCATCCTTAAGTATCACGGGTCGCCACCCTTGAACAACAGGTAGCCCCATTG
>CM042144.1:105088358-105095858 GCA_023376005.1 Doryteuthis pealeii | reverse complement strand
CATATTTTCTCAATGATAATAAGTATTTAACTTGTTTTTTTTATTAATCCTTTCAAATGTCGCAAATGAGGATGAAGCACTGCTTAATAATTTCCGATATCACATTTGTTATATCACGGATATATATATATATATATATATATATATATATATATATATATATGTTAACAGTAAGGAAATGAATACGACGGTACATGTATAGATAAGAAAACACACAAATTGTTGTTAAAATGAATATATTTTCATATCATTTTCATTATGCTCTGATGATGATTTTTGTAAATCAAAATATTGTCAATATTAGCAATGAAAATGATATAAAAAATATATTTTTTAACAACATTACGTTTTCATACCTTTCATATATATATATATATATATATATATATATATATATATATATATATATATATTATAAAATAATAAAATTCGAAGTACAATGCGTAAAAAATAAAGACAAAAATATTGTATTGCCTTCGAATTTTATTATTTTATAACATACTTAACAATGCTTCAAGCAAATTACCAATTACTTTTATATATATATATATATCTTGTCTAGCGATAATCAGAAGTTGCTAGACACCCTAGCCATCCGGCTGATACTGACAATAAGCAACTCCGTCAACTTACGTATACCGGTAACTCAGCGTATGAGTAGCACAGGAATCTGTGCGGTAAAGTAAGGAGCTGATGGTAGGTGTGGCGCTCCATCTCAAATGGTCTAGCGCTAGTGAAAAGGGATAGACTCCCTCGCTGACTGCTGATACCGACTAGGCCGCCCGTCGACTTTACTTTTACGACCAGTGCACCTACGAAACATGAAGTAATAAAAAAAATATGCAAAAGGTCCCAGATGTAAAAATAAATAGTACAAAAGGGATAGGATTAAACACTTTTCTCTCTGGTCCAGTGAAAAGGATAGAAGACCGGTGAACGACGACAATGCTGAATTACGAAGAGCGGACAGGATTTCAGATAAACACATGAACATATTTTTACATATAAATACAAATTACCATTAAAAGATAAATACATATATACAAAATATACCTATAATAAGAGGGGTAAAGTGAATGCATGATTCCTGTTATCAAATGAGTGGACGAGCAATTGGACATATCAATCATATTAGCAATATACAAAATAGATGACAAATAATAAAGATTTACAGAATACAAAATCTTGAACGTTTGTTTTAACTCACTGCGACGTTGCAAACCGCAAAAATGTCTCTCTGTTAAAATTATTATTTCTCTGCAACAACGGTGATTCGTTCTTTTTTTCCAAATGAATTAACTCTTATTCTGCGACGAAATGTCTTTAATTTTTTCCGTTCTTCTGATTTTCGATACACGTATCAAACTATACGGATCGGTCGCCGTCTGTCCTTGCTTCTCGGGATGATTTCATCAGCTGTGTGTTGGTCACACGTTTTCACGTGAAAACCCTTTCTTAGTCGTCGTTATAGCAACGTCTTGGAGTAAGTGTGCTTAAGGATCGTGGGGTCACAGTTGAAATACGTACGTACATTCTTCCTACCAGCTGAGGTGGGGGGAATATAACTGTCTTTTAGTAGTAACCGCATTGACATTCTTTTACCAAGAATACGCACTGACTGAATCTTACTTTCTTTGCTCGCCCACGCATTCATTGTTTTTTTTTACAAATAGAGTTTTCTTTTAATTCTAACATATGTACTAGTTGATATACCAGTGATATTTCACAATATATATATATATATATATATATATATATATATATATATATATATATCATGTCGTGCAGGCAGCACGGATATCCATGACAATCTCTCGCCAACCTTCCCTGTCATTCATTGCACCTGGGAGTTCTTCCTCGCTGCAGTCAGCATCTTTACATAGCTGGTCAATGTAGGCCCTTGCTGGGCGGCCCACACTAGCATGTCTATTTGTTGGCTTCCACAGGAGAACATATATATATATATATATATTATATATATATATATATATGTGTGTGTGTGTGTGTGTGTGTGTGTGTGTGGATTAATAATCATTGCGTGTGCTAGTTAATCTGTGGAGTGACCATCGGTTCAGTTAGTAAATTGTTAAAAAGATTAACGGAAATATGATATTTAAAAAAAATGTATTTTTTTCTGATTTCATTCGGTATCCCCTACTTCATAACTCACAAACAATGACTGTATGTATCATCCTTTAAAAGCCTAAGATCTTTCTGAGCAGGAACACAGAAACGTGAATATTTATTCTTAGTTTTAGAGCAGAAAAAAATTAACGCCTTCGGTACGAAAAGATATTTTAGCCGCCATTTTGTCACTCGATAATGATGGGAAAATCACTATTTCCACTATTGGTACATCCCGGGAAGAGATGTGTCTACTTCCGGCTGAAAAATTATGCAATTGAAGTGTTCTTGCAAGGATGCACAAGTAGCACGTCTGCGGGGAGAATTTTCCGATTTATTGCTTAGAACACGCAATAAAATTGATCCCGGCCATCATTGCTTCTGGAAAGAATCGATATATGGCCCAAGGAATCGTACAAGCTGCGCAGGAGTTCAACAATCTTCTGGACTTCCTCAGGTGATAAATCTTGAATAGATCAGGATGTTAACAACACACACACACACACAAACACACATATATATATATATATATATATATATAATATATATATATATATATATATATATGTGTGTGTGTGTGTGTGTGTGTGTAGTTAGAATAGCGCAGAGGTTGTTGACTTGTATCTACCCTATCCTAATATGTTCTAAACCGATATTTAGTCATTTGTATCATTAATATAGAAAACTATATATATATATAGTTATACAAATATGTATATATAGTCATACAATTATATATATATATATATATATATATATATATATATATATATATATATATATGTTAAGGTAGTGTGTACATAGAGTCAACGCCTGGTTACTGACAGTTTCTCTCCTATACCATCTTCAGACCAGGTCTGAAGATCGCATAGGTGAGAAACTGTCAGTAAATAGGTGTTGATTTCCTGTTCATGCTACCTTAACGTAAATATAAATGCTCTATCAATGATATTGACCACAGTCGTTATATAGCACCCATATTATCTTATATATATATATATATATATATATATATATATATATATTATATATATGTATGTATGTATGTATATATACGTTTTAAAACAGTAAGTAACGTCTTCAACTTTACTTATATATATCATCATCATGATCATCATCATCATGTCCCGCTGTTAGCACGGATATCCATGACAATCCCTCTCCATCCGTCCCTATCGCTAATTATTCTCGGGAGGTCCTCTGTGCAGCATCCTGTATCCGCACATAGCTGATCAATGTACGTCTTTGATGGTCGGCCCACACTGGCGTGTCCATGTGCTGGCTTCCACAGGAGGACGTCGCTTATGAGTTCTTCCTTGCTTCTCCAGCAGCGTCCCGCGTGTCTTGTCCGTCTTATGGTGATATGTGGCAGGTGGCCGTACAGCTGTTTTCTCGTGGGGTGTTGTTTCCACGTCTTGTTCAGGATCACCCGCAGCATTTTTGTGCAGCTCCCATCTAGTTTATTCTCTAGTCGCTTCGTTAGGGTCAAGTTGGTGCAGCCATACAGCAGCACTGATACGACAACGGCCTGTGAGATTGGATTTCCATATGACCGATAATGTATCTATAGTTGCCCAGGCCTTTCCTATACGTGCATTAACGTCGTTTTCTGTGGAGAAGATGTTACTGCCTAAGTCTCTAAATCGTTCTACCGAGTTTAGGAGTTTGCCATCGATGGTGGAGATGCTGCTTTTGTTTTTGAAAGACATGAACTCAGTTTTATCAGAGTTTACGTATATATATATATATATATATATATATATATATATATATATATATATATATATATGTGTGTGTGTGTGTGTGTGTGTGTGTTTTAAAACGTATATTTAGCTCTTTATATTGAGCACTTTTAAATTGTTTATTAAATAAAATCCAGTAAATATATTTGTTTGCTTGGTGGATTTAAAGTTAACCGTGAATATATATATATATATATATATAATATATATATAATATATATATATATATGAGACTTACCTATTCCGTAATTGATGTATGTATTTATCTAACCCTCGCTACGAGCAGGATGTGACACAGGGTTAGTTTTAGGCGGTGTACAACTGGTTTAAATTCCTCCTTGACTAGTTAAAAAGTAAAGTCTGCTCTGCAATTTACCCATATCTGGGGGTAGGGACATTTGTTGGCTTCTTACCTATCAGAATAGTATTAGAGCGATGTGAAATGTTAATTGCCGCTTCCAAGTTTTAAACTCGCGTTCTACTTGGGGTTCGTAGTGTCTCTAACCTTTCTTTTACTGTACGGATACACCACATAAAATTTCACCATTTTTACGCATCATTTACTCGATTTTTCTCTAGCAGTGTCCCGCGTGTCTTGTGAGATCAGATTTACATATGATCGATAATCTGTCTCTATCTGTCCACGTCTTTTTTATGCGTACATTGACATCGCTTTCTGTAGATGATATAGTTGTTCTTATATATGTGAACTGGTCAACTGTTTCAGAAACTTATTGTAGTGAGAGAAGAGACC
Source organism: Doryteuthis pealeii (assembly GCA_023376005.1). NCBI lineage: Eukaryota > Metazoa > Mollusca > Cephalopoda > Myopsida > Loliginidae > Doryteuthis > Doryteuthis pealeii. The sequence continues at coordinate 105,091,238 of CM042144.1, read as the reverse complement.
TACCTCGTGCAATACGGTGTAACAGAGAATACGAGGTGAGTGGCGGGCGTGAAAGCTTGCCGTATTCTCGAAGGAAGCGGCTAGGCTTTGCCTGGCGTGTAGGACTGACCTAGAATCGAACCCGCATCCTTCAGAATGCGAAAGAGCGACATATTGGCACGGGCACCGGAGTCGAAATGTCACAGTCCCGTATGTGAGCGCCAGGTGCCTTGGATGATAGCAGCGAGCATTCCAGCGGCTGGGATTGGGTTGACAATCCCGTGTTTGGGGCACAGACGCCCGGATGATAGAGGGAAACGGTGTATGAGTAGAAGGCAACACCCAGAAGTGGGGTGACGGCAGGAACGAGTGTTGCGACATTAGCTGCTAAGGATTCTGACGACCACAACCACGACCATTAGCTGCTAAAGACTGTGGTGACGACGACGACGACGAAGTCGGTGTTTTAGCCTGCGAGAAGACGTTGAACTCACTTCTTTTTTGCCCCCCTTCAACAAAGACCTATTGAGTTAAATATTTATTTTCCTCCTCTATTTTTTCCTTCTGGAGACACTTACTCTCCAATGTGGAGATGTCTCAATCTTATTTAAAACACATGAACTCTGTTTTATTCCGAGACCAATGCTACTTGCTGCCTTCTCTAGACTACGCAATAGAGATTCGGATTGTGCAGGTGTATTTATGAGAAGAGCTAGATATATCCGTCGTCAGTGACTGTAATACTACTAATTTCAGAGACTTGCCCTCCAGTGTGAAGATGACTCCATCTTATTTAAAACATATAAACTCTGTTTTATCTGTGTTCATGTCGAGACTATTGTTTCTTGCTTCCTTCTCTAGACTATGCAGCACAGATTCGGATTGTGCAGGTATATTTCTGAGAGGCGCTAGATCATATGTGTAGTTCGCAACTGTAATAGTCTCTATGGGATATCACCGTCATGTTGTCTTTTTTAGCGTGAAACATTTTTCTTTTATGAGATCTTTTGACATTCGTAGTACGAAGTCTATTGTAGTCATTCTGGTATCAGGGTGACTACAGTACCTAGTGGTGTTTAAATGGTCGCCAATGTAAGTAGTGAACTGGCTAATCGTTGCTTAACTTCAGTGATCTAGCGAGAACCGGTGCTTTCAATGTGACTTGACTTTGAGCTGAAATCTCGGGATAAAAAAAATGAGAATATCACGGCACTTGTTAATTCAACCAAGCAATTGCTAATTGTATATTTGCTTAGTAAACCTTTTTTCCTATCCTTAAAACTCGTGTTTCTTCAAAGTATTTCTCTTTTAACCGGATTCTCGAGTTAATAACAATTATATATGTTGTTTTATTGTTGGTATAAGGTGTGCTGAAGATCACAACTTGAATTTCTAAAAGGTGCCACTGTAATATTTTTTGGCGTAATAAATTTGGAAATTTAGATGGTTTTAGTGAAGTTTTTAACATAAGCGTATCTGAAGCTCGTTAGTAAATGAAATTTTAGCTACTAACACGATGCAGAAAATCGACCGAATAAGATCTCGTAACTTGGAAAACTCCTAAGTTGGGGCACTCCTAAGTCTGATTAGCACTTTCACTCTAACCAAATTGTAATTAAAATATTTTTGATAACGAAAAACTAAAAGAGAAATTAAAATCAGATTTTTTTTAAATCTTAAAACGAGTTAGGACACTCGTAAGACAATGTATCAGTGTATTTAACTGGGTTTTTATTTAATTTTACACGCCAACATAAATTCTTTATGCATCGTACAGCAGTTACAAAATTTTGAAACATAAATGTTTTTAGTAAGCTTTTTAATATAAGCATATCTGAAGCTCGCTAGTGTCTCAGATTTTTAACTCTCAACACAAAGCTGAACGGACAATCAAAACGCTCAAGCATGTATTTGTTTACTATTTAAAGGTGTTGATAAATTGTCACACAATTGCTCGCTGGGATGTACAGACGAACTGACGAGGATTATTCAACTCTCTAAACACGGATAAACTGACGAGGATTATGCAATTCTTTAACACGGATCAGCTGACAAGGATTAAAACTGATATACATATCTTTCTACGTGAAGAAAGAATCAACTTTATGCCACAAGGGAACTCCACTGTAAAACTGCGTACAGTCCGAAAATGGCCACACAGATCGTAGCAATATACGTATTTATGTATTCTACTTCATTCTATCACCTGTCTGTTTATTGTAGTTTACATTTCTTTTGTTTTACCGAATTCTATGCCTTCCTTTGATTTTTCTTGTTTATATGTTTTCGGAAATGCATTGTGCACTTTATATTAATTAAACTAAGGAAATAATCACACGGCAGCTCATTGCAAATTATGATAAAAAAAAAGTATCGAGATTGAAGTGTCTTAATCTAATATTAAAATTAAAAGACGAAGACACATTATACTGCTGAGAAGCTTATATAATAAAGTAATTATGTCTAGACGTATTAAATGCTGTCTAGACATCTAAAGGAATGGGTGTCACTTAGAAAGTATACAAGTCATATAATAAATTATACGATCTCATAAATATGGTGAAATTAAAGCGGATATAGATATCAAAGTTAAAATGGATTAGACGCAACATTATAAAACTGAAATATGGGAATAAACTAGTACTAATGAAGTACCAATCTATGCACAACTGGATAGGAAAGGTGATCCACTGAGAATTGCGTAAGAAATTCAATTTTGAATATACTATCAAAGAGTATATGCACAAACCAGAATTGGTCCAATCAATCGGCTGGTCACGTCAAGTCCTAGCATTTATATGATTGTCCCAAACCTATTGCTCTTATGGCAAATCTCCAACCCCTATTATCATAAACCAGCAAATAAAAAACGTCCCCTGGGCGATGTAAAAATAGATTTTG
>CM042144.1:105083358-105085858 GCA_023376005.1 Doryteuthis pealeii | reverse complement strand
CGGGTGTGTTGTTAGACGGCTGAGTTGTTGGGTGGTGATGCTGCGTCTAAACGTTTGTTTACTTAGAATTTTATCCTTTTTTTCCTCCCAGGCTTAATGTTTTTCAATTTTATTTATTCATTATTTATTTATTCAATTTGTTGTTGTTGCTGATGTTGCTGCTGATGTTTTCATTAAAGTTTATTTTACTAGATATCTACGCTTTTATAGTAGTGAGCCACGTTTTTATTTATTTTCTGAGGTCGGGTGGGGGTTGACCTCAGACTCAGCATCAATTTATCTGAGAGTAACATAGCCATCTTCAAAGAGGATCTCGGTAATTTGATGCTGAAAGAATGAAGAATATTTAGCGATCAATTTTCAATCTACACATTTGAACTTCAAACACTGTGTACGTGCAGAAGTTTATCTATCTCCCTCTCTCTTTCTCTCTCTCTCTCTCCACACACCACACACAACAACACACACACACACACACACACATATATATAATATATATATTTATAATATATATATATATATATGTATAGATGCGTAAAATGACAAAGGTTTTCAGAGTATATGAATATTTTCAAAAATCGTTCACGACTTTTGAGCCATCATTATTTCTCTTCCCCACTCTCTTTCTCTTTCTGTCTCTGTCTCCCTCTGTGTCCCTCTCCTCCATCTCCCCCCTCTCTCTCTCTCTCTCTCTATATATATATATAAATATATATATATAATATATATATATATTATATATATATATATATATGCTTCTAGTAAGTATATATATTTGAGATTATTTTCGTATATGTATCCGTTAGTGGGAGGTACATATATCAGGTTTGGGCATTTGTATGAAGCATTAAAGAATAATTATCAGAAACTCGGTTGTTTTTTAGTAGAATTTCGTTTATTTAGTAGTAGTAAGTTTTCTGGATTATTATAGCTCGCTTCTTCAGACTGTGTAAGGACAGTAGTGTTGCTGGCTGTTCCTTCTAGTATATATATACATAAATGAAACGCCGTAGGTGTTCATTTATAAAATTAATGCAGTCTGCTGTGGTTTTTTTTTTCAAATTTGATTTCAAAAAATTCTATATCTATATACGTAGGTAACGTGTTTATAAAAATAAATGTACTGGGTTTTTTTTAATCATGAAAGAATAAGGAAACTACGGAATCAAATAGATTAACATTTAAGAAATACAGCTGACTTACCTGTTTCGTTCGGATTAATTGTGTGAATGATACTAGTCTAGTAAGCCTACCCGGGTTTTACCGTGAGGATCGTCAGGGGTTTTCTGTGTGGAATTGATTAAATCAATTATTAAATTGATAAATTATCAAATCAATAAATCATTAATTATTTGATTAAATTATAAAACTCTTTTAATTAAATTAATTGAAACAAATGGATGTAAAGAAAATACACTATCATAGATCGAAAGCGAGCGGCTAAGTAACGTTGAATTTAGTTTGATTTTTAACTGTTGCTCCAATCGAGACAATTAGGTTTGCGTCTACATACGTTAAAAGATGTCTAATCTTTTGTTTAATAATTGTTTGGAATTGAAATAGGTTGCGATAGCTAATTTCTCCTTCAACCATAACTTAGTACTTAGTCTATAATTATGTGAACTTTTGATAATTTCACACAGATATTCTCGAATATATATATATATATATATATATATATATATATATATATATATATATATATATACTTATTTATTTATTTTACAAAGTTTTCACAGATCAATGTTCATTATAAACAGCGATCCAGGTTTCATGCCAAGGGGCAATCATCAGGCTGTTGAGCAAGATCCCACGGTGTTTGTTGAAGTTCTTTACTCAATGTCACATTTTGGACCGCAAATAACGTCGGTTAGTTCCGCGGACGCTATTATAGTTCGGATTTACTAAAAATAATTTTTTTCAAAATTTGCATTTTTTGTAGTAATGCCAACGAAGTTACCTCCCTTTATTCGTTAAAAATAGAACATTTTTTTACTTTGAAAAATTTTTTTTATTTTGACATTGAGTAAAGAACTTCAACAAACACCATGGGACCTTGCTCAACAACCTGATGATTGCCTCTTGGCATGAAACCTGGGTCGCTGTTTATAATGAACATTGATCTGTGAAAACTTTGTAAAATAAATAAATATTAGCTCTTTACAATTTGTGATTGGTACTGTATTTTTCTTTGTTTTCATCACAAAAAAAATTTGTTTTTACATATACTATATATATATATTATATATATATATATATAATATATATATATATATATGTGTGTGTGTGTGTCTGTGTGTGAGTGTGTGTGTGTGTATACAGATATATGTGTGTGTATATATGTGTATATCTGATTCAATGGAAAGGACGTCCTTTCTTTGTCATATTTGCATCAAACGTTGTGGATCTGCAGCGAGTTTGATGAGTCATTTGAGAGCTCATGCAAGGAAAGGTTCTGGTAGTGGAGTTATGGGATTGTGAGGGACGGCAATGATCTGTA
>CM042144.1:105075858-105078358 GCA_023376005.1 Doryteuthis pealeii | reverse complement strand
ACACGTGCCTGTTTAAATATCGCACATTCTCCTTAGAAGATATTTGAATGTAATACTTTTTCGAAAATTATTGTTTTGTAATTTAGTACTAATTGTAAAGAACCTTTTTTTTTTAGAAGTAAAAAGAATAATGAAAATATTTCTAATCAAAGGGTACTTAAAAAAATAATATTCTAAATGAAATAAAAAAAGAAGAGAAATTGCAATACGAAAGATTTTACACATACAAACAATATAAGAACATTGAACGAAAATATTGTTTATCGATAACTCAAAAACTAATTTTTTTAACGAATACTTTTCCTATTTGTTAGAAGAAATTGTATTGATTTTTAATACGTGTCAAAATCTATTAAAATATTCATGAAATAAAAGGAAGGTGCATATATTGGCTAGTAACAAAGATTAAACGAAAACATTGTTTATCGATGACTCAAAAACTGATTTTAATGAATATATTTCATATTTCTTAGAACAACATGTATTGATTTTTAATACGTTCAAAACTATTAAAAATGTTCATGAAATAAACGAATAATTTTCCTTTGAATTAATACGCAACATTTTCCTCCTACAAATAAAGACACGTGTTTAATACTTAGTGTTTTTATTATCATCTTTTTAGAGGTAAAAAAAGAAAATGAATTGAACGAATATCTTTTTTTATCACTTGAACTAACAAGAACTGACTTGAATTTTTTATCAAATATGCAAAAAAAAAAAAAAGGTTTAGAAAAATAAAATTGTTTTCAAAACACTTATGATTTTAGGGTTACATTTTTAAAATAATATCTTACAGTGATGCTGATAGCTTTTGGATTTAGTGCGTCTCGGGACACACATATTTGTTTTGAATGAGTCCCAGGGAAAATGTATAGGTCCCAACTAAAGCCGTTTGACTCCTTCCTTGTAACCTATCCTATGTAATTCCTTTCTAAGAAATTATTGAAATGCATTTACAGTTAGCTTGTAATGGTGAGGGAAGAAAAAAGAAAAACACTGGGACGCATGGATACGATGTTACTGCGTCCTTTTAGATTTTTGTTCCTGACGCGTACCTATCAGGATATCTTATCTTAAATAAAAACAAAAATAAATCAACTGCTATAATAAACGAACAATTTTATACGGGAGTTCTTAACGGTTTTTTAGAATTATATAAGGAATTTGCGAAAGTATTTTCCTCTTACCCAATAAATTATTCCGCGTTTTCCATTTTGTCTCTAGTGTTACAAAAACACTTTTAGTTCCGTCATGGACCGGGTACTTCTGCTAGTATATAAATAATGCCGATGTGCTGTTTAATGTAGGAAACACACTGATACACTTGCTTCAGTTGCAGACAATATATGGTCTGGAATATTCGACTGGTTAGATCGAACGAATCGATAAGTTCTAGTGAGTGGATGCAAGTAACAATGTAAAAAGGCTGGTGAGTGCACAAATAGTGCAGATCGATAAATATTTATCTGCTATATTACACAGACACTGGTAATTGATTGATTGTTTTTATCTATCACTCAGATATATATATATATATATATATATATATATATATGGATGACTAAACCAACTACCACAACGTATAAAAACAAACATTTAAAAATCAAACAATCAAAAAACAAATCCTGCATTAACCCATTCCAAACAAACAACCAATAGCTCCACTCGAGTGACAATTACTTGAAACCGTTTAGGGAAAATATGAGACACTTTCTATAACATACACAGAAAACAAGAAGAAGACTTTAACGTCTAAATTTGAAAACCATAAAGAAAAATATTCCGTGGTCTTTAATAAAACCTGCCTACACACACAAAACACACACAAACACACAAACACACACACACACACGCACATATATATGTGTGTGTGTGAGCACTAACTACATAATAATAATAATAATAATAATAATAATATAAATAAGAAGAAGAAGAAGAAGAAGAAGAAGAATACAATACAATAAACAAATGAATAGATAAAAACACAACATTCGATAAATAGAATACCAGAATAATGTAACAATCAATGCATTGTTTTTAAAATTTCCCCTGAAGATGGCTCGTGACGGGACAGGAAGTTCACGGGAGCAGATACGTTATTGCAAATACATCAGCCAATTCCAGCCTGATATCATTTCATAAATTCGGCAACTTGAAACAAAATATCTGCACCGTTGAACGAAATATGTTTGAAAGAAGAAATGCTGCCTAACTACACACACACACACACACACACACACACACACACACATATATATATATATATATAATATATATATATATATATATCCTAGCGGTTAAGCTGTCTGACTGAAGCTGAATTGATCGGAGTTCTATCCCGGCTGTAAGTAGCTCACAAAATGTCTAGCCACACTGATGAGACTTGATAAGTCGAAACACGTCTCTGTGGATGACTATATATATATATATATATATATATATATATATATATATATATATATCCATATGTATATATGTGTGTGAGTGTGTGTATGTG
>CM042144.1:105055858-105070858 GCA_023376005.1 Doryteuthis pealeii | reverse complement strand
CCTTAATAGTAGTCCCGGACGGTCTTTAAAAAATATAGATATTTTCACGCGGGAATATTCCTGTTTTTGTAAGCACCGACTCTTTCTGACTCCTCCTTAATGGTGGATCGAGGCGTGGTCACAGATGGTGTTTACATATTAACAAAACATCATTTTTTATTTGTACAAACATATGACGATCAATCTTCACATTGTAAAACTTGCAGATATGACAAATATTACAAAGACCAAGGAACTCCATGAAATATAAAAAGGAAAATTTGGGACCAGCCTAGACTATATATCAATGAATCCAAGAGATGTGCGGTACCGAAAAATTCCGAAATTCTCAACAGTACATTGAGTGATGAAGTCTAGAAGAATGATAATTATGAATTCAAAACCAAGAAATTTAGTTTCAATGACAGTCTGGAGTTTTAAACATTTAAAAAAAATTCTGGCCAGTCTTATAGGACTTTGTATTTCCCTTAGACAACATTGGACGCGTGAAGAAGGGATATTTGCTGCATAGGCAAATACTGCATCAAATTCTGTCTTCTCATTCCGGTCACGGATGTCCTTCCTGTTGGACCGTGTCGACGGTCGCTCCTTGTGCTCTGTTCGCCGTCCGCTGTCTGACTCACGACTGACCTGGATCCCAGACTTCCTTTAATATATCAAACGCCTACGCGTTTTCTTTTGTTATCTTTATCAGCGGACAAATCTATTTCCGAACTTATTTTTACCCATCCGTCTTTGTTCGCCTTACCTGGAAAAAGTCCTTTGTTATTTTTTTCGTCTTTTCTTTGTTTCGATTTAATCGGAGGATCCTATTTCCGTTTTACCCTTCTTTTAAATATCTTCAATATACAACACAACTATCAGTCTTCCATAAAATATTGTCACTTCCTGTGTACAGATCCATTGGCAGATATTTGCTCTGGTCAGACTAATTAATGTTACTACCATTTTGATGGATGTTGACTGGGCTGTACCTCTTGTAAGATACTCTGGACCATTAAAAGTGGAACTCCTGATAGACCAAAGGACGAGGAAACCAATGACGATACACAAGGCGTTACACCCGGAGAGAAGAAATAAAAAGAACCTAAGCATAAAAAGAGGGAGAAGAGGAATCGCCACCATTGAGGACTGCGTAGATGTAACAACTCAGGAACCGGAGTTCCTAAGCTGGTGTGATGCTGAACTCAAGTGTTACCCAGCAACTCCGGCTACACTATCACTGCCAAACTGCATTGGCTTCTTGCCTTTCCTTTGGATCACAGGGCGGAGTATAGATGGGAATTAGCTGCTTGGGCAACCCACCCAGGCTACGTAGTTCCAATATTTTTTTTTTAATTGGAGACTACACTCAAAATTTGAACATGCAACATTAGACAGTCCTCATTGTTTTTTTTAAACAAGTTTTACATATATATATATAGTTTGTTTTATTTTAATACATTTAAAGTTTACATTTCAAATTGTTTTATTTTTTAATCCTTTGATGAATTTGATGATTTTACTTACTTAGGGTACAAACTCAACGACATTGATTTTTTTTACTCCCACCCCTCAGGCAATATGTTTCAAAAATCTAATTTTACATCGCCCGGAGGTCATTTTTTATTTTGCTAGTCAGAATAATAATTGCTTAGAATAATTTTATTTATTTTGTTATTTTCAAAAAGAACTACTAAATTACCAAAATGCAAATAAAACCATTTACGCCGGAGGGTGTTTTTTTTTGCTATTCTTTTTTAAAATTGGAGACTACACCATCGGCTCTGGTAGACGGCAGGATGCTAACAACAATGCAGGGACTCGAGATGTTTAGAAAAAGAAAGAAGAGAGACTGATTCCAGCAGACAGTAACCGCACTATTAATAGAAATAACATATTGTAAGATTTAAGGTTATTATTAAAACATACAACTCCGACACGCTGTGTGGACATGGCATTTTATATATCTATATATATATATATAGAGAGAGAGCGAGAGAGATAAACACTATATATATATATATATATATATATATATATATATATATATATATATATATATATATATTCGATAGATAGACAGATAGATAGATAGAAAAGAACTAATATAGATAGATACGAACAGATTAAGATAGATAGGAAACTGGCTAAGATAGAGAGATTGATAGATAGATAATGAATATATATATATATATATATATATATATATATATATATAGAGAGAGAGAGAGAGAGAGAGAGATAGAGAGACAGATAGGGAGAGAAAGATATAGATAGAGAGAGAGAGAGAGAGAGAGAGAGAGAGAGAGAGAGAGAGAGAGAGAGACATAAAATACAGTAACAATGAAATATATGTAAGGCACATGAATAAGACATACAGGTACAATAAGAATGTACACAATAGTGAAATTAAAGGACTGGAGAGTCCATACATTCAAAATCACTTACTAGTGATGGGGGGGTGTAGAAGCCCCCACTGAGAAGGGTGTAACAATGTGTCTAACTCATGTGGTAGAAAAGAGACAGGGGGTTTCAAATACCGGAGGTCCGCTGGTGGTCGGCACGGAAACCCAGTGGGAAGATAACTCTTCCAGGCAAGGGAAGATAATCTCAACAATACGAACAAAAGGGGCGAACAAAAATAAATAATGAACTAATTATAACAAAGCAAAATAAACACGCACTATATTAAGTAAACTTCATTGTGTTAGGGCAAGAGGACATTAAAGAAATAAAAAAGAAGGAACGGTCAACAGAAAATCTTAAGTACGGGTACACAAATAAATAAATAAATGAATCGCACACACAAATGTGATAAAGAATTAAAACTGCAGATTATATGGCGGCCGTCCTCAAAGGGGTTCACTTTGAAGTTGATAAAGAGGATAGGGTTAAATCAAATCCACGGATTTTTATGTCAAATGTTTAAGCTAAGAAATTTGGAATGTTATATAAACGAACAGAATTAAGGTATATAACTTTTATTTACTTTTGTGGATATATATAGAGGATCGCGTCTCGAACCGAGGGAGAGTTCAATTGAGTCTAGGCAAAGACATCCATCTCAGTCTTTGCTCTCTCCACACGTGTATTGGTCGACAATGGATCGGTGAGGGTAGTATTCGTAGGGAAAAAGTATATACCCAAAGTTCTGAAAATAACAGAGCAAAATGGAACCCAGAATGACTGTTAAGTTTCTGACCGCCATCGTTGGCCAGTTGTAAAGGACTTAAAGTAAGTAAGTCCTGAGTTATAGAATCCTTTGGTAAGTGAATAAGTCCTGAGTTATGGAATCCTACGTAGTGTCAAAGGACCAGTGTTATAATCCTATGTTCCGTCGTCCACGAAGGTTCAAGTAGTTATGAGTAGCTAAGATCAGAACAGCCGATATAAATACAATATCAGCAGCAGAGTACTGCCAGTGATTGGCCAAGGATATGGTCACATGACCATCGCCCAGTCTATAAATAAGAGTGGGCGTCTAGCACACACCTTATATACACAAAAATTTCAACCCCAAGTTAACGAGAAACACCAAGTCCAGAAGAACAGCGAATTCAACCCGAAGGAGAAGCAGAAAATTTGATGGAATAATTTAGGAAGACTACTACGCTACATTCTGGTGTTCCCTTACACGTTTCTGTGTTATATTAAAATCCTCTAAAATTTAAAAAAAGCTGGAAAGTATTATTTTCCTTTGCATGCGAATGGCTGTCCTCACCGTGGGACTTTTTGAAGAAATAAAGCCAAAATCCTGCAGAAACCTTTACAAAAGCTGGCGCAGTTGAAATTGAAATCTGAGACCAGATCTTGTACAGGTATCTACAGTCTATGATATTCGTCAGGAGAATCAAGTTCACAGCGGATTGAGAAACAACCAGGAAAGCTTCATTGTAACAATTACAAAGACACAGTAGTGAATTCAACTGATATATTATTGGTAAAAGGATTAGATGTATACATTAAATTGTTATGTGTGACGAAACTAAAAGGCAGTCCTTTATTTATATATATATATATATATATATATATATATATATATATATATATATATATATATATATATTATTGGTTAGGAGGTTGATTTAGAAGGCTATCACAATGCAGATGTAAAGAAAAATAATAATACGGTAACAATGATGTTGTGTGTTAACCTGTATTTAATTCTTGAATTTTCGAGATAATATCTCTTTTTCAAAAGATCACTGGAACTGAAGTAATCTAGTTATGACATTTCTTTTTAAATGATTTTTTTTTTTTAAATGATGGTATTTTAAATTATTAAAAATAAAAAAAAACATTTAAAAAGAAATGTCATAACTAGACTGCTTCAGTTCCAGTGATCTTTTAAAAAAGAGATATTATCTCGAAAATTCAAGAATGAAATACAGGTTAACACACAACATCATTGTTACCGTATTATTATTTTTTCTTTACACCTGCATTGTGATAGCCTTCTAAATCAACCCCCTAACCAATATATACACAATGCTTCAAGCAAATTATAAAACTCTCTTATAAATTAAATTGATATGTGTGACGAGATTGAAAGGCAGCCCTATGAACAAGCGGATACCCAACCCCCACAAACAAAGCGCGTCAGGATATGTTTGGCCTGTGCGAGGGGGAAGAGTGTGGCGAGCGGCTACGGATACTCGAACTCGCTACCTCCTCGTAGATGAGGTGTTGTTAGTAGTGACCCAAATAAAGTATATCGGAATTTGCATAAGCGCAGTCGAACGAGCAGAAATAAAGACGGACTGTCGCTGACAGGGCGAGTGAGAAAGAAAGTGTTTGGACTGCAAGTGAAATCTGACGACTGCTATTTGAAGTGAGAGTGGCGTGTTCGGTTGGGAAAGGAATTGCATATCGTTTGCTGGAGAGACTTGCAAAGGATTGATATTACCTTGAATTTTTGAACCCTTTCAAAAGATTATGTTATTGTACTAGCAAGATAATGCACCCTCCGGGTGAAAGTATTCAAATTTTAATGTAAAGAAATATCAATCGGCTGCTCACGTCAAGCCCTAGCACCTATAGTATTGTCTCAACCCTATTGCTCTTATGACAAACTTTGTATCACATTTGTGCTAGAAGGTAGGGCTAAGACCTGAGTCTGACATATATTAAATCAGGATGGGGTTCTAATTCTGGAGGTCTAGAAAACGTAGAGTACATCTTGATCCCCATTACTCCCAGGTCTACTCTGATCCGGAGTACTAGTACATTTTAGGGTCCTGTTTAGGTGTTAAAAAGAAAAAAATGAGTTTTAAAAATGTGTTTAAAAAATTGAGTTTTTAAAGAAAATAATTAGTACCCAGCATGAATGAATAAAACAAAACGTCTTCAGTTTTGTTGACCAAATTTACCCACTGGCTGTAGCAACATTTCTAGGTATTTTTTAATTGTACGATCGTATATTTCAAAGTTCACTATCTATTCACCTCAGAAGTCATTCTATTCAAATAAAGTCCAATTATTATTTTAATATGAGTCTTTCTACTCAATTATGATGAACTAACCACCGACACGTGTGAGAGCCACAGCTAGTGGCTTACGGAATGATCGCAGTGGTGGAAGAGCTGCTGCGAGCGTCTCAAAATAGGCAAAGATAAAAATGGATTTACAGTGTTTAAGGAATGCTAAATCGAAAATGACATAAGTTTTTTTGCTGGTTTTGAGATAAAGTGCATTCAGCAAATAAACATTTTACCTTTATATAATACCAGGTCCCACACTCCAGGTTTTCAAGCGACAAGTTAAAACCTTCTTTCCTCAATTGCGATACTTTTTTTTAATAGTATCCAATACATATATTTACCTAAACACTCCCTACGAGCAAGATGGGACCCAAATTGAATTTTTAAGAGGAGTTTAATATGTTTGAATTCAGAGGTTTTCTTTTTTCCCAAACCAGTTGCCATAGCAAAGTCAAAGTACAGAAATATAATGACGTTTTTTCAGTTGAAGTTAATGTTGAAAAATTGGTTTTGGTTCATTTTGTTTTATTTCGTTTAAATTGAAAGGAAAAACTCTCAGAGGGGAGGTGGTATGCCCTTTGATTAAAATGAAATTAACCCAACAAGTGTTTTCATGCCTAAAAACCATCCAACTAACCAAACAAATTATATGTTGCTGCTTCACAACGGGGATCTAGTGGGTCGGTGCTTTCAGGAATGTGTTTAAAAGAAAAACTGAGTTTATAAAAAAAGTACCTAACAAGAATGAATAAAACAAAAGTCTTCAGCTTAAAATAACCCAAGTGTTTTAACTTGCCGTTAAATCCCTCCAACCAACCAAACCAGTTATACGAGGTATGTCAGAAAAGTTCCAGGAAAGTCACATTCTTCGATGTCCACCGCGAGTTCTTGCTATAGGGCCACACGATCAACCAGCATGTCTACAAAGAAATACTGTGGCGTTTGCTTCGCTCAGTTCACAAGAAGAGGCGAGAGATGTGGCAGGACAACTCGTGGGTGCTTCACCATGATATCGCACCTGCCCACACTGCCCTGAATATCTAAGAGTTCCTGGCCTAGAAGAACATCACTCTGCTGGCGCAAACTCCCCACTCGCTCGCCCTGGCTCCATGGGATTTTTTCTTCCTCCCCAAGTTCAAACGGAGCCCGTTTTGGGGATGTGCACGACATAAAAAAGGCCGTGACGACAGAGCTACAGAGAATCTTGTAGTTTGTACCTTGGAATTGAAAGTATTCAAGTTTTAATGTAATGAAATATATTGAATTAGACTAACGAAATTGAATAAGAACGCATATTAAAAGATTACACTTATTTTACTTATATTTTAATTGGTTTCTACATAAAAATCAAAGGATTGATTTTAATACGTAGGGGAATAAAACAATAATATTAGAGATCAATAACACCAAGTAATTACTTATTAAACCCGCTTTTGTTAAAACCACTATGCCAATTAATCACACCGTATATTATGTAAACCATTATTAGTGATATATAAGACACATTACAGGATTTTAAACTCACTATTATAATGGGCTGTTTGAGGCAAATCTAACTCAAATTTTCATAGACACATCATTAATAAATAAGTTTTATTTTATTCTATAGGGCTGGGTTAGCTCAGTTGCTAGAGTATTCGGCTAGAAACCACAAGGTTCCTAGTTCGATACTGGCCCTTGCCAACTCAGCGTATGAGTAGCACAGGGATCTGTGCAGTAAAGTAAGGAGCTGATGGTAGGTGTTGCGCTCCACCTCAGACGCAAAAACAATCTCCTTGGACTAGCGCTTGTGAAAAAGGGATAGACTCCTGATTCGCTGATTGGCTAATACCGACATTAGGCCGCCCCGTCGACTTTACTAACTTATTCTATTCTATGTATTCATGATTTTGATTATAAATCAAATCCTTATTGTCAAACCAATTATATATTGAACAGACACATAGTTGCTTAACCATGGTGATCTAGTGGAAATCGGTGCTCTCAGTGTGAGTTGAAAACAAGTTAACATTCCAAGTTGACTTTGAATATCGACATATTTTACTGAAGACGAAAATCGTGAAGATTTAACAAGATGGCGTACGGATGTCATCCTTCAGCAGACGACATTTAATGGTTCATTACTTTCGATATATTCGCAATTTCCAAAACTAGCATACACTATGTAGAGATAACAGCTTTGATAACGGAAACTGTCACGAAGCCGTATAAAACACTGACAGACGAGCTAGATGGAAGGTGAAACCGTGAACAGCAAGGGTCAAGTGTTCCAAAATTTGAATCACAATAACGAAAAGAATGGCTGTCAAAACTTTTGAGAGCTCCAAGATAAGAGATATTCACTCAATAGACAAAGGTAGTGATTGAGACACAATGGATTATTCTGAATATTTAAGCAAGCTAATAGACTTCATCTAGGATGTTAGCCTCAAAGCACAGAAGAAATATATTTGCAAATATCACTTTACCAGTTGTTCGTACAAATAAGTGAACTCCGTTGTATATAGGACGTATTGATCAAAAAGTATCGAGAGCTTTTAAATGTTAACATCTAGAATCTACATTAATATTTGCGCACGGTTAAGCGAAACCTCTAATAACACGATGATAGATTTGTGCGTAAGTAAGCAAACTCCGTTATATATAGGATGTGTTGATCAAAAAGTATCGAGAGCTTTTAAATGTTAAAATCTAAAATCTACATTAATATTTGGGCACTGTTAAGCGAATCCTCTAATAACATGATAATAAATTTCTGCGTAAGTAAGCGAACTCTGTTATATATAGGATGTTTGGATCAAAAAGTATGAATTCAGATGTCATTATATCGCGTTGGCAGTCGTGTTGTAATGGCTAGAGTCGTAAAAAATGGACTCATCGACCCTAGTTCAAATCCTGGATAAGTTACAGTTCACACAGTGCTAAAACCCTTGGGAAAGGTATGAATTCAACTATTCTCCCTCAGCTATGAGTAAGTAGTAGGGCGACTGAGCTATTTAACCTTGGTTAGGCAAACAGGAGAAAGAAAACTCTGAATTTAAACCTGTTAAACTCCGCTTGGAGTGGTCAATCCTAGAATAGGCTCAGTCCTAAATAGTGATCTATTTCACTAATTTAAAAAAAAATTACACTTTATTCCTAGAGGCCGTACCTAAAAATATCATACTATTTTGGAAACGGGCCGGCCTCGTCAAAAACATTCCGGGTCGAATCCGAGCATGCAATACTGAAATTCTGACTGGATGCCCCATACTTGCTAATTTCTGTTACATCCTATTCGTACCGAACGGTTTGGGTAAATCCTTAGTACATCTTCAAATTTATTATTCTCCATATATTTTGGACTGCTATACTCATATTATTTGGTTGCTATACTCTCAAAGTTTTCGGCGGCTGTACTCTCGTTTTTTTTTCAGGTGCCTTTTGTTGTAAAAGTAACAATTGACTCATGCGAGATAAACCTAAAGGCGGCGAAATGAAAACAAAAATTCTCTGAAGAAATCTCTAAGAGTCTGACACATAGATCATCGCCAGTGGTCTATAATTGTTGTGGATCGATCCAATTGGTTTCATAGAATCCACCGGTCTCTCCTCTCATAGAAGAAGACAATGATTTATTTTCACACATTACACAATATAAACAATGTTACATAAAACAAAACAATACAAAAAAGCAAAAAACTTAATGCTGGTTGTTGTATTAATGTGTGGAGGATGATCACTAATTAGGACTAAACCTATTCTAGTAGTGACCACCTCAGTTCTTTTGTCTTTTCATTTTTTTACATAGTTTCCGTTGATTATATATATTCACCAACCCGTCCGTACGAGCAGGATGCGACACAAGGCCAATTTCTTAAATGGAGTTCTGCAGGTTTGAATTCAGAGTTTTCCTTCTCCTAGACCGGTTGCCTAACCAAGGTTAAAGAGCCGAGTCTGCCCTACTATTTACCCATAGCTGGAGGGAGAGTAGGATTCATACCTTTCCGTTGATTATAAGTTTATTAAAAATTTCTAGTTTGATAAATAATTTAAGTTGGTGAGCAAACATTTTGGTGAAATCAATGTTTGGAAATTTTTTTGTTAGTCTATTCCAATCGTTGATGCAGGATCCTGTGGTTGATTTAAGGTCATATGCTTTAGTGTGGGCAAATGGTTTGAAGCGTTTACCTGCAGTTGATCTCCTAGTAGAGACTGTGTATAAATCTTTTTTTGGTATGAAATAGTTTTTGAACATTAAAGGTAATGTACCAGTCATTTGTCCATAGGCTAGCAGACAATTCATAACATAGACATGATCTTTGAGTCAGCAGAACAGAGATTATTTTTAACCCATAGCAGAGAGAGCAAGAAGAACATTTCCCAAATGGTTTAGTCTAAAAGTTAACGGAATAGCACAACTAGAGTTTTAACTTGCTTACTACAATATCAAACTATCTTTTTGGTACAAATAATGTCCAATATATATGAAATAATAATAGAAAAATTGTTGTCATAGACGCAGTGCCACATCAGGTTATTGATCTTGCTATGCAAAAATCAGAATTGATCAATAACTTAAAATTAGTTGACTTTAAGATTTTTCTGATATCATTTTTAGGTTCCTTGGGTAAAATACTTTTATAAACCAATTTTTAGTAGTAAGGAAGCTCTAGAACTCATTTTATAACAAAAATAGATTACAAAAAGGCACCATTTTTCGCCAACACCACCAAATTTGGAGAGCTAAAAATCAACATAACTCCGTCAATTTTTTGAATTGGAAGCTCAAATTTTGGGGATTGTCTAATGTTAACATGGTCCACACCTGTACAAAATTTCATAAAAATTAAATGGGGTGTGTGACAATTTTACTTTTTTTCTGGGTGATTTGACATGGGTGAAGAAAATAAAATTGAAACATCCTCGAGTTTAAACATAAAAGTATATGGTTGCACAGAATGATCATCCGGATGAAATAAACTGCTTACCGCACAGGGGCTTTAAACCAGTAAGAAGTATATGTTTGGGTAGTAGCAGCCATTTTATTCCGGTTGCCATACAAAGAATATTGCTTATAACGAATGGGCAAATGACGGTTAATTTATTTGATGGCCTATCAACCCTTTTCAGTTTATTTATTTCCGTATCAAGTCATATTGATAAACAAAAGACTCAAGTAACTTACGGTACCTGCCAACGGGTGTCAAAGATTAGGGGTGTCAAAGATTAGGTACCGGACATGTATGCCGAAAATGACAATTCACTTAATGAAATGACATTGTGAAAACTACCTGGTACCTATTACTTAATCATAACATTTATTATCCAGACAAGCAAAATAAAAAAACGCCCTCTGGGCGACGTAAAATAAATATTGCCTGAGGGGATGGGAATTGAAAATTTAATATCAGAGAGTTTGTATCATAAGTAAAGTAAAATCATCAAATTTATTAAAGGAGTAAAAAAATAAAATAAATTTATTAAACGAGTAAAAAATTAAAAAATTTAAATGGAAACTTACTTCCGATAACTTTGAATATATATTAAAATAAAATAAAAACTATATATAGATAGATAATACCAGGAATGTATTTAGAAAAACTTGTTTAAAAAACCAATGACGACTGTCTAACATTGCATGCTCAAATTTTGAGTGTATTCTATTTGACGATTTTAGGCAGTGTGACGTAAGCAGTGACGTAGTTTTCGTTACAGACAAAAACTGGAAGCGAATCTCCATTATTAATAGATGTAGATATTATCCAGAAAATTCATTTATATATCGAGAAAAAAAATGAAAGTAATTTATTATAAACTATTTCAATTTTTGTTAAATGCGTGTCACAATGCCATTGTTTCTATAAACTTTAACTTTAAACTTAACTAATCAAGTCATTTCATAATTCAATAAAGATATACCGCTCATTCAGCTGTGGAATATGGAAATCTAATAGATTGCAATGGAGTTATCTATTAATAATGGATATTCGCTTCCGGTTTTTGTCTGTAACTAAAACTACGTCGCTGCTTACGTCCATTACCCAAAATCTTCATAACATAGAATAAATGCACTCAAAATTTGAACATGCAACATTAGATAGTCCTCATTGTTTTTTTAAACAAGTTTTAATAAATACATGACTGGTATTATATATCTATATATAGTTTGTTTTATTTTAATACATATTTAAAGTTTACATTTCAAATTGTTTTATTTTTTAATCCTTTAATGAATTTGATGATTTTACTTACTTAGGTTACAAACTCGCTGACATTGAATTTTTTACTCCACCCTCAGGCAATATGTTTCCAAAATCTATTTTTACATCGCCCGGGGGGGGGGGCGTTTTTTATTTTGCTAGTTTATGATAATAGGGGTTGGGGATTTGCCATAAGAGCAATAGGTTTGGGACAATCATATAAATGCTAGGACTTGACGTGACCAGCCGATTGATTGGACCAATTCTGGTTTGTGCATATACTCTTTGATAGTGTAGCGTTTGTTTGTATTCGCCTGGTGGAGTTGTCTGCCCCTTTTAGTTTGATGATGCCCGCTAGGGCACCAGTATTTAAGCTTTCAAAACACTTTCGCCCTCTTTATAGTTTCAGCAACTTGGGGTAGATTCTATCTAAACCCTCTCGTGGGCTCCGCCCCCTTACATTACTGTAAGTCCTCACAGCATGGACTATTCCTAGTCTCATGTCTGTGCCTTTTATTGTATATCTGTATCATTCATGAATGTGTCTATCTTTATTTGTGTACCTCTTTTTATATGTACTCTACCACTATGAACGTTGTACCAACTGTTATCCATGTGCTGTGTTATTAAATGTTTGTCTATTAACCTTCGTCGGAGTTATTTGTATCCAAAGTATGTTGAACTTTGCACCTACGTTACAATAGTATATTCAAAATTGAATTTCTTGCGCAATTCCCAGTGGATCACCTTTCCTATCCAGTTGTGCATAGATTGGTACTTACTTAGGGTACAAACTCGCTGACATTGAATTTTTTACTCCCACCCCTCAGGCAATATGTTTCAAAAATCTATTTTTACATCGCCCGGAGGGTGTTTTTTTATTTTGCTAGTCAGAATAATAATTGCTTAGAATGATTTTATTTATTTTGTTATTTTCAAAAAGAACTACTAAATTACAAAAATGCAAATAAAACCATTTACTCGCTTGGTTACTTCATTTTAGGAATGAAACCGCCTCCTTTAGAGATACCAGATACTTTTTACAATATCAACATTTTTTAAAGGGACCCCTCTTTTCGGCATTCGAGTCCAGTACCTAAACTTTGACCCCTTGGTTCTAATGTTACTTCACTTGTAATACAAT
Source organism: Doryteuthis pealeii (assembly GCA_023376005.1). Classification (NCBI taxonomy): domain Eukaryota; kingdom Metazoa; phylum Mollusca; class Cephalopoda; order Myopsida; family Loliginidae; genus Doryteuthis; species Doryteuthis pealeii. The sequence goes on along the minus strand of CM042144.1, from coordinate 105,058,070 downwards.
TTAATATTGAACAAGCTCATTTGGACAAATGAGAATCAGCTGCGTCAGTACATAGAAAAACAGCGTCAAGTTGAACGTTTTCCAAGATGGTCCTCAAATATTCTTTCCATTTGCACTATCCTCCTTCAGTTCCTGTGCAAATATTATTTTAGGAGTCTGATCTGTTACCCCACGTTTTAGCGTAAAGATCTGGTATCAATCTTCTTCATTGTTGCAATCACCCAGTTGACAGGGGCTGTAGAATACACCGACTGCAACTCTGCATAGGGGTAATATCCATCAATGAGACCACCTTTTTGCTGTAGGTGCCGACCCGTGATGCTTAAGGATAGAACCCTGGTGGCGGAGAAATCAATGACATGCAACACTCCACTTTGGTCCTTATTTAGGCTTGATGGACGGTCGGAGAGGCCCCTTTTGATCAATCGGTTAGTCGAGCACCTTTATTGTTGCGTCAAGCCTATTGCAGTTATGGCAAGCCCAAAGCTTTTTATCATATATATGCTAGAAGTTGGTGGCTGAGGGTCTTATTCTCCTGGGTATGATGTTGAAATATATCTGATGGTGAAGTTCTAGTTCTTGAGCACTGGGAGAATGTGGAGTACCTCTTCATCACCATTAGTCCCAGGTCCACTCTGATTCGGAGTGGTAGTCCCATCGTTAAATAAAAAATTATTTTACAAAATGTGTTTTTAAAAATGAGTTTAGAAAAAAAATTGAGTACCCATCAAAAATAAAAATAAACATCTTCGGCATAAAATAACCCCACAAGTGTTGGCATGCCGTAAAATACAACCATCCATTCATCCATAAACAAAGTGCTCATATAGCTTGTAGTAACTGCTTTTACTTCAGTTGTCATTAAATTTAGAATCGAAGAGCCTCTTTGGATGAATGATGTTGCATACCCTTCTCTTTCCTTACTTCTATTATTCTTCTGCTCATCTTTGGTATCTTACGTCATCTTCTAGCGTCTGGACTTCGTCTTGGTGGTCGGTCGCACTTGATTCATTTCTTCTTCTAGGTCAGTCTTGTTTCCAAGATATTCATCCACCACAAAACCATATTATTTATTTAAACCTTTATTTACTTAACTAAACATATTCCTCTAACTAACATAGCGCGCGTATGCAGTGAGCTCCAGCTAAGGCCTTATCTGCCTGACGTCCGAGCTGAAACTGAGAGCCAACCAGGTCCCACGTGACTTCACGTATTTCGCGGGCTTTCTGTAATATTCCATGGAAAGTCCCGCCCGTGATATGAAAAGGGGCCATCCCTTCAGAAATACAGAGGGTTGACAATAATCTATGCATAGAGAATCAGGTTTGTCAGTACATAGAAAATGACAACTGGAACATTTTCCAAAATGGTCACCCATAATGTTTTCTAGTGGCACTATAATCCTTCAGTACCTGTACATATAGTAGCCCTGTCGGTCGAAGCTTTAGAATACAGCCACTGCACCTCTGCAGAGGGGTAAGAATCCCCCAATGGGACCACCTGTTGGCCGTGGGTGGCGACTTGTGCTACCTGGTGGATGACATACAACACTCCACTTTGGTCCTTACTTAGGCTGGACGGGCGGTCGGAGAGGCCCCCTCCGATCAAGCGGCTAGAAATGTCAAGCCATAGACCTATATGATTGTCACAGCCCTATTGTCCTTATGGTAAGCCCCAATTCTTTTTATCAGGCGGTGACTGAGGGTCTTCATGTCCTGGGTAAGACGTTAAACCAGAACTGATGGCGAGGTTCCAGTTCTGGAAGTGTGGGGAATGTGGAGCACCCCTTTATCACCATTGCTCACAGGTCCACTCTGACCCGGAGTGGTAGTACCTGTTATGGTTCCATCTATGGGTTAAATAGTATAAAATGATTTCTAAAATATGTGTTTAAAAAAATTTTGTTTAAAAAAAATTGTGAACTCATGAAAAATGAATAAAATAAACGTCTTCGGAATAAAATGACCCAACATCGGTTGACGTGCCGTAAAAGCCAACCAACCAATGTACAAATATCATTTTGTGGACTGAACTGTAAAATATCTCTGCACGATTCGGCGTGGGTATCTGGTAACAGCATTCTTCATTGCAATAGTTGAGGGTCTTAATGTCCTGGGTATGACGTCAAACTATCTGATGGTGAGGTTCCAGTTCTGGAGGTCTGGGTAATGTAGAGCAACCCTTTATCACCATTGGTCCCCAGTTCACTCTG
>CM042144.1:105045858-105048358 GCA_023376005.1 Doryteuthis pealeii | reverse complement strand
CGTATGGAGGCCAAGTAGCTCTCGTCTGTACGATATTTCAAGCCAGCCGCAATATATATATATATATATATATATGTGTGTGTGTTTGGTGGGGGCGTGTGTGTCTGTGTCTGTGTCTGTATCTGTGTGTGTGTGTGTGTGTGTGTGTGTGTGGAGAAAGGTAGAAAAAACACGGGATGTTGCAAAAAATGGATGTTTATTTACTACAACATCCCGTGTTTGTCTACCTTTCTCCACATACTGACGGATTAATTTCCATCTTATTTCTCCCATATATATATATATATATTATATATATATATATATATACATTTGGGAGAATATGTGCTTAATTGAAGTCATACCTAATTTGAAAATTAATTAGTTGATAATTAATGAATTAGGCGAATATATCTGTTCAAATGTAATGCGTGAACAAATCGCGAAAAAGTCATTCTCTGTATGTACATTTCGGCCTATTATGCCTCATCAGCAAAGTTATAGACTGGAAGCCGCTTTGTGTGTGATTCGAACTCCCACTGCCAGGCGGAAAGGCGGTGATTCTAACCTGTCGTGCAGCAAGTCTCCAAAAATGTAGGATATATCAGTTTATAAACAAAACGAGGAATCTGGTTAGATTAGCTAGTGTAATGGTTAGAATCCCCGACTGTCAGCCAGGCAGTTATGGTTCGAATCACGCACAAAGCGGCTTCCAGTCTATAACTTTATGTCCACGCTATATATAACTTATTATAGTGGTTATTCGGTGTTTGTCTCTAACCAAAACTACGTCACTGCTTACGTCTCAATACCCTCAGGAATTGCATAAGTTTATCAGAGTATTGAATTCATAGTCAAAATCATTAATGCATAGACTGAATCTATCACAATCATGGATTTACCCATATTATTAGCGTATTTAAAATCCTGCAATATATCTTATATATCACTAAGAAATGAAGGTTTACATAATATATGATGTGGTTAATTTGCATATTGGTTTTAACAAAACTAGATTTAATAAATAATTACCTGTTGATCACTAATATTATTGGTTTATCTTCAACGTATCAATCCTATCAATGATTTTATATAGAAACTAAAATATAATTAAAATGAGTGTAATCGTTTTATATGCGTTTCCATTTAATTTCGTTAACCTTTCTAATTTAATATATTTTTACTACATTAAAACTTAAATACTTACGCCTGCAGTGCGCATATTCTTCCTAGTATATATATATATATATATAAGAGAGAGAGAGAGAGAGAGAGAGAGAGAGAGAGAGAGAGAGAGAGACTGGTATATATATATATATATTATGCTTTTGCTTGAAGGCAATTACAATGCGTATATCGCATAAAATTCGACAATTATAGAAAATAATCATGACAAGTGAATCTCGGCAAATAATTGCTCGGTGTGTAGACCATCGTACAGACTGTTTCAATTTTATTAAATCTCATCAGCGATGTATACTAAAGATTTCCCTCCGACAGAAACCAAAAGATATATATATATATATATATATATATATATAGAGAGAGAGAGAGAGAGAGAGAGAGAGAGAGAGAAAGAGAGCGGAACGGAGATAGATATATACTAGATAGATATTGTGATAGATGAATACTAATATTAGTCAAGAATAATCAAAATAAATCAGTTATTTAAGAATTTGAAATAAAGACACCAAATGAAGGTAACTATGTCAATCAGTGTATCCGTCTGTCCCCCTCTCTCTCTCTCTCTCTCTCTCTCTCTCTCTCTCTCTCTCTCTCTCTCTCTCTCTCTCTCTCTCATACACACCCACACACGCGCGAAACAAAGCAAAGGCAAAAACTTTATTCGACCAGACAAGGAACAAAATCATTGAGGAGATTATGAGAGTTGCGTATTGCAGACTAGAAACTTCAAATAGCAAATGGTTTCTCTCTCAGCTGGCAAACTATAAAAACAAAAAATATCAACAGAAAGAAAATGAAGGTCTGATGTTGATTCGACTTGTTTCTTACTCAATCGAATAATGGAACAAACAGGGAAAAAATATTATGTCTGCAAGCAAGATTATTTTTTCTGGTTATGTATAATATTTATTTCGTTGAATTTCGTTATTTTTTTTTTTCTCTGGTTTGTCATAAATGTTTTTGCTATTACTTATGAAAATGTCTTTTTCATAAGGGATACTTCACGTTACGAAATCAACTAACCTCTTACCTACTTGGGGCACGAGTATAACGCACTCACAAAAATCTGACGAAAAATATAAAATCAAGTTAGTCTCGCAGATCTGTTAATACTGAATAGCAAGTTCGATCCTCACTGGTTGTCCCATACTTGCGATATTGTGTCACATATTACCCTTGGCCAACATTTTCGATGAATAAAAAGTCTTCCTATCGTAGTGTAATGGTCATCAAACTAGTCTCACAGATCCGTTACTACTGAATAGCTAAATTCGATCTTCACTGGATGCCCCATACTTGTGACCTTGTGTCACATGCTACATGTGGCAAATCGGTT
>CM042144.1:105020858-105038358 GCA_023376005.1 Doryteuthis pealeii | reverse complement strand
CTCCAGATCAAAGCGGACCTGGGAATACTGGTAATAAAGGGTGTAACGGCAACACCCAACAAAGAAATGAATAAACAGTCCGACTGATGAAGACGCTTTTATTTGGGTAAATACGGGAGTTGTCACTATCCTCCTGTTTTGCAACGGTCTTCAACGAACGTCTTCAACGTGAAACTACAATAGAATACAAATAGACAATGTAGTTTCTCTAATACAACTACTAAGAGGAGGAAAAGTTCCAAGCTTGTAATTACCTTCCTGTCGTCTTCAAATTCTGCTACTAAATAAATTCTAAAAACCAGCGCCATGCAACACGTGACTTTTACCGGTGTCAAACGGTGCCTGTACCCACGCAATAGGATGGCCGAACAAAACAAGGGAGATAATTATCTTGCATTTACAAAGGGTATACCACATTTCCAGAGTTCCAGATTTTGAGCCTCATCATTAGATGCAATTTAACGTCATACCTAGGACACTAAGACTCTCAAGCACGGACTTCTGCACATATGGTAAAAAGAGTTGGGGTTTTTCCATAATCGCAATACGGTCGGAACATTTAGCGAGGATCGTACTCCCTATTTAGCAATAATGAAATAGCAAGTCTAGCTTGCTAACAATTACACCACGGTGGGACGCCTAACCTAGTTGTAAAAAAGTATGATGAACGCTTTGGGAATAACTTTGAAGAACATTAACGTTCCATTCATTGTTCATTTATCTCTTTGTAAATACAGATATTCTATGAACACGCCTCTTATATGTAATTAGATGGAATTAACTCAAGAACAATGAAAATGAGGAAAACATCGTGCCTATGTACGAGTGAGTATATGTGTTAGTTAGCGTGTGCGTGTGCATGTGCGTGTTTGCATATATTTTTCTGACGTGACCAAATCAATTTGATGAAGAGATATGTGCATCAAGGCAGTGAGAAAAAAGCCGTAAATAACATAATAGTTTTTTTTTCTACATTGTATTCGCTCACAAAGTTCATACTGACACTCAACGCTTCGAAAATATATTTGTTTCAAGAGTATTATATTATTGAAAAACATCTAAAGTAATTTACGTTTCAATTTTGTCACTTCTCAAACATGATCAGCGTCTTTGCCATAAAATGTTGTCATGTTGGGTTTCCTCATTTTGGAAACCATTATGTTTATTCACCATTATTCTTGTTAATGATGCGGTTCCTACATGAGAGCCATTTTTAATCTGTTCTCGAAATTTAATATATACTACCTTATATATATATTTACCAACCCTCCGCACGAGCAGGATGTGACACAAGGTCAATTTCTTAAGCGGAGTACAACAGGTTTGAATTCAGAGTTTTCCTTCTCCTAGACCGGTTGCCTAACCAAGGTTAAAGAGCCCAGTCTGCCCTACTATTTATTCATAGCTGGAGGGAGAGTAGGATTCATACCTTTCCCAAGGGTATTAGCACTAAGTGAAATGCAATATACTACCTTATATGCCGTTCTATCGAGCGGCACTTAAGCTACGAGGGGGAGGCAATACGTAATGCCATTTTGTTTAGGACAGGTATAATTACCAACACAGAAACATGAATCATATATCAAAATGAAGCTGGTCCTCTGTGGATCTGTAAACGTGGAGGAAATGGATTATGACAAAATGGCAATTGGGCCTGTCTTTTTCAGTCTCCACGACAATATACTCGACCGCTCGGTCCAACTGTCTCCCCCTCCCCAGTCCGCTGAGATTACTCCTTTTATACCAGTTCTGGCCGGCTGAAATTTGCATGTTACAACTCTCGTCTCGCCAGCGACGATATTCGTGACTTATAAATTGCACCCCCAAGGACGCTCACGCTTCTATTTTTCTTTTTACTTCCGGCACTCTGCACGCAAAACACGTTCGCGCTTGTTTCGAACATTAAGGTAGGCCATTTCTCTTGTTCGACCCGCTCACCACCGGTATTTTATCCAGCCAGGGACGGTTGCTAAATTTACGTAAGCGTACTGCCTACACGCGCAACACGCCACTCGTTGACTCTTTGAACGACGAACCATAGTTAGCTCATCAAAGGCAGCAGTCTGTGGGTTCTGCCGTTCAATCTTGCTAGAGGATCATATCCCTACTCCTCCACATAGTCACGAATTCTCTCAATAGCAATGTTCCACATTCGAATGGGATCAAGTATCCCTTCCCCGTAAAATTCTGTTGACTGTTTTTTAAGCCACTTCTTCACTACAGATTATTCACCAGATTTAGCACCTTCAGACTATCATCTCATGAAAGAGGATTTGAGAGGCAAACATTATTCCAGTGACGAGGAAGTGAAATCTGTAGTGAAGAAGTGGCTCAAAGAATAGTCAACAGAATATTACGGGGCAGGGATACATGCCCTCATTCGAAGGTGGAACATTGCTATTGAGAGAAACGGTGGCTATATGGAGAAGTAAGTATGTGATCCATAGAGGACCGGCTTCATTTTTTTGTCTGATACATGTTTCTGTGTTGGTAATTTTACCTGTCCTAAACAAAATGGCATTACTTTTTGAACATGTTGTAATAATTAGATTATCATAATGTAGTATATCCACAGGTCCTGCTAGTTGTTTCTGTTATTAGAAGGCAATGTGGCAACTGTTTCATCAAGAGATTGAAGTAAGTAAAGTGTAATGTTGTGATCAAAGAGCAACGAATGAATGCACTGTCTGGGGAAAAAAGATAACGTATTTTCTACGTAAAAAAAAATTACTCACCTTCGTATATCCTTCGATGGGCTGTGAGACGACCTGTTCTGCGCTCTGCACCTTCAATGCACGATGTCCAGAACCCCAAACGTTGTAACACTCTGCGCTGGCCGACCCGAGGGCACGAGTCAGAAACAGACCCACAAGGATAAAAAAAAAACAAACAAACAACAAGTGTTTGTAAACCAGACGTGGATGGAAGAAGGGGTGTGTGAAACTTCGCTGTCTATCCAACTGGCTGCTACTGGCTATCCCTACCGGCGACCTTAACACCTCAACGACCCGAGTTCTGACTACGTCAGTGCTGGAGTTTAGCTGTATTTATGTCAAACTCTCTTTTCCCCACCCATCTTCTCCGGACCACACAGATGGCCAGTACTTAAATCGAATCACCGACTTCTAGTCGTCATTAATCCTTAAAATTAAAGCAATTAAATATTTTTCTAGACTTAATGTCTTCAATACTTCGAACATTTTTTTTTCAAAAGAGAATTCCTCATAAAAAAATAGCCTCTTTGCTTTTAATACCTGGGTGCATAAGATATTATCATTAAGTGGCCTAACTTCATGGTGGTCGTACAAGTCTCTTAGACTTTACGGCCTAATCTTTGGATTCGTAAAAAGGTCAATCACCCATCCCTTTTACTTATGCCTGGCTTTAACCTATTCTCTTTCTTATTCATCTATTTATTTATTTATTCGGATCATGTTCGTCTTCAATTATAATATCACAGGCTCTTGATTAGATCTTCGACCCAACAATGACACTTCAAGCATTGAGTACATAATTTAAAGAGGATTTAATGTATGTAGGTCCTTACTTTCCGAACAAATAATTATTTCTATTTCATGGGTGACTTTTTTCTGGATTCGCAATTAATTTTGATTATTTCCAAATTTATTTCCAAGACATAAAAATTGTTATCGCTCAAAAAACTACGTCGCGAAAAATCACGCGAAAAAAAGAAAATGGTACGATATGTTGGGCAACGGCTTCTAGGAGTAAAGTTGAAAAATGTGACACGCTGACATACTGAGATTCACATTTATCATTAGAGACGATTTTACTATAGAAATGCATTGAAATTTAGGAAGAAAGCGATTGTCATTGGCCAGGAATTACTGCTAGCACATCAGGGAGGGATGTGTATGTATAAAGTAAATGCATTGGTAATCATTTTACTATAGAGACGTATTGATTATCAGGAACAAAGGAAATGTCAGGGGTCGGAAGTAGCTGCAAGTGTCACAATAAGAATAAATATATAACATGTATAATACACAAATAGTAAAATGCTTAAAAAAAAGAACAAAAGTTGAAAGTTTATCATTTGCCTGTTAAATATTTTTGTTTTTATGTTTTTATATGCCGAACTTTATTTTCTCTTGATTCGTCGCTTTCAATGCGTGAGTACAATTTCCCAATGTCGAAACTTACCATGACATAATTCGCTTTGATTCCGAGACCTGACGTTTAACGGAATTGACGACTGCATTTTAGAAGTGAACTTGTCGGTCAGTTCGATCCACAGCGATAACCAGTTCGATCGGGAAACAATTCTATTCTGACAAACGATTGATCGCCTCAAAAGCAGACGTCGACGCATTATCAGCATCGTTTATCTGGCGGGAAATGGAATAGCGAACACATCAAAAGTGTCACACTGACTTGGCATAGAAAGTTATCGATACTAATTCCCCCTGCGATTGAACTACTTTTGTCATTCTGTTTCTGCGATGTCGATCTTCGAAAGTTGTGAATATTTGCCTTCAGAAACGAGTTACTGATTCCTGACTGATAAACAAAAGGTTTTGTCACTTATGTGTATTCATGCGCGCCTTGTTTTTTCTTTCCTGCTCGGTGATTTGTAGTTAGATTGCAAGTTTGCGTCATATACGTCCTTAACGAACAACGTTTGTTTCCTTATGCCTCCGCTGTTAATAGCAATAAGAATTAAATTCAAACAACTGTAGGTGATGTCTGAAAAGCATACAAATGCGCATACGGGAAGAAGAAGAAGAAGAAGAAGAAGAAGAAGAAGAAGAAGAAGAAGAAGAAGAAGAAGAATTCTCCAGTGAAATACCATCAGTTAACGCTGATGTGAAAAACTCAAAAGAAGTGAAAATAATAATAATAATAATAATAATAATAATAATAATAGGAAGAAGAATGATTATTATATACATCTGATTTGCTTAAGAAATAATTGTCATTAATTGTCATTAACTTCATATGTAATTATAATTACTGGTGATTAACTCTCAACCACCACATTCTAGCATCTATAGAATTAAAAGTTGTGGGTGTTTGGCACAAGATCGATTTGAAGAATACAGTAGTGACAATCATATAGTTTCTAGGACTTGAAATGAACAACCGATTGTGTGGTTTCCTCATATGTATATAAGTAAGTAAAGTAAAGCCGTCGGGGCGGCCTAATGTCGGTATTAGCCAGACAGCGAGGGAGTCTATCCCCTTTTCACTAGTGCTAGACCAAGGAGATTATTTTAGCATCTGAGGTGGAGTGCCACACCTAGCATTAGCTCCTCACTTTACCGCATAGATCCCCGTGCTACTCATTCGCTGAGTTGGCGCGAGCCGGCATCGAACCAAGAACCTTGTGATTCCTAGCCGAACATTCTACTGACTGAGCTAAACCGGCCCTTTGGCATTAAATATAAATATTTACCAACCCCATCCGCACGAGCAGGATGCGACACGAAAGTCAATTTCTTAAGCGGAGTTCAACAGGTTTGAATTCAGAGTTTTCCTTCTCCTAGACCGGTTTCCCAACCAAAGTTAACGAGCCCAATCTGCCCTACTATTTATCCATAGCTGGAGGGAGAGTAGAATTCATACCTTTCCCAAGGGTATTAGCGCTAAGTGAAATTCAATTACCACGTCCAGGATTTGAACTCGGGCGACGAGTCCATTTCCCATGACTTTAACCATTACACCACGCGCTTCCTTTGGCATTAAATAAACAAACAAGGTTTGATATGCCATTAAACCAAATCATAGAAATCTAGTCGAATTATTCCCTTGTTCGAAAAATATTGTTCCAAAATATTGTTCCTCGTTCCAAAATATTGTTCCTTGTTCCAAAATATTGAATTAGTTTTAACAGGTACCCAATTTAATATTGAGGTCTTCTGAATGATTGGCGTCAATTGACCTTGATAGCAATTGGCCTTTTTCACATCAAGGTTTCTTGAGGGTCTCCTAAAATTCTATCAAGATTTACTAAGAAGCCCCTTTTCTTTCATGGATTGTTAAAATCATTGTAAATTGAACGCGATTCACCGAGTGAAATTATTATAAAATTAACATTAGTTTCGAATGGGCACGTTTGCTCCACAGAAAATCAATGTCTTCCTCGCGCCCATTACTGATTAACTAGAGAGAGAGAACTAAATCGACCATTAAGATTTAAGGCGCTTTGAACCCGTCTTTGCCTAAATAAAAGGGGTTTTTAGCATTTTATGTTAGCCACTTCCCTGACATTGGGATTGGAATAAAAGAAAGGGTAAATCTGAAGAAAACTGAGTTTGCAAGAATTTGGCAGCCTTTTCATTGTATCTCTTTATATTGTGAAACATTTGAACGGGCTTGTTGAAAAATACAAGACAAGAACAAAATTCAATTTGACCGGCCTGTTTTTATCTATCAACTTAGCTTGGTGTGGTAAAAGGCTATATGATAGTTTAACACAACGTTGAGAAAAGAGCTTACTTGCTAGAAATTAGCCATGCTAACCACACACAGACACTCATGCACATACACACACACGAACACACAGGTGCGCACACACACAGACACACATTCCTGTGACGTAATGGCCAATGTGCAGGACTGCGACATCGTAGTGAGTTGGAGTATTACATTCACTTTCGAACTATTACCATTGGTAAGATAAAACCATATTACCCTCAGTTATGGCGTAAATTGTACCACTACTGTTTTTTTACAATGATGACTTTGGTACTACATAACCCATAAAGGTTCATATACCATTTAAAAATAAATTGAAAAACACTTATTTTCCTATCACTTAATAAAGGCATAAATAAACACTTAACCATTGATTCCGACTCCGACTATTCTATTTTGGCATCTCCGGCTCCGACTCCAGCTCATCATTCTGTAAATTAGTGATTATGGCCTACAAATAAACATAAAATCATATATGTATATAACTTAGACTCGTTTTTTTCTTCTTTTTGTCACTACCTTGCGATACCGATGATTATTTCAGACTACGGATGGTCAGCTGTGTACTGTGGCCGAGGCGATAAAAGTGTTTCACTGTGTCTGCTGAAGTCCCGGTTTCGATTTCTGTCGGAGGGAAATCGTTAGTATATACCGCTGATGAGACTTAATAAAGTCGAAACAGTCTGTACGGTATTCTACACATCGAGCCATCCTTTGCTGGGATTACACTTGTCAAGTTCATTTTCTATAAGAAAAAGTATCGAATTTTATGCGATACATGCGTTGTAAGTGCCTTCAAGTAAAAATTTGATATATACTTTATTCAGCAACGTTTCTAAATAAACAAACATCCCAAAATCATATATATATATGTTTTTCTGTATATGTATATATATATATAATATATATATATATATATATATATATATATATATATATATATATATATATATGTGTGTTTTTCTGTATATATATATATATATATATATATATATATATATATATATATATATACAGAAAAACAGAGAGAGTGAGAGAAGAGAGAAGTCCCATTATATATATATATATACATATATATATATATATATATATATATAAGGACTTCTCTCTCTCACGCTTTTTCTGCACACACACACACACACACACACACACATATATATATATATATATATATATATATATATATATATATATATATATATAAAAGAAAACTATTGTAGGTATATCAGTCAAGGCGAACACCCACGAGATGTGAGGGTCAGCAGACAAATGGGCGCTCAACTGACAAAAAACAAAGTGCCGTTTGGGGGAGAATGCTGTTTTGCAAAACAGCTGGTCGACAGTACCGACGAGAATGTGTCAGTCTGACGTGAGGACAGCTGCTATTGCTGGTGAGTTCGGTTTTAAAAATTCCAGACTCTTCAGCCTTTGCTCTCACTCGTGTCGACGTAGAAAAAAAAGTGACACGTTCAAAAACCACATAAACATCACAAGCGTGGTATAAATATCCCTATATATAAAGGAATGTCGTGGTACGTAAGTGTCGTCTTATAACTCCGAAAAGAGATGTCATTCAGATTTGAAATCTCACATACATCTTAATGTTTATTATTAAGAAAGACAAAATTTGTTTTTTGATTTTTCCTAAATAACTGATATAATTCAATGATTAAATAAAAATCAATCAGTTTGTAGAACTCTTAACAGTCAGGAAACATGAAGTATATAAAAATTGGGTCAAAAAGGAAATGAATTAAACTGATACATTTCATCCCTTTAATTCAACAAGCTAGGAACCAACATTTTTTATGCCATATGCGTATTTTACAAAATACAATCAACACCTCCGATTAAAAAGAATTTACCAAAAAATCAGGGAATTATCCGATTTTAATCAAATTATCAGTGTTGATCTATCAATGGATACATTTCATAATACATCAATTATTTTATTCTAAAACTTTCTGATTTTATCCAGGTCTCTTAACTTCGGCACCCCTCATTTTTGGGGCGCAAAATATGCCATTACACATCAATGGGATGCCTTTAATGTTAAGGATAGAAACAGTCATTAACCGGGTGTTATTATATATGATTGTGTATAAATTATTAGTATTGGATTGAAACACTTGAAAGTGTATAACTGTGCAAACAAATAATGATTATTACATAGGAATAGTAACCTGAAACCATATATCTGTGTATAAATTATTAGTATTAGATAAGAATACATGAAACCATATAACTGCGTGGAAGCAAATTATTATTATTATTATTATTATTATTATTATTATTATTATAATTAAATAGGAATAGTTACTTAAAACCATATAACTGTGTATAAATTATTAGTGTTAGATAAAAATATTTGAAACCATATAACTGTGTGGAAGGCTAAATTTTGCAAAAACGATGATTTTTAGTGCATTTTAGTAGACGATCTTTGATGCTATTTCCTCAAACAATGGTGCAAGTAAAAGATGTAATTTTTGATATCAGTATTCAGTATACTAACACACAACTTTCGCATAGATGAAGAATTTGTTTGTTTTTTTTAAGTGAAAAAAATTTATTTATTTATTGGACACTACGCCATCGTCCTTAGTGGACAGAGGGTGCCAACAACAGAAATAATATTCAAAACTAAATAATATCAGAAATGAGTATTATCTGCGTTATTCAGACTATTGTCCTCATCTTCATTGTTATTTGTGCAACGTTTCGGCCGATATGCCCTCCGGCCTTCTTCGGGTATTTCTTGTCGAACTCGGGAACATTCTCGGATTCTGGAACCTTCTTTTTGAACTCGGGAACTTTCTTGTCGTAATCGGGAGCCATCACGGAACTTTGAACCTAACCCTTTATTTAGTCCACGGGGGTATCCTGTTCACATTCTGCTAACCATTGCTGGGGTAGGAGTTGTATTAATTATTTTTCTATGTTACTGCCTCTACTCAGGTTTGAACTCGGAATCCAGAGATAACTGTCACTTAGAACTGTCCTAGAGAAATAATATCAGAAAGTTTGTGTGTACGAAACTACGCATCATTAAAAAGCTACACACCAATAAAAAGCGGAAGTTTCAAACTATAATATTAGGAGAAAGAATTTGCATTGAAACGATTGGTTTAGGGAGGTATTAACTAAATTTTAAGCCAATGACAAGCGGTTAGGTATTCACCTTTTTAATGGTCTACATTTTGTGTAGGGCACTTTATTTAACGTAAAATTACAACAACAAAAAAAAAATAGATAAAAAACAAAAGAGAATTTTTCTTTGACTTAGTAGTTCTGACAAACATCGCCACTTCCTTTGAGTCATACACGTAAGAGAAGGTTAAAACTATAAACATGCAAAACTAACCGATCGTAGCTTATCCGTCTTTGTCAAACCTCTGTGAACGCTGTTACATGAAAAGCGAATGCGCATCCGCAGATTCGTCACTTCAAAAACGGCCAATAAATTGTAAATAATTTCATGCTACGATTTTATTCTTAATTGAGTCAAATATTTGATTTTGAATTTAATGGCCTCGTTTTTTGTTTCTTTTAAATTGATTTGTAGGTAGTCACTTTTTTCGTGTTTATATTGCAGAGCGAAGAGCGTTGTTTTTAAATAAAAACTGTTTATGGCGACGCAGCTAAAGGGAAATAATTAACATTAGAGGTTATGGCGGGATTAATTATTAGATCTGTGGGCGGACATGATTGCATTTTATAAACAGTTTAGTTGTTGCCAACATGTAACTTTTCCTGTTTTTTTTTTCTATTGTTTTTTTTTTAATCACAGATTAAGTCATGTTTATGCCGTTGTCTATCCAACAACATAATCTGTATTAATCTCTCTTTCTCTCAGAATCGCATCTCCTTTCTTTTTTCTTGCTTTCTCTGTCCACCCTCTCTCTCTCTCTCTCTTTCACACACACACACACACATACACACACACACATACACACAAACACATTCTCTCTATATATCAATCTACCACTCTTTCCCGATCTCATCATTTTTTCTTTCTTTATCATCTATTTCTATAGATATCTTTCTTGTTTCTTTCTTTCTTTCTTTCTTTCTTTCTCTCTCTCTCTCTCTCTCTCTCTCTCTCTCTCTCTCTCTCTCTCTCTCATACACATGCACCCCCATCTCTTGATATATCCATCTATCTTTCTTTCCCTTTCTCATCATTTTTTTTCTTTATTATCTCGGTCTCATTCTGTCTGTCTGTCTGTCTTCCCCTCTCTCTCTTCTCTCTCACACACACACACTCACGCATATAATATATATATATATATTATGCATATATATATATATATATATATATATATGATCATCTCTCTCTCTTTCCTTCCCCATCTCATCTTATTTATTTATGTCTTTGTCCTTTTTCTATTTTTTCATTGAATCTACCTATCTATCTATTTTTTCTTCTTTTTTAATTGTATTTTTGATCACAAATCAATCTTTCACAAAGTCAATTTTTATGTCTTTGTCTATCCATCAACCTGATCTGTATTAATCTCTCTTACTATTTTTCTATTTTTGAATTATTAGTTGGAGGCACGACGTGTCGTAGGAAATGGACTCGTCGACCCGAGTTCAAATTCTGGACGAAGCTACAGTTCACATAGCGCTAATACCTTTAGGAAAGGTATGAATCCAACTACTCTCCCTACAGGGTAAATAGTAAGTCAGACTGGGCTCTTTAACTTTGGTTAGGCAACCAGTCTAGGAGAAGGAAAACTGAGAGTTTAAACCTGTTAAAATCCGCTTGGGGTTGTCACTACTAGAATAGGCTCAGTCCTAATTAATGATCTATTTCACTAATTTTTAAAAATAATTTTAATTTTTTTTCTATCCGAATCTTATCACCTTTCCATTTTCTTGCTTTCTCTGCTCCCCCTCTGTCTCTGTCTCTGTCTCTCATACACCCCCCTTTCTCTCTATATATATCCCAATATACCACTCTTTCCCCATATTATTTTTTTCTTTTCTCTTTCTTTCACTCCACCCCCCTCTCTCTCTCTCTCTCTCTCTCTCTCTTTCACACACATGCACCCCCATCACTTGATATATGAGTAATTCCATGTCAAATCCTCATAGCCACCACCTTCAATTTTTCTGCAATTTTTTCAAAGTGTTGATCATATTAAAGTTAGACAATCCCCAACATTTGAGCTTCCAATTTTAGAAATTGGCGGAGTTATGTCGATTTTTAGCACTCCAAATCTGAGTGGGGTCGTGAAAAGTGGCAATATTTGTAACCTGTTTTTGTCTGTAAAATGAGTTCTGTAGCATAATGGTCGGGCCTTATTTGGGAACACCATTCTGTTGTCGCTGAAAAACGAAAAGGGCTGTCTTGATATTTGCCGACTAGAAAAAGCTTGTCACCCCAAAATTTAACTCAAATTACTGAAAAACTTGAAGTTGAAACCAGATGAAAACGTTACTTATTAAATAAGCGGACTCTCTCTCTCTCTCTCCCCCCCTCTCTCTCTCTCTCTCTCTCTCTCTCTCTCTCTCTCTCTCTCTCTCTCTCTCAAAGTTAAGAAGCCGAAATTGAATTTATTCTAATAAACCCCTGAAAAATAAACTTGGTATCATAATCACCATTTACTACGAAGATAATACTACGGACGGTATTATGAATGGAAACAAACACCGAACTTTCCCTGACCACTAGACACCCGTGGAGATAAAGTCAATTGAACGCAACGAAGAGCACGCGGTCTGTGTAAGTTGATACTCCCTTGACCTGATACTAACGAACAAGAACTGCTGGATTTTTGTGTGTTGTAAAGAAGCCCAAAAGTTTACGCGTGTGGCAGCGTACCTTTGAAAACGTCTCCAGACTAGAGAACAGCGACCAGAGTATAAGTTAAATAGTGCACCCACGGAGTGCACGGTGTAAAGCCACAGTGTAAAGAGTCCATTGTGACAACCCCGCTACGTTACAGTTCTAGAGCTTCCCTACTTCTAAAAATTTGTTTATAAATGCATTTTGCCCGAGGAATCCAAAAGTTCTATCAAAAATTTATTGAAGTCAAATAATTCTAAGTTATTGGTGATTTCGAATTTTTTCATGGCAAGATCAATATTCCGATGTGGCACTGCATCTACGACAAAATATTTTTCTATTTTTATTTCATATATATTGGACATTATTTGTACCAAAAAGGATAGTTTGATTTTTACTGTAAAATCTAACTGGCAATCAATTTGGAACTTTGGAAAGTATGGAATACCCCATAGTATCGTCAACATTACTCACAGGTCAACTCTGTGACCTGGAGTCGTAGTACTTCGTAGGGTACCATCTATGTGTTAAATAGAAAAAATAATTAAAAAGAAATTAAATAGAATAAATAAAACAAAAATGTCGTCTGCATAAAATAACCCAAGGGTTGATTGACATGCCGTAAAATCCAACCAACCAATCAAATTTATAGATATATTAATTGACGATGTTTTGTGAAAGACCAACTCCTCTCATCAATGTAGCCAGACGAAGGGTTAACGTGACATAAGACTAACCGTCAAGCCAAAAACAATCTTATCAGCACATGTATAATATACATACAATAATATATATATTTACCGACCCCTTCGCACGTGCAGGATGTGACACAAGGTCAATTTCTTCAGCGGAGTTCAACAGGTTTTAATTCAGAGTTTTCCTTCTCCTAGACCGGTTGCCTAACTAAGATTAAAGACCCCAGTATGTCCTACTATTTACCCATAGCTGGAGGGAGAGTAGGATTAATACATTTCCCAAGGGTATTAGCGCTAAGTGAAATGCAATTACCACGTCCAGGATTTGAACTCGGGGCGACGAGTCCATTTCCCATGACTTTAACCATTACATCACAGGCTTCCTACATAATATACATATTTAATATATATATCTAATACGTACATTGTATATATTATATACTAATTGCAAGAATATACACCCTCCGGGCGTTAGTATTTAAATTTCAATGTAATGAAATATATTAAATTAGAAAGACTAACGAATTTAGTTAAGAACGTATATAAAAAATACACTTATTCTGATTATATTTAAATTGGTTTCTATCTAAAATCATTCATAGGATTGATTGTAATACATTGGAGAATAAAACAATAAATTCAGAGATCAATAACACTAAGTAATAATCTATAAAACCCGGTTTTATTAAAACCAGTATGCATATTAACCACACCATATATTTAGTGATATATTGTTGGCATATTTGGATATAAGATGTGCTATAAATACCCACTTAGATTTATAGACTAGCCAAGGTGACGTGATTGACTCTTGTAAGCAATCACTAGTAATAATGCAAGCCTGATAGAATACTTAACCCCCCACATTGGTCATAATTAAAACAGCACTCTGGGGACGGACACACATAAGATTGTCGGATCTCTACTAATACTCTCGAAGGACTTATACGATTACCAGTAACTGAGAACACTTTAGTAGCCAAGAGGGTTCATTATCGAATGACTTTATATCAGTAACTGACAACACTTAAGTAACCAAAGGTTTCACATTGTTGACGGACTCTTTATCAAGGATCAAATTTCACCAGATAAGCGCTTCTGCTATAAAGTCAAGCAATGGCCCATAAAAACGTAACACACACACACACACACACACATACACACACACACATATATATATATATATATATATATACATATATATATATTTATTTAAGAATGGAAATGAGTAACCTACTCGAGTTTCATCGATAGATTCTTCAGGGTTACTTTTAAATTAATCGAGTTCGTTCCTCTACTGAATTTAAGTCCCATTCCAACGGGCATGTTTATAACACCAAAGATTAATCGTAAACTCGATTAATTTAAAAGTAACCCTGAAGAATCTATCGATGAAACTCGAGTAGGTTACTCATTTCCATTCTTAAATAAATTTATGCTCTACATTGTATTGAGCACTTTGTATTTGTTTTTTCTCAACCTTAACCTCTGGATATTGTGCGCTTCCAACGATCGTTCTTATACCCACCGGTAAGTTAATACTTATACATATACAAATACATATATATATATATATATATAAACATTGCTGGATTTCAAACGCACTAATAACGAGGTTTGTTTTGAGGCAAATCTAACTCAATATTCCAGAGAGACATTGTAAATAAATGAGGTTTATTCAATGTATTAACGATCTTGTTGATAAATCAAATATTTATTTATAAACGTACGCAGTTCCAGAGTGTATTGGGACTCAAGGATTGACGAAGTTTCGGTTAAAGACAGCTAAACACCGAAACTCTATTATATATAGATTTAAATGCAAAACAAAAACAAAACATGTGCCGGCGAATGTATGAGCATATGAAGGCAATTAGTCTGTACGGATACGTTGGGTAAACACAGAAAAGCATTTATTGTCATAAAAAGTAACAAACTAAAAGAGACATCAAAGAGTGGAGTTACTTAAATAGTAAAAGACAGAAATAAAAAATCGGACTTCCTGCAGTGTGTAACAATTTATCTAAGTTAAAGTGGAAGACAAGAAACAGAGCAGAAGGTTAACATCAGCAGGCATTGGGAACCACAACACATCAACCGTTCACTAATTTAAAATAATAAATCATACATATATACATATATATATATATATATATATATATATATATATGCATGTGTATATATATATATATATATATATATATATATGCATGTGTATATATATATATATATATATATATATATATATATGCATGTGTATATATATATATATATAATATATATATATATGCATGTATATATATATATATATATATATATATATATATATATATATATATATATATATATATATATATATATATATATATATATATATATATATATATATATATATATATATATATATACTAGCAAATATATGCACCCTCCGGGCGCAAGTATTTAAGTTTTAATGTAATGAAATATCGTATTAAATTAGAAACTCTAATAAGAATGCAGATAAAAAGATTTGAAACAGAGTGGGGTTATAATAGAAAAATAGAAATGAAACTTACTCTTCCATCACTGCCGTCTTTCATTACTGAATTTCACTTATTGAACTATTTAGTTAAATTAGGAAATAAAAAATAAAATTACACTTATTTTTTCTTGTTAATGGATTTCATTTAAGATTCATTGAAGAGATTTTTGCTTATATTCATTAAAATAAAACCAAACAGTTAGAAATCAATAATACTAAGCACATATTTAATGAAATCACATTTTTAATATCAATATGCAAATTAGCCTTCCCGTTCACACTGCAAACCGCAATTTTTTGTATATATAAATACAATAGCATGTTATTAGTATGTAGATATGGACAACACTAATAAAAAGGTGAAGCAATTTTATCAATAACTGAGGTTTAAATACAAATAAAATCATGGAGAATGTGATGAAAATAACTATGTTAATTGTGACTCGATTAGTAATATAGTTTCGGTTACAGACAGAAAAACACACAATCTCCATTATAATAAGATATATATATATATATATATATGAACTCTTCTGCAATAAAAACATATGGGCAATTTTTTATGGAGTTATAACAAGTTTTGAAAAGATCTTATACAGCGGTACTTTGACTTACGAGTTTAAATCTTTACACTCGTAACTCAATTCACTCGTCCACCCTGTCGGCTGGGGCCTAAGAATGCACCGACTGCACCTCTGCAGAGAGGTAAGACTCCCCCAATGGGGCCATCTGTTGGCCGTGGGTGGTGACCCGTGATGCTTAAGGATAGAACCCAGGTGGATGAGAGGTTCATGACTTGCAATACTCCACTTTGGCCCTATCTCGGGCGGTCGGGAGGCCCCCGATCAATCGGCTGGTCACCTCAAGCCCTAGCACCTATATGATTGGCCCAACCCTATTGCCCTTATGGCAATCCCCAACCCTTTTTATTAAATGGGTGCTAGAAGGTGGTGGCTAAGGTCTACATGTCCTGAGAATGACGTTAAACTCTATCTGATGGTGAGGTTCCAGTTTTGGAGGTTTGGGGAATGTGGAGCACCCCTTCATCACCATTGCTCCCTGGTCCACTTTGCCTCGGAGTGGTAGTACCTGTTAGGGTCTCATCTATGGGTTCAATAGAAAACATGTTTATAAACAAAATTGTATTATCCATTAAAAATGAAATTATTTAAAAACTTTGTTAGCATTAAATATTTTTTTTACCAATAGAAGTATTCGGCATAAAATAACCCCAGGGGTTGACATGCCGTAAAAACCCAACCAACCAACCAACCAAATCAATTCACTCGTATATCAAATTACTTTTCAGCCATTTAAATTAACTGGAAAACCATTAATCCGTTTTTGTATGGATTTTAACAAGTTTTGAAAAGTTCTTATACAGTGGTACTTTGACTTACGAGTTTTAATTGCACTCGTAACTCAATTCACTCGTATATCAAATTACTCTTCAGCCATTGAAATTAACTGAAAAGCCATTAATCCATTCCAGTCCCTCAAAAACACCCTAATACTTTTGCATTTTCTCGAATTAGAAAAATAGCATTTTCAGCACTACTTAGTGCCATCTTCATGTGTTTTCCATTGTTTCCTTTTTAAACAAACAGTAGCAGTAGGAATAAGTAGGAGGAGGGGCTCACAAGTTTTTTAAGAATGATATAGCATAACAGAAAGTACTCGTGTTAGAACCTTTCATGGATTCATACACCAATTCCACCCTGATATAAAAACGATGGCCAGACAATTAAAAGGATTGATAAAAACTCGTCAGACAGGAATGATCCGTCTCGTTCAACAAAACAGCTATATGAGAAAAAATGCTGTCAAAATATACTTAGACACTTCTTCACTACAGATTAATCACCAGATTTAGCGCCTTCAGACTATTATCTCTTCGGACCCATGAAAGAGGGTTTGAGAGGCAAACATTATTCCAACGACGAGGAAGTGAAATCTGTGGTGAAGAAGTGGCTCAAAGAACAGTCAACAGAATATTACAGAACAGGGATACATGCTCTCATTCGAAGGTGGAACATTGCTATTGAGAGAAAC
>CM042144.1:104998358-105018358 GCA_023376005.1 Doryteuthis pealeii | reverse complement strand
ATATTATATTTAGAAATCACAAGCTTCCTAGTTCGATACGGCCCTCGCCAACTCAGCTTTTAAGTAGCACAGGGATCTGTGCGGTAAAATAAGGAGCTCCACTCTCTAAAGTGGCACTCCTCCTCAGACGCTAAAATAATCTCCCTTGCTGATTGGTTGTTACCGACTTAAGGCCACACCAATGACTTTACTTTATATATATATATATATATATATATATATATATATATATACATATGTATATGTATATACACAAACACACACACACACACACACACACATATATATATATACACACAAGGTGTTCGGGATAAATTTGACATACTTATATTTGGTTATTTTTCTCCATAGGTTGAAGGTATTGAAGCACACTACGCATCATTTAAAAGCGTGGACCGTTCTTCATTCATATACGTGATGACAGATAGAATTGATGACTAGAACCCACCTGAATCATAGAAGTGAATAACTTGTATCATGATGATATGTGCCGGCCATCAAAATAAGGAGATTATGGTTGCTGCCCAATGCTCCCTGAACACTGTAAAAAACAATCAGACATGAACTGGAGAATTGCAATGGAGTCTACGAGGCTGTGGCTAGAAGAAAGCAACATAACAGACGATCTGATTGTGTTCGTACAGCAGAATTCCTGGAAAATCTGCAGAAAAAGTGTTGGAAGACCCTCAGACACCTACGTGGAGTTGCTAAACACTGTATTCAAGTGGAGTTGCTAAACACTGTATTCAAGTGGAGTTGCTAACACTGTATTCAAGCCCTGGATATCAAGGGTAGCCAATGGTAGGCCATATGTATGGAAGCAGGATTCTCAGGGAAACTGTAACATTAGGTTGTTCCAGGTTACGGAGCAGGATTGAGGCTGTGATCGACGATAATGCCGGTTATTTTGAGTTAAACTTGTTGACAGTAGTGTAATTTCCGTGCCTGTTGAATTTCCTTACAATCCATTTAATTTCGTAGTTACTGTTGTACCGGCCGTTCCTACAGTGGAGAACATGCACCGGTTCTCACTATAAATAGTGAGACACCGAGTGGAAAGGGAGGACTGTTCCCGTTAACGACAAGCTAGTCGTACACGTACCATTAATTGTAAATACACTTGTCTTATTTTACCCCATCTCGACTTGACTTCTTTTTACTGTTGGGACTAACATCACAACAGTTACCAAGCACTTTTCTTTTTCCTTATGAAACTGTCAAATTTATCCCAAACACCTTATATATATATATATATATATATATAATTTCAAATATACTTACACACATATGTATATCTGTGTAAGTGAGTGAGAGAGAGAGAGAGAGAGAGAGAGAGAGAGAGAGAGAGAGAGAGAGAAAATAGCGCGACAGATAAATAGATTGATAGATAGAGACATGAGGAATATATAATTATAATTAGATAGATAGATAGATAGATAGATATATTCATCATACAAATATACTTACACACGTGTGTATATCACGTGTGTATCTCTCTCTCCCCTTTCTCTTTCTGTGAGTGTGGATGATTGTGTGTGCATGTGTGTGTGTGAGAGAGAAAAGAGAGAGAAAGAGATAGATAGATAGATAGACAGAGACAGAGACAAAGAGATGAGGAATGTGTATTCATAGATAGATAGACAGATAGGTATTTAGCATTTCAAATATGCTTACACACGTGTGTTGTGTGTATTAGAGTGAGTGAGTGAAAGAGATAGATAGAGAGATTGAGAGAGATAGAGGGGAGAGAGTTATATATATATATATATATATATATATAATATATATATATATATATATATATATCAGTCATCCACAGACACGTGTTTCGAAGTTTACTTCTCATCAGTGCGGTTCGACTTTTTAACAGCTACCTCTAGCCGGGATCGAAACCCGACAGAATCTTTCATCTGCCAAGTTCCTTACCCTTGCGGCTATCAGAGGCCGTCAGTCTAGGATGAACAATTAATTGCTACATACTTTACGGCGGTATGTTTTTGCAATTACCAGAGAACTCAAATCTGTGAACAGACGGGTCACGGGTAATGCCAAACGGAGAAGTTACAATTAATGTCCCCCCACAGTGCTTAACCATGGAGAGAGAGAGAGAGAGAGAGAGAGAGAGAGAGAGAGAGAGAGAGAGAGAGAGGGAGAGAGAGATTAGGAATTTATATTTATGCATATTTAATGGGAGTGTGCAATGTACATTTGATACGCAACTCGCCAGAATTAACAACTAAATTGCTTGACATTTTTAATCGACAGTGAAATGGACACATACTAGATCAAAGACTTGTCTAGTGACTAAGAGAAAAAATAAAGAGAGAAAGACAAAGCATTATAAATCACACACACACACACACACACACACATATATATATATATTATTAAAAAAAAGGTTTGCAAAAAAAAACAACACTAGAACACACAACTAAACTGAACTTAAACAAACACACTTCTACATACACACACAACAATAACAACAACTTTAATACACAATCATATAAACCACATAATGAAACACGCAAATTATGTAATATAACATTTTTGAGTATCTGGCCACCATCCTTGGTTCCAGATGTAGTAAATAAGTAAGCAAGCCAATAAGTATCCGGTGTTATAGTATTCTTTGTAAGTCCGACGTCCAAGATATCCAAATAGCAATGAGCCAAGGTTAAGAATCAGACCTCTATAAATACAACAACAGCAGCAGCAGCAGCACTGCCAGTGATTGGACAATAGGAATCTCTCCCAAGTCACGTGCCCATGGGCGAGTCTATAAATAGAAGTGACCAGTTGCCCATGCCTTATATCCCCAAAATTCCAACAAACATATATATGTATGTAGGTGTATTTGTATATATATATATATATATATATGCATGTATGTATATATAGTATCCAATTACCGCTTTAACTTTTCCATTGCTGTAGCATCAGTAAATAATCCAAAAGTGCTCAATAAATTAAAAACACAGAATAGTAACTGCTTTTATTAAACATTATTTATAACTATAATTAAATTAATAGCAATACTGAAGATAGAATTGAGGAATGAGTGCACGTGTGGAACGTTACATCATTTTTTTCTCAATTTTAGCGCAAGTCGCACGCAAGTCGCACGCAAGTCACGCGCAAATCGCACGCAAAGATTGGAAAACATAACGTAGCGTTCAACTGTTATTACACAACCATTATAATCAAAAAGTTACAAAAACATACACAACCTATCAAATATCGGACATATTCTGCCAAAATAATAATTTAATGCCTGAAGAAGACAACAGACCAGAAACACATGTCGCATTCATATGTAAGTTAATAAAATAAAAAATAAAAAAAAACATAATTCTTTTTGCAAACCTTCTTTTTTATAAAATATCTATTTTTCTCCAGTTTGACCCTTTTAGAAGCATTGTAGAATAAAGTATATATCATTATGTATATTTTTGCTTGAAGGCAATTACAATGCGTATATCTCATAAAATTCTATAATTATAGAAAATAATCATGACAATTGAATCTCGACAAAGAATTCTTCGGTGTGTAGAACATCATACTTTATCCAACAATGCTTCTAAAAACAAAACAAAACAACAACATAAAAACATCCAAAAACCTTATTCCCTTTGCCGAAAAGCATAGGCCCGGTTTGTAATTATTCACTCAACGTCCCCGTACCTCATATGGTAGAGGCGTATCAGTATCATTGACAAGTTAATTTTGCAAGTATTGTCAGGTATGTATCGTGGCCGAAGCAATATAATCTCTGACTATGCATGCTGAAGTCCCGGTTTCGATTTATGTCGGAGGGAAATCGTTAGTATACATCGCTGATGAGACTTAATAAAGTTGAAACAGTCTGTACGATGTTCTATACGCCGAACAATTCTTTGTCGAGATTCACTTGTTATGATTATTTTCTATAATTATCGAATTTTATGCGATATACGTATTGTAATTGCCTTCAAGCAAAATTATAAAATATAATAACTATATATTATATATATATATATATATATATATATATATTGTTAGCGATAGCCCATACTGTCTGTTATAATGAAAAAGAAAGAAAGAAAAAAGTCAGCAAGATTCAGAAAAAATAATGAGAAATTCGGAAAAATAATGAGTTCGTCAGAGTTCATTATACTTTTACATATTGAACTATTTACAGTAGCTATTACGTATACATATCAAACGTTGCAATAGTCAAATTACCATAATGTGGGATATCCACGATTCCCACTGTTTTATTATGGTTAGTTAATTAAAAATATATACAGGGCATGACGATAAACGAAAACACGGATAAACTTATGAAAGCTTCATACTACTTAAAATAATGTTACAGTTTACTGAGAGCTTATATACTCTTCCAAGCACCAAAAAGTTCCCCATAGTGGAGGTAATAATAAAATAGAGGGGGTAACTCTCGATTATTTACACTGGTTTACAAAAAAATATTTTTTGTCTAAGGCAAGTATGTGAATAAGTGTTTTTTTTTTACTAATTTGAGTGTGCTGAATTCAAATTTATAAACAGTTTTGCTCTATCACCTTTAGTTTTCTGTCTTTTAAATAGTCTCATTATAGTATATACAGAGTATATACGTGCTTATTTCAACAGTTGCAGCAGCTTATTACAGATAAAACAGGATAGATAAAGAACATTGACGGAATAAATATACTTGGATGACACAGTGTACACAATTCATAGTACCGCAGACAGTTAGAAGTGTGTTTTCTTAGATGATCTGCTGACTGCCAGTGCACTACTGGCCAGTTCACTACTGGCTGTTGATTGAGACGTGTTGGCTACGCTTAACTGCCTAAATCCGTCTTGATATATAGTTATATATATATAATGTAATGCTATCACTTACATCTATTTCATAATAACTAAAAAAAGAAGACACAAGTCACACAATATTAGCAATTAACCCTGAATGCATATACGCCTTTATTTACTGTATGTGTACAAAATGTACTGTATGCATATCTAAAAAACTAGAGGTGATGAGTAAAAACGGATTTCAAATTGAATTCAACACACCCAAATTAGGTTAAATCAAATATTTTTGTGCTTGCCTCAATTTCTTTGTAAACCAGTGTTATTATACAATAGTTAAATTAGAACCATTTTAAATTATTAATTACATGCATGAGCATGTTTTGTCTACTGTGCAGCAAACTTGAATAAGTTGGGCACTGTCTGCAAGGAAAGCAGCACCATGACGCAATTAACCCCTTCCGAAATTTCGAAACGGCATGCTATACTACTTGGCATTCTTTTTTTCTTCTTATATCCTAAACTGAAAGAGTAAATTTAAAAGGAGGACATCAACTCTTTGTCTACTTTAAACCGCTCCTAGTGGATCTTCCATCATTGCGACCAGCTTGCTAACAGTGAAGAATCACAACGTGAACACCCCTGCCATCTTTTGTTTTGTCTGTGAACCAATTCCGAGACTGGTACTTGATCCTTTTGCAATAGGGAATCACTTGAATGGAATAATCCGGTTATATTCGCCAATTTATTCTCTGACATCGAGAACAGAGGGGAAATTTTGGTAGGCAAAGAATTAAATTTTTTTTTTTTCAAATTAGTGAAATAGATCACTAATTAGGACTAGGCTGATTCTAGTGGTGACCACTCCAAGCAGAGTTTAATAGGTTTGAATTCAGAGTCTTCCTTCTCATAGACTGGTTGCCTAACCAAGGTTAAAGAGCCCAGTCTGCCCAACTATTTACCCATAGCTAGGGAGAGAGTAGTTGGATTCATACTTTTTCCAGGAGTATTAGCACCATTTGAACTGTAGTCTAGTCCAGGATTTGAACTCGGGTCGACGAGTCAATTTCTCACGAATCTAACCATTACACCATGCGCCTCGAATAAAGAGTTAAAAGAAACCATATCATAAGAGGACTTTCAAAGTTGAGGTTTTCGATTTCTATGTTCAATGGCATATCAACCTTCATGGGTTATTTAAGGAGACTATTTATGATAAAAAAAAAGTATTTCATTATTCGTTCATTTTTGTCTTTGTAAATACAGCTTCAGTCTCGATACTTTTTGAACACACCTCACACATTAATATACACTCTCACATTTATGCAATAACAAAACAATTCTAAGGAGACTATCTATAATATAAAAGCATTTAATTCTTTAGTATTATCTGGATTATTCGGACTATTGTCCTCATTTTTATAGTTATATGTACAACGTTTTGATCGATGTGCCCTCCGGTCTTCTTCGGGAATATCTTGTTGAAATCGGGAGCTTTCCCGAACCCGGGAACCGTTTTTTCGAAATCGGGAACCTTTTTGTCGTAATCGGGAGCCATCACAGAACTTTGAACCCAACCCTTTAATCAATCCACGGGGGTATCCTGTTCTCATTCCGCTAACCATAGCTGGAGTACAGGTGTTAAGCTGTGTTACATCGGTGGAAACCTAGTACAGATAACAAGGACAATAGTCCGAATAATCCAAATAATACTAATTATCAATCCTTATCTAAAAAATTCAGAGAAATTTAATTCTTAGTTTATTTTTGTCTTTCTAAATACAGATTCAGTTTCGATACTTTTTGAACACAACTCATTTATATACAGTCTCCGACCTATGCAATAAAAAAAAAGAAAAATATATATAATTTTCCCCAAAGCATCGTTGTTGTTAAATCTATCAGTTTAAAAAAAAATAATTTCCATTAATATCTTCATAGAAATAAGCGTTTGTGTGTGAAGTGTGTGTGTGTGTGTGTGTGTGTGTGTGTGTGTGTGTGTGTGTAGCAAAAGTTTGAATGAAAATGCGTAACATTTGCGAGGTTTCAATTTTTTCGTGACGCCTGTTTCATGATTTTAAAATCGATTCATTTTATATCTGCAGCTTTAAAGTTTCGCCTGATTACCTGACTTGTCCCTAGAGGAGAGTCTGATATGAACGAAATGAATGAAAGAAACATAAATCTGCTATAAAAAAAAACTATTACTCAAAATATTTTGAGCCAAACACTAATTATTTCTTATATTCGTCTGTTTTCTTAGATAAGCAGTCTGTGCTAAAATTCATTTGCTATGGCCCCTTTCCAACCCGTTGCACAAAAGCGGCTTGAAACCGATAAAAATATTCTCACATAAAAACCGATCCAAGTGGATAATTATTAAAAGTTATGGGCCTCCTAGGTCATAGACGTCGTCGTGTCATTTTCGCTGGTATTCGTGGTCAAATTCGAGTCAGGTTAAAAAATAAAGGAATAAAAAGTTAAAAGTTTTATTTAAGAGCTACTTAGAAGATTACCACGGTAAAATTACCCAACCATAATAAGTAAATAATTTTTTTTAAATTGATTTCAGGGCAGGCTTTTAAGATTACCGCAGTAAAATTACACTATTACTTATTGAAATAAAGATAAATAAAACATTTTTTTTCAGGGAAACCAGTTATTCGTACTTGGAAGATTACCGCAGTAAAATTAAACTACTACAATAAATGAATAAATTTTAAAAAATCATATTTTAATTTCAGAACAAGCAGTTGTTCGTATTTAGAAGATTACCGCGGTAAAAGTAACCTACTATAATAGATAAATTCAAAATTTGAACATCGATTTTGAGTCAGACGGTTATTCGTAATTAGGTGTTTACTGCGGTAAAATTATCCCATTACAATAAAGAAGTAAAAAAATATGAAATTTTGATTCCAGAACAAGCAATTATTCGTATTTCGATGATTACCGCGGTAAAATCAACCTAATATAACAGATGAATTTAAAATTTGAATTGTTATTCGTAATTAGGAGTTTACCGTGGTAAAATTATCCTATTACAATAAAGAAGAAAAAAAAATCATATTTTAATTTCAGAGCAAGCCGTTATTCATATTTAGAAGATTACCGCGGAAAAAATTAACCTACTGTAATAGATAAATTAAAAATTTGCTCATTGATATCTAGGTGAACATTTATTTGTACTTAGAAAATCACCGCGGTAAAATTAACCTACTATAATAAAGCAATAAAAAGTTGTTTTTATTTGTTTTTTCAGCAAGCAAATATTCGTACTTAGAAGATTGCCAACTACACTAAAGAAGTTTTAAAAATGAATTATTGATTTCCGTGCAGACAGTTATTTGTACCGCGGTAATATTGCCCTAAAACAATAAAGAAATAAAAAACAATAAAACATTGATGGCAGTTATTCGTATTTTGAATATTACTATACTTAAATTATACTACTGCATAAAAGAAATTTAAAAAAATAAAAATTTGATTTCAGGGCAGACAGTTGTGTGGATTTAGAAGATTACCGCGGTAAATTATCCTAGTACAATAAAAATACGAAGGGGTTGGTAAATATGTATACTTTAAAAAAAATATGACCATTAAGTGATAGATGAGTTTGAAAAATGCCCTACACTCCATTGTCATTGCAGTCTCAGAAGATTATATAGTTCGTGTGTCTCTAAAATTACAGAGCCTTATGTGACTGTAAAGTCCGATGTTCGAAAAACATTCCCGACCACAGTCGTATGTGAAGACTGTCCCTGAAGATGTTGATGTGCCGGTGCTTTATTGCCGCCGCTTTCTTCTGGACCTCTTGGCTTCATGGTGTTGCACCAGGGTGGCTTCAGACATGAGCAGTCCGCTATGGAGAGCCTGTCACCACCGAGGGAGGTCCTGGGCCAAATTTTCCCAGCTGGAAGGGGTAATGCCAAAGCATCTGAGATCATTCTTGCAGAAATCCATGAAACGGATCTTCGGCCGACCAATCTGTCTCCTACCAGACGAAAGCTTGTAGGGACTGTGGTTGTTGGGTGAGTGTTTAGTTGAGGAGTTGAAGAAGATCCCAGTTATGAGTCCCCACAATTTAAATGTATAAGACTACGGAAATGAAGTTTCCATAGAAAACAAAAGAAGACAAAATTTATATACATTAATTTACAATTGGTATATTCAATTGTTCTTTTAATGATGTTGCCGACTGTATGTGTCTGTACATAGTTGTGTGTGACAAGTGTGACATGCATTGTTTATATTTGTGCGATTGTAGCAGTTTTGTCTGTGATTGAAACTTGTGATTGAAATTTGTTGTTGTTGAGCGAGAGAGAGAGAGAGAGAGAGAGAGAGAGAGAGAGAGAGAGAGAGAGAGAGAGAGAGAATTTGAAACAAAAATACGAGACCAACCTGATATATCATTTTGTGTCTTCGGGCAGCGACTTCTCCCCATTGTGTCGATGTTGGGGGAGAATTTTCGTTCCACTGTCGAGTTAGGAGCATCAGCTCCAACTCTGTCGAGTCAGGAAGAGCGCAAGCTCTCACTGTAGTTTTTCAGCTCTATGAGCCTTTTTATAATTTAATTATTCTGCAAAAATCGTCTGATTGTTGCGCATTCCATTGAAAATCGGCAGTTTTCTAATGACGTAGATATTGCCATCGAAATGTTCAAATATCAGCTGATTCTGTTACTTGTGGCATTCCAATGACCGTTCAGTTTTCTATTGATATAAATATTATCATTGGAATTTTCAACTATTATTTCTCGTTTGTAAACAATCCTTTGTCCTTAGATTATCTACATTATAAACAATTATCTATTGTTTCTAAAATATTTCCAAACTAATATTATTTCTATTATCTTTTGTTTACCTAATTCTAAACTCATGACATACAATTGTAAAACTAGTTGTTTAAGAAAACTTAATTATTTTAATTTAGTCAATTCCACATGCCGTAAAAATATAGGGGCCAATCCCTATAAGCTCTACACTGAAGAAACCTATTTTGGAATGGGTGGTAAGGTTTTTTTAGAGAGTGTGTTAGAAGACGCTAACTGTGTCACTAGTTCGTATACATTAGTGTATAAATATGGTGAGAGAAATTCAGACATTATTTAAACTTCGAATACTTAGAATAGAAAAAGAAACGGAGAAGTATGACAAATGGAAAGTTCTAATGGCAAACTTATTTGTGTATCTTAGAACCAGAGATTTTCACGTTGTTTGTGTTTCTTTACGGATATAGTAAAAAAACAACAACAAACAAACAAAGAAAAGAAAACATAGTAAAAAGTCTAACACTTTAAAAGTGGTCACAGATTCAATTATGAATTTTCTTTAAAATTTTCAGTACTTGTTTTATCACAAATAAATTTGTTTATTCAAAATTCGCCTTGAAAGGAAATTTAACTCGAATATTAATTCTTTTTTCATTAATAAAATCACTTACCGTAATTAATTCCCTCTAATTAGCCCGCCAAAAAAATAAATTTAAAGAAATATTCTTATAGCAAAATTGAATCGACTCTATCATAATGTAAACAGTACAACATAATGTAAAATATTGTTTGGGTTCTTAACAAAATAAGACATAAAAATATATATTACGTAAATAGCTTTTTTAATTTTGTGTTAGTATAATAGCGGTGGGCTTGTAAAACATTGTTGTCAGTCTCGATAATCTTAATCACAAAGTCGTCCTTAGCGTAACGGTTACCGTTGGAGGAATTAAATTCGGTGACCTGAAAGAAAATTCACTTCGGACTAATGCACTTGAGAAATGCATGAATACATAACTATACTTCAGAATATATATATATATATATATATATATATATATATATATATATATATATATATATATATATATATATAAATGTATTCTGAAGTATAGTTATGTATTCATGCATTTCTCAAGTACATTAGTCCGAAGTGAATTTTCTTTCAGGTCACCGAATTTAATATATAATATATATATATATATATATATATATATATATATATATATATATATATATATATATATAGGAAATATTTTTGTATATACGTGTCGACGTATAACTCCAAAACGAGAGTTCACTCAAATTTTAAATCTAGCCTACACATCAATATTCTTCTAACTAAGAAACACGCCAAATTTGATTATTGATTTTTACTGATTAGGGGTGTAATTAATTAATTAAGCCAAAATGCATGAATACATAACTATACTTCAGAATACATATATATATATATATAATATATATATATATATATATATAAAGGGGATATTTTCGTATGTACGTGTCGACGTATAACTCCAAAACGGGAGGTCACTCAAATTTTAAATCTTGCATACACATTAATATTCTTCTAACTAAGAAACATGCCAAATTTGATTATTGATTTTTACTGATTAAGGGGTGTAATTAATTAATTAAGCCCAAATCACCCAATTTGCGGAACTGTCCGTATACCAGCCCCATGCTGATAATAAAATATTGTCTCTGCCTGCTTATTGTTACAGCGATATCAGCAGCGAAGTTTTGATTTTAGTGCATCAATTTTGCAGTCTAAGCCGTTCAGCTCGGAATTTATTGCCTATTTATGGTCCAATCTTTAACAATTGTTACATCGTTAGAAAGAAAAGAAATTAATCTTTCTAAATATGTAATTTGTATGAGTTTTTATCAATTGAATCATTTTTTACAGCGAGTTAAAAAAAATGAAAAAAAAAGTGGCTTTGGATAGCCACACTGCCTTTTAGTATCGCGATACAAGCAGTGCAGTCTATGCCAGTCAGCTCGGAATCTCTCGTCTATTAATGGTCCAATCTTTAAAACATTTATATCTTTAGAAATGAGATGAATAGTCTTTCTGAATGTGTAATTTGTATGTGTTTTTATAGATTGAATTATTTTTTTACAGCGAGTTAAAAAAAAAACTGCTACGTATAGCCGATAAATAGTTGATAATACGAATAAGGATTTTTTTTTCCAAATTTAATTTGTCCATATTCTTAAGTTGTACAGGACACTCATTTTAATTTTAATTTTTGTAATGCATAAAAATTGTAGAAAATCAAAATTTACGCTTTACGGTTACATTATTAAAAAAATATTTTAATTGTAAATAAAAATATAATGAAAATCAGTTTACGGTTACATATTTGTATAAATTAAACAATTCTTTTTAATTAGATGGGGGATCTAATTAAAAAAAAAATTTTCTTCAGTGGATTATTATCGATTACACACACACACACACACTATATATATATATATATATATATATATATATATATATATATATATACATATCAGGTATTGGTACGACACACCACAACATCTTTAGCCAAAATACTAACCCCTTTATTAAGTTCTATTAGCTCCTCTTATATAAAAAAATCTGGCGAACTACTAACCCAAATACGTAACACAAACAGGAAAATCAAACTCCTAACTAGCTTTGATATTCAATCTTTATACACAAATATCCCCGTTAAGAAATGCATTAAACGTTTAAAGCAGCACATACATAAAATCAAGATAAACCTCACCTTACCCATTCTCAAAATAATCAAAATAATTGAAACCATTGTTTCTTTAAGTATAACATCTTATACCAACAACAATTTGGGCTCTCTATGGAGTCCCCATTAAACGGTATTTTGGCCTGCCTGTTTATTGAATGCCTAGAATCGAAACCATTTAAATATATTTTACCTAACGATATAAATTATTTTTGATACATTGATGACATTCTAATAATGTACACTAACAAAAAACAATATACACCACATTACTCAAAAATCAAACCAAGTTGAACCCACCATTAACTTCGCGATTGAACTAGAAAAAAAATCCCTACCTTTCCTAGACATCTTATTAATAAATAACAATATCAAACTAACATAAAAAGACCACCACAAAACAAACAGCAAAAATGACTACATACATTTCTATTCTAACCATAGCAATAAGACACAAAATGGCATACTCATAGGGTTTTCCTTAGAACCGTAAGAATCTGCTCTCCTAATTTTCTAAACGAGGAATACGAATACATAAAAAATCTTTACTTAATTTACAATACCCCTCTTCCTTCATACATCGTGCCAAATTAAATTAAACACACACACACACACACACACACACACACACACACACACATATATATATATATATATATATATATATATATATATATAATGAATAAATGAATGAAAAACAAACTTTAAATTTGCTTCATTTAATCATTGTATTGGTATTGTTCACACGCCTGGGATAAGACATCGAGTTTTTAATACGGGTGATCTGTATCATTACATTTGAATGCAACATGGAATGATCGTCAACATCTTGTGACAAATTAGGGAATTGGTACAACAATAGACAAGAACACCCTCCCTTAAATAATATACGAAAAGAAAAAAAACCAAGTCTTCTCATTATTACCCACAAACTAAACCTGGCCCCCACCACTGTAATTCAGATTATTGGCCCTTTCCATGAATAATAGTTTACAGATGTTCTAGATAATCTGTACAAAACCCATACGGATTTGAATTAAGGATTTTTCTTCTTGTCCTGACAAGACTACTTGCACGCACTTGGCATGAAGGTTATCTTCTTTCACCATTCCACCAAATGGTATATGCACAAACTGGAATTTGTCATGAAGAATGAGACGTACAAATTTCTCTTGGACTTTGAGCTCCAGACGGATCACCTTATCCCGGTCAGGAGATCAGACCAAGTGTTGATCAACAAGTAGAGAACTTTTCATCTCGTGGATTTTGCTGTCCCGGCCGATCACCGAGCGAAAATAAAAGAAAGCAAAAAATAAACAAATACTTGGACCTTGCCAGAGAGTTCCTGTACAGAAGCATTCCGACCAACACACGTGGTTTATTTGATGTGTGAGTGGGTAGGGGTATCAGTTTAATCAGAAAGTGATTAATCAAAGTATGAAGAAGATGTTAGAAGGCCCTGAAGACGTGTTACTGAAATAAAATAAAAACATTTTTAACAAACAAAATTCATTTTGCGGACCATCGTTTTTATAAAACATATAATTTTCTCCCGTTGGACCCATAACAACACTTATATATATATATTATATATATATATATATATATATATATATATATATAAATACTAATAATATCATTATTAGAGGATAAATAAAGGGTTTACCATTTTTTCAATCAAATTGAAATGACTTCTTCAGGACCCTACCCTATGTTAACTAAGTCGATCTAATTCCTTAGTTAAATTAAAGATATTTAAACAATATGGATACTTTATATATATATATATATATATATATATATATATATATATATATATATATATATATATATAACCCATTCGATTTTAATCGTCTATTTAGCTCTTTATATTGAGCACTTTTTAATCGGTTTTAGTGAAAAGATCCCGAAGTAATTAAGATTGTATACTTATTTACTTGGTGGATTTAATGGTAACTGTGATATATATATATATATATATATATATATATATATATATATATATGAAAATAAAATGGAAATTAATCCGACAGTATGAATATGATATAATGAAAAAACAAAAGAAAGTTGTAAACATCTTTTGTTTTTTCATTATATCATATTCATATATATATATATAACTATTTTCAACATGTCTGGAACTGGAGCCTCACCCTTAGATGCTGGTTATTGTCATACCCAGAACATCTCGTTTTTGGTGGGGAGGGTGAGGATTTTATCCCTCAGCTGGGAATACAGTCAGTGTATTCTAAGCCCCGCCGACGGACCCAATAAAGACAAGTTATATATGATTATTCTGTTCTTGGAAGTGTTCTTTTAATTACTTTTTTATTTGTAATTAAATTTTAAAAAAAAAACAGACCCGAGACCTGAGATGATTAAAAAGAACTCATGTTTTTTGTTAGTTTTTGTTGTGTTTTTTTTTTGTCTTGTTTTTTGTTTATTTCCTTTTGTGAATTTATTTAATAAGAAACGTTTTGAATATTGTTCTCGTAATGCGTTTAATGAGACGTCATGAGAAAACGGATGAGAAATTTATTGAGGGATTATGAATTTGTTTTCAATTTGCTTGGATTCAATCATGTAAAAAATCAGATTATCTTATACAACAAAAATTTAAACGAAAATGCCACTATCTATGAATACACATAAAGAAAAGCATAAATTTGTTCCATCCTCTCTTTCTTGCTTGCTTTATTTATCTTTCTGTCTCTGTCTCCTTCTTTCTGTCTGTCTGTCTGTCTGTCTGTCTCTCTCTCTCTGTCTCTCTCTCTCTCTCTCTCTCTCTCTCTCTCTCTCTCTCTCCACCTCTCTTTACGAAGATTATATAATTGGATACTATAATTGTTGAAGGATGCGTTTGCCGTGTAATGGTAATCATCATAAGAAATGGACTCCGCGACACGAGTTCAAATCTTGTACGACACTCTTTGCATTACAAATAGCACTAATACTCTTGGGAAAGGTATACATTCAGAAATGGGTAAAATCTGGTGGCTGATCAGTCCATGACCTGCAACACTCCCCTTTAGTCCTTACTAAGGCTAGACGTTCTGGTCACGTGAAGCACTAGTAACTTATATGATTGTCCTGGCTCTTTTTTTATCATCTATGTTGTAGAAGGCGGTGATTGAAGGTCATTGTGTCCTAGGTATGACGTTAAAATGCAATTAATGGGACTGTAGGTGAACGAAAATACATACAATTAAAAAGGGGCGTATAGCATAACGGTTATCGTCGTGTGAAATGGAGTTTAAATTTTACATAGCTGAACCAATTAAGAAGATATCTATCGGTTATCAATCTGGGTAGTATGGAGTACCTCTTCATCACCATTGCTCCCAGGTGCACTTTGATCCGGAATTGTAGAACCTGCTTGGGTCCCATCTATGCATTAAAGA
Source organism: Doryteuthis pealeii (assembly GCA_023376005.1). NCBI lineage: Eukaryota > Metazoa > Mollusca > Cephalopoda > Myopsida > Loliginidae > Doryteuthis > Doryteuthis pealeii. The sequence goes on along the minus strand of CM042144.1, from coordinate 105,002,663 downwards.
GAATAAGTGTGTTAAAAATGTATTCAAAATTGAGTTTTGAAAGAATATTGAATATCCCTAAACCATGAATAAAACCAAAAGTCTTCACTATGAAATAACCCAACAAGGGTTGAAATGCCGTGGAATCAACAAACAACACGAAACCAAACCAAACTCGCGCGCACACAAACAGAGAGACACACAAATGTATTAAAAAAATTTGAGCTTTGAAAGAATACTGAATACCCCTCAACCACGAATAAAACCAAACGTCTTCGGCATAAAATAACCCAAAAAGGGTTGACATGCCGTGAAATCCAACAAACAAAACTTGCGCGCACACAGAGAGACAAAAACACATAGGCGCGCACACTGGGGACACAACTGTTTCGACAAAGCTGTTTGCGTTTAACTTCACGCTTATTTATGCCCCAGGGAAAGTACATGAATCCATATGTTATTCCCACTACCTATGGGTAAAGTGGGCCACAATCTAAAAGGGGAAAAAAAAACTCTGAGTTCAATCTAGCTTCCCTCCTCTAAAAACTGACCTTATTTCGCGTTCTTCTAGTGGGAATGGGAGTTGGATAAATACATTTGCATTACACGCACACACACACGCACACACACGCATGTGCTCACACACCACACGCACACACACACACATGCACAGACATACATATGCGTGCACGCACACACACGAACACACACACACGCACACACACACACCACGCACGCACACGCACACGCACACACACACACACACACGCACACACACATGCACACACACACACGCACGCACACGCACACATGCGCGCATGCATACATACACGCGTACACAGAAACACACACACACAACTATATACAAGGTGTGTCATAAAAGTATCGAGATTGAAGTTGTATTTACCAAGATAGAAATGAACAATGAAAGGAACGTTAATTATTTCAGAATACAAGGTGTCTCGTATAAGTGACGAGTTTGAAGCCGTATTTATCAAGAGAGAAATGAATAGAACGTTATTTTTTCAGAATACAAGGTGTGTCATAAAAGTGTCGATCCTCGCAGGATGCCAATTAAAATCCCTACGTAAAAAAGACCATGTGTTGATCCAGCCACCCTGAAAATAAAAATAAATGTCTACTATCAAAAATTGTTAATCCCCCGCCCCACAAAAAATTTCATTTGAATTTTATTTCTTAATTATCTTCACGAATATAAATCAAATGTTCATTACTTTTGCTCAAAATGCAAGCTCTGGAGATAGCGAAGGTGTATATATTCATACTTACTTGATCGTTAATTGTTTTAATTTCGTAGTTTCGTCTGGACATAGACACACACATACATACACACAAGCTGTCCTTTATATATGTACAGAGGATGTCATCCCACACAATCAGTGATTATACTACTAGTCGAGTTTGAGAGATTCCTGCTACTAGCAATTCCCACCGTGTTGCAGATAGCCAGGAAGAGTTGGCATGCCGTAAAATCCAACCAATCAACCAACGAACCAATATTTCAAATATCACCTTGGCAAATAACAACATCAACAATAAACTCTTTCTAATCAAACCCTCTCTGGGTGACTGGAGACCAGCCCTAAGGAAGTCCAGAAAGAAACAAGTAATTGTGTCCCGATTTCGCATTGGTAACACCAGACTAACCCACTCCTATACTAAAACAAGAACAACAACCACAGTGTGAAACATGTCAAACACATTTGACTGTTAAACACTTATTCATAGAAGGCAGGGTTTTTGCTCACATCATAAACCGTTATTTTAATGCAAATAATATGAAATATCTATTTGAAAAAGTCAACATTGAAGACATTCTGTTCTTTTGAGGGAAATAAAATTATACCATAGAATATAGACATGAACCTAATGATTACCATACAACATAAATCTCCAATGGTGTTAACACATTGTTATAACCAATAACTACGAAAGTGTAAATATAGATACAACACATATATTACTTCCAAACAGCTAGGCATGCCATAACCCCAGACGGGTTGATATGCCGTTAAAATCAACCAACCAACCAACCAATTGGCAAATGTCTTAATAATTTTTTATCAGAAAAGAAATGTTAGTATTCTTCTTTATGAAATATCATTAATTCAATAGTTGCTCAATTGAACTGTAAACAGAAAAAGCGAAAAAAAAAATAGTGATATTTTAGTTAAAGACCCCAATTGAACTATGGAGGAAAAAAAGCAAATATTTACTGATAAAGTTAAAGACCTCGCCAACCCAACCTACATACCCAAACTCTATTCCCCACATTGAGGGTCCTTCGCCTATTAGCACTGGTCAAAGTTCAAGTAAACGAGACGCTGGATCTTATAAGGATTTCCAATGAAAGGCTTCACTAATTCACAACCCGCTACTACTGATGCAATTGATAATGACTTCCATGATATGGAGGCCTTAAAGAACATAATTACTTCTTTTTATTAATTATCGGTCCATGCACTGTTATAGCAGGTTAAGTTTTCTCGAATAAGAGAAGAATTAAAGTAACGTCGTCGGGGTGGCCTAAAGTCGATATCAGCCAGATAGCCATGGAGTCTATCCCCTTTTCATTAGCGTTAAACCAAGGAGATTGTTTCTTTTAGCGTCTGAGTTAGTGCACCACATCTACCATCAGATCCCTGAGCTACTCATACGCTGAGTTGGCGATGGCCCGTATCGAACCAGGAACCTTGTGGATCCTTCTTTATCCTGAATTTCTCTCATGCAAATGCAAGAGGGTAATCACAAATGTGGGCTCTCCAAAATATTTAGAAACCACAGAAACGTTTATTGTTTACTTTCAACCTCATAATTTTAAAGTTTTAACATGGATCCATTTTTTCTACATAATCACCATTTCAGTCGATGCATTTTACTTGGACGCTGTTTTTGTATGCCCATGTCATACCAGCTCGTCACCGTATCATTTTAAAAGCATTAAACCTCGTCGTCGTTGCAAACTCTCTTCACCACTTGCGGACGTTTTTGACATTCATGCACGACTTGTCATTCACTTGCGTTAACTGGCGATGAATTTTAATCGGTTAAATGCTTTTTTTCCCTTCGTGCAAAACCAGAATAACTTCGTAAAATTTACAATCGGGATGGTCCATCAAAAACGTCGACAAAAGCAATAGCCGCACGAACAGTTTCCCGGCGCCTTTGGTGCTTTGGAGATCTTATTTTTGGGATTAAGCTCGTAATTTTCGAAACCCTTTCAGTATACCTTTATAAATCATGAGTTATTCGGCTGAGTGGCCTATTGGTGGTATCAACCGGACAGCGAGGGAGTCTATCCCATTTTTACTAGGACTAGACAAGGGAAATTTTTTTGCTGATGTAAAGCTTTCGGATGCTTTACCGCACTGGTCAAATTACCCAGTCTGTGCTAATCATGTGCTGAGTTGTTGGGGTCCATTATCGAATTTGAAACCTTGTGAATGCTCAACTGACTGAGCTAAACCGGTTCCTCTATAAATAGTGATAAAGTAAAACCGCCGGTGTGGCCTATTGTTGATATCAGCCGGGCAGCGAGGGAGTCTATTCCCTTTTCACTAGGGCTATACCTCGGATATAGTCTATTGCGTCTGAGGTGGAGCGCAGCATCTATCAACAGCCCACACTTTACCGCACAGATCCAAGCTAGCACAGCTTGGATCTGTGCGGTAAAGTGGGGGTGTGTTACTCATGCGCTGAATTGACCAGGGCCGGTATCGAACCCGGGACCTTGTGATTCCTAGGCGGAAGATCTACCGATTGAGCTAGATTTACAAAAAAATTCTGGATAGTCATAATTTCAAGAGTTGTTTTGGCAACAGATTTTTTCTTCTTTTGCAGTGAGAAGGTTTAAGATAATTGGTTCTACATCCGCCTTAAATGTGCACAATTCTGAGACGGTGAGAAGGATTCTCTTTTCTACGGATAAAGGTAGCAAATGGATGCAAAGAAATGGTCTTAACAGCACTGAAAGGATTCTCTCCAATTCTCTCTCTTCTTATCACAGAAATCAGTGTCAAGCTTAAATCCATACTAGCCTGATTTAACTTTTTGCATATTTTAAACCGCTCACGGCGGCTACACCACCTCTACAATCCTACCGTAAGATATCAATGTTCAATATCAGTGATAAATCATATATATATATATCTATTATCTATATATATATATATATATATATATATATATATGAGGAAAAAATGAGTAAAGAAAAGAAATGTAGATGGATAAAAATGAATTTTATCGATATCACTTTTAATCGATATCACTTACACATGTGTTTCGGTCTGTTTATCAAAATGTATA
>CM042144.1:104983358-104995858 GCA_023376005.1 Doryteuthis pealeii | reverse complement strand
TTTCTATCAATACGACTTTATGAAAATTTATAATTATTTGAGTTCGGGTTTTATATAATTTATATGAATGAATACTGATTCATGAATATCTTTTTAATTTTTACCTTGTGTCACATCCAAACCGTGGCGAATGGATTGAGTAAATTATATAGATCTTTTTTGCTGATAAGCACGGGCTAGTTTAGCTCAGTTGGTATAGAATCCGCCAAGGAATCGCAAGGTTACTGGTTCGATATCGGCCCTCGCCAACTCAGCGTATGAGTAGCATAGGGATTTGTGCGGTTAAGTGAGGAGGTGGTGGTGCATCTGGCACTCCACCCCAAACACTAAAAGAATACTTTTGGTCTAGCACTAGTGAAGCGGATATAGGCTCCCTCGTTGTCTGGCTGATACCGACATTAGGTCGCCCTGCCGACTTTACTTACTTACTTTGCAGATAACACCTTCATTTTCAACACAACATATGTCATTCCTTGTTGCACAACAATAAATAAATAAATAGATAAAAATAAAAAAGGAAGAAAAAGAAAATAAATCCATTTTTACTCTCATCCTCGTAACGTATGGTAGGTGTGGCGCTCCACCTCCCATGCTAAAATAATCTCCTTGGTCTATTTTTTTCTAGTTGATTTGTCCTTGTCCAAAGGGGATAGACTCCCTCGCTGTCTGGTTGATGTCACCATTAGGTCGCCTCGCCAATTTTACTTACTTTGCTGATAACCCCTTCATTTTCAACACAAAACATTTTATTCCTTGTTGCACGACCAAAAAAAACAAAAAGAAAAAGAAAAAAAAAAAAAAACAAATGAAAAAGAAAAAAGAAAGAAAGAAAAGAGAAAGAAAAGAAATCCCTTTTTATTCTCATTCTCGTAAGACCTAATTCACTCAGTCAACAGTCATCATCTTCATTTCCTGTCCCCCCCCCACTCATGTCATTATTTCTCCTTCGTACACGATCCGTTAAGTAGTCTCTCACTGTCTCATTCACACACACAATAAATCACTGACCACTAATAATCTTGCCAATACGCACGGCAGTCAGTTATTAGTTTCCTCAAGATATTCCCGTTCAATTTCCCGCTTCTTCTCTATTTTAGCGATTTCAATCAGCAGCACACTCTCACTCGCAATTGCGCGCCAATTTCGTATTCACTAATTCATTCGTACACACTATTATTCATTGGCAACCTCTTTCTTGTAATCCATTTAGTCACCCACGCGCATGCGCAAAAAATAAAGAATTAATAAAAATAAAATAAAAAAATGTATTAATGAAAAAGGTAAAAAAAGCAACCCTATAAAAAAAAAAAAAAAAATGAAATAAAATAAAATAAAGAGTGACAATAATCTAGTGTTTTATACCAGGAAAGAGAAACCCCTTTCAGAGAGAAAAGTTTGGCGGGCCACAAATGCAATTTACCTCCTGTTTTTGATAGGATGCCCTTATTAGTAAAATGTGCAAAGAGTCTGTCAACGAAGCACCACATTATCCCGGCCTTTTTTCTTTCCATCGCAAGTTCTCTCCCCTTTTTTCCCCTGGCCTCTGCGTTACAGATATTATGTTTTGTTCACTTTCCATTTCTATTCACAGAATCCATCTACATCCGCGAGCGTGCTGCCTGTGTTCGTATGCGCCTTGCAGTGTGTCTGTTTGCATACGCGTATTGGTCTATGTGTGATTGCAGTTTCTCCCCCTCTCTCCCCCTCTCCCTCTCCCCCCTCTCTCTCTCCCTCACTCTCTCTCTCTCTCTCTCTCTCTCTCTCTGTGGAGATTGTTCGCCCTTCACTAGTTTAAACAGTTTGAAGAAAGCATCTCCCCCCCCATCGCCGATATCCCCGTGGCATCTTAGCGTCAAGTATTTTTGCTCACTTAATTTTTCATGATTTTATTTCGCAACAAATTAGAGCCCATCAAAACCGACAACAACCTTCATTGTACGGGTTGATGTAATTATTTACATTATGCCATCTAATTTTATTTCTGCAATTTTGAAAAGGCTGGCCAAGTCGCTGTTATTAGTAAAGTTAATGACATTTCATTAATGAAAACAGCATGAAAAACAACTACTCAACAAAAAAGACAAAAAACAAAACAAAAAAGAACAACAATAACGTAATAATAATAATAATAATAATAATAATAATAATAATAATAATAATAATAATAATAATAATAATTCCCAACAGCTTAATAACAGCAATATCATCCATAATGGTAATGCTACTGTTAATGAAAATGTAATTTGGAATTTCAAATAAAGCCCTTACAAACACACTGCCAATAACAAAAGTTACAAGACAGGACCTTCATGCAATCCTTGACTGACCTGACCAAAATAAACTGCCTCACTGATATTCATAAGAAAAATATAATAAATAATAATAATAATAGCAATAATAGTCGTAGAAATAATAATAATAATAATAATAATAATAATAATAATAATAATAATAATAATAATAATAATAATAATAATAATACTTAGACCTTGCCAGAGAACTAAAAAAACTGTGGAACATGAGGGTTAAGGTCGTGCCGATTGTGATTGGGGCCCTTGGAACAATTCCAAAGAGGTTAGAAAGGAGTCTGGATGAATTAAAAACCGGAGGAAGAATCGAGACCATCCAGAGTACAGCATTATTGAGATCGGCTGGAATACTCAGAAGAGTCCTGGAGACCTGAGGAGACTTGCTGTCACTCAGCCTCCAGTAACCACCGGCTTCTGCAGGTGTGAAAAATCGAATGGAGTGAAATAATAATAATTAATAATAATAATAATAATAATAATATATAAAATAATAATTAAAAACTAAGATCACTTATCCAGCAAAAAACTAGTGTGAGAAGGTCGTGCGATTGTGATTGGGGCCCTTGGAAACAATTCCAGAGGTTATGAAAGGAGTCTGGATGAATTAAAAAATCGGAGGAAGAATCGAGGACCATCCAGAACAGGCACTATAAATCTGCCAGAATACTCAGAAGAGTCCTGGAGACCTGAGGAGACTTGCTGTCACTCAGACTCCAGTGAAAACCATCAGCTAAACTGATGTGAAAAAAATAAATAATAATAATAATGTAGACTATGCGGTGAAGATGAGACTGTAAACCATGTACTAAGACAATGTGGCAAACTAGCACAACGGGAATACAAAACTAGGCACAACTGGGTTGGGAAGGTGATTCACTGGGAATTATGCCAAAAATATAATTTTGACCATACAACAAAATGGTATATGCATAAACCAGAATCTGTTCTTGAGAACGAAACGCATAAAATCTCTGGGACTTCGAAATAAAGACGGATCACCTTATCCCAGCAAGGAGACCAGACCTAGAGTTGATTAACAAAAAAGAAAGAACTTGTCAATTGGTGGATTTTGCAGTTACAGCAGATCACAGGATGAAGCTAAAGGAGAATGAAAAAATGGACAAATATCTGGACCTTGCCAGAGAACTGAAAAAGTTATGGAATATGAAACTGAAAGTGATACCAATTGTAGTTGGTGCACTTGGAACGGTCCCAAAAGGATTGGAAAAGTGTTTGGAAAGTTTGGAAATCAGAGGAAGAATTGAAACCATTCAGAAAACTGCACTGTTGCAATCTGCCAGAATACTCAGAAGAGTCCTGGAGACCTGAGGAGACTTGCTGTCACTCAACTCCAGTGAAAGACCATCAGCTAATGCTGATGTGAAAACTCAAAAGGAGTAAATAATAATAATAATAATAATAATAATAATAATAATAATAATAATAATACCATAGTGATCAAGAACTTTAAAAGCAAAATATGTTTTTGACTGATATATCAGTGCTAACAGATGATAAAATATTAATCAATGAGTACAATAAATAGTAAGTGCAAAGACCTGGAAAAAGAAATGGAAAAAAATGTGGCCCCTTAAAACTACCACCGTGTCAGTAATAACCGGAGCCCTGAGTAGGATCAACAAAAGGGACAGAAAAACACAGTAACAAGATATCTGACAATCCCAGCCAATAGGAAGTACAAAAGATGCACTTTGTAGAATTGCTCCTCTAATTAGAAGAATATTATCAATGCGTGTGGAGAAGGAACACACACAAATCACAAAGAAAACATAAAAAAAACAACGAAAAAAAAAACAGCATAAATACATAGAATACACATAATAAAAACCTACCCCCCCCCGATAAAAAAAACCTATGTCTCATGTGAAGACCCGGTGAGGGATTGTGGGTAAGCGAAAGTAAAGCTGAAAAACTAAAACAACAACAACAACAACAACATCATTCCGTTCTTTTTTATGAAGATATAAAGGGAAGAAAAGGGACATGCAACACAAAATATATATCAGGAAAGAAAGAAAGAAAGAAAGAGGGTCGGAGAAAGATAAGAGAGAAGGTGAGTGCACGGAAGAGATAACGCTAATCTGTTTCAATTGAACATAATAAAAATATACATAGAATAATATACATAGAATATATATAATTACTACATTTCCTCTCTCTCTCTCTCTCTCTCTCTCTCTCTATCTCTCTTATATATATATATATATATATATATATATATAATATAATTACTATACACACACACATAGATATATAATTACTACTACATACACATATATATATATATATATATATATATATATTATATATATATATATATATAATGTGTGTGAAATAAAATTGGAACTTAATCCGACAGTGTAAATATGATATATTGAAAAAACAAAGGATGTTTACAAATGCATGGGCTCATCAGGAGAGAATGTGCAAACCGTTTCGGGGCCTTCCTCTCTACGGTTTAAAAAGCAACACCGGCCCTCCTCACTGATGATGTGAGAACCCTAGTAATATCTGCATCGACCGCACGTGGATCGGTCTTCAACAAAAATAAGACGGGAAGAAATGACCGTTAGCAAAAACAGAACGCTGCTAGTCAAAAGTTGGAATTATTCAAAAGAAAAAATGCACTGTCTGTATTAAAAATAAAATGAATTTTATTTAAAAATAAAATGTTAAATAAGTATATATATATATATATATATATATATATATTATATATATATATATATGGAGATTTTGTGCTTAATTAAAGTGATACCTAATTTGTTAATTAATCAATTATAATTAAATGAATTATGCGTGCATATCGGTTTAAATGTAAAGCATCATCTCTGTATGTACATTTCAGTCTTTAGGCCTCATCAGCAGAGCTGTAGACAGGACAGTGCTTTGTGTGCGAATCACGCACAAAGCACTTCATATATATATATATATATATATATATATATATATATATATACGGCCGCCAACTCAAGCGTAAACGCAACGCTCTTCTAAGGAATGGAGCACTTTGTGACGGCCTTTACACACAAAGCGATGTGTGTATTAAAACAGTTAAAATCCCCTTCCCATTTGTAAGTGAAGACAGCCTAATGGTTACGGTGCCGGACTGACACCCAACCGATCGGATTTCAATTCCGGCTGTAGGTAGCTTACAAAATGTCTAGCCACACTGAGGAGACTTGATAAGTCGAAACACGTGTCTGTGGATGACCCTATATATATATATAATTACAACATTCCTATATATAATAACTACATTCCCTAGGTTTTTGGCAATGACCCGATGAAGGATTGTAAAGAACCGAAACTAAAGCTGAAAAATAAAAAAGACAAAAGCACCACCAACCACCAACAACAATAATAATAATCTATATACTAATACTCTTGTTCCTTAATCTTCCGACATTTGTCATCTTTTAATACACTCTGGTTAAAAATGAGACCGTCCAAATGAATGTTGTCACCTCAACTGAATAATGGACCATTAGTAGGAGAAAGACAGAGAGAGGAGGTGAGCGCGTGGAAGAGATGACGCTAATCTTTTTTGAAAAGATTAAACGAAAGAAAGAAAAAAGAGTGTATGTGTGTGTGTGTGTGCGTGTGCGTGAGAGAGAGAGAGAGAGAGAGAGAGAGAGGGGGGGAATAGTTAAAACAAGATTGTTATACTTTTTACATATTGAACTATTTGGTAATAGCTCTTAAGTAAACATATCAAACGTCGTAATGATTAAATTATCATACTGTGGTATATCCACAGGCCCTGCTAATAATAATAATAATAATAATAATAATAATAATAATAATAATAATAATATACTTATATCTTATCAGAGAGCTGAAAAATCTGTGGAACATGCAAGTGGAATGGTTCCCAAAGGCCTGGAAAAAGTCACAGAGGGAATTGGAAATTTGAGGAAGCATTAGAGACCATACATACAGCAGCATTGTTAAAATCGGCTAGAATACCCAGTAGAGTCCTGGACACCTAAGAAGACTTGCTGTTAAGTGCACTCCAGTAAATGACTACCAATTATCACTAGAGCGAAAAACTCGCAAGGAGTGATATGATAACGAAACATTGTACAGGTTTGTTTTGTTTTACGGCATATCAACCTCAGTGGGTCATTTAATGCCGATAAAGTTTTGAAATAAATCAATTCTTAATGGATAATACAATTTTTTATTAACACATTTTTCTATTTAACGCATAGATGGGACCCTAACAGGTACTACCACTCCGGGTCAGAGTGGACCAGGGAGCAATGGTGATCAAGGGGTGCTCCCAAACCCCAAAACTAGAACCTCACCATCAGATAGAGTTTAACGTCATTCCCAGGACATGTAGACCCGCAGCCACCGCCTTCTAGCACCCATATGATAAAAAAGGGGTTGGGGCTTGCCATAAGGGCAATAGGGTTGGGAAAATCATATAGGTGCTAGGGCTTGACGTGACCAGCCGATTGATCAGAGGGGGCCTCTCAGACCGCCCGTCTAGCCCAAGATAGGGCCAAATTGGAGTATTGCAGGTCATGAACTGCTCATCCACCTGGGCTCTATCCTGAAGCATCACGGGTCGCCACCCACGGCCAACAGGTGGCCCCATTGGGGGAATCTTAACCCATCTGCAGTGGTGCAGTCGGTACATTCTAACGCCCCAGCCGACAGGGCGGAATAAAGATGAGGATAATATTCCGAACAATCCTAATTATACTAATATCAAACATTTTTGGGTGATTCTTCGGGTGTAATCAATCCTGATCTTTTCCTTTGAATCTATTTGTTACCTACGTAATGCTGTTGGATAGAGCGAGTTTTCTGCTAAATTAACAAGCACCAAACACAAAATAATCAGCAATGAACAGTATCCTGCATGCTGCTCTCGTAATTATTTGTAAGAAAAGAGGTGTCCTATTATTTTTCCCCTGCATTATTGACATCGTCGTTGCCATGAAAAATATTTGCGTAATCCATATTCCACCGACCCAATTTGCAGAGATCAGCTGATCAAGGCACTTTTTTTCTTTCTCCATGTTTGACGAAATGTGGCCTATCACTCGCATCGCTGTAGTCATTGCTTAAACACATTGTCCACCGCTTTTCCCCCTCCCCCCCTCTCTCTCTCTCTCTGTGTCTTTCTCTTTGTTTATGTTCTTAAGCATTCACCGTCACGCTTCTCTGCTTTCACACAAGGCGCTATTTTGCCAGTCTGCCGCCCAGCTGCTATCTGTAACAAAGAGGGATCTGTTAGTAGCAGGAAGTTCTCAAACTCGGCTAAGTAATATACCTCGTTGGTGTTGTGAGCTGACATAGTAAAATAAAAGGCATTACTTTCATAGTAACTCGCTTACGAGAGAAGCATGAAGCATGCTGCCACTGATCACCGACCAATATATATATATATATATATATATATATATATATATATATATATATTTACTCAAAAAATACTTTCCGTCCATGAGCATCACGAATCGCCACCTACGGTCAACTGGTGGCCTCGTTGGGATGTATTCTACAGCCTCAGCCGACAGGGCAAATTTCTTACTGGGTACTCCATACTTCTGGATATGTCTTCATTCGTTCCCTCCGAGATTCTTTTCTTCCCCCTTTCACTAAAACATTGTGACAGCAGTGGCAATAGCTCACCACACTATATCTTAATATAATGGAGATTGTGGGATTTTTGTTTGTAACCGAAGCTATATTAATACCCATGTCACAATTCCCTTATTATTTTTATTTAAAACCCAATTATAGATACAATTGTTTTAAATTATCAATACTGTTGGCCTTATATACATACTAATAACATGCAATTGTATTTATATATACAACAATATAAAGTTTACAGTGTAAACGGGAAGGCTAATTTTCATAGTGATATTAAAAATTTGATTTTAATAGATATGTGCTCGGTATTTTTGAGTGCTAATTGTTTGGTTTTATTTCGGGGATAAATCTTTAAAAAATCCATTATCAAAAAGAAATAACTATCATTTTATTCTTTACTTCCTTTTTTTAACTAAGTAGTTAAATTAGGAAAATTTAGCAATGAAAGACGGGAGTGGTAGAAGAGTAAGTTTCAGTAGTTCTATTTTATGATTTTATCCCACCCCCTCTGTTTAATTTTTTATCTGCATTCTTATTTAGTTTCATTAGCCTTTCCAATTTAATATAATATTCTATTACATTAAAACTTAAATCCTTGCACCCGGAGGATGCATATATTTGTCAGTAAAAATGATGTCTTGCTTTTGAAAGACATTATTTTTTAAATCGCTCTGGATTTGGAAGCCAGTTATTCCATATTTTCTCTACCCGGGGGCCTTGCTATCAAAATCCGGAAGCTTAGGTTTTAATACATTGTTCATTTCGGTATATCTGGGCGAGGAATTTTGTGGGGAATAGAATGTTGTAAAGTAGGATTTGCTTAAAAGTATTTACTACAAAACTGTCGACCTATTTAGCCTGCTGCTCTGTGGCAGTCTTCAGGCAAGGAAGTATTTTGAAAATGATGCAAATGATGTAAATATGGACAAATGAGTGAGTTTGGTTAACCGTATTCGCGCATTATCTGCTTGTTTTACGTGTTTGCGTAAGTAATGTCGAATGCGCCTGTTCTGTTCGTGCGTGTGCGTATGCTAGCATGCGCGCACACATGAAAGTACGTAAGGACTGCGACGTCATGATTACATCAACGCGCGTGTGTTCGTATGAATGTGCGTATTTGTGTTTGGTGTTCATGGTGATGTATAAGGTTTTTTGTGATTAATAGAACAGGTGCATACGACATTACACACGCAAACACGTAAACAAGCAGGTAACACGTGAATACGCTTAACCAAACACACAAATTTGTCCATATCTATATCATTTGCATTATTTTCAAATCACTTTTGTTGGCTGAAGACTGCCACAGAGCAAGAAACCATATGGAAGCAAAATTGTTCCAATGATAATAAATATAAGCTAAACCTTTTTTTATCTATTTACTATCAACGATCTATCACAGATATTGAGCACTCTTCTAATAACACTGTACATTGGATTACTACCGCTTCTTCAAGTATAATAGTGCCAACCATACACATTGATATATATATATATATATATATATATATATATATATATATTATATTAGGACACGTAAAAGCGAATTCATCATAAAAGCGATGGAAAGAATTTATATATATATATATATATGCAGCTCTTTTTAACACTTCACAGGATAAATTAAAAAAACAAATGACGTAAATTATATAAATCTATTTTTTACATTTATTAGATTTGATTTCACTTCAATAACTCAATTACATTCACCAATTTTGTAATCTGAGAAAATATTTCATTACAAACGAAAGCATTCTCTTTATTTTGTTTTTCTAGCAAACAGGAACTTAAATCTTCAAATTTCAAACCACTTTCTGTAAAAACCGACAGGCTGGTGTACATTTCCCCTTCGGATTACTCGTTTGAACAGAAACCAAAGTCAACATATTTAGAGCCACATACTAAACACACACACACACACACACACACACACACACACACACACACACCACACACACACATAATATATATATAATATATATAAATATATATATATATATATATATATATCAGTGTGTGTGTGTGTGTGTGTGTGCAAGTTAGATCAAAATGGCAGGGCCTTTATATATATATATATATATATACTAGACAAAAAGTGACACGTTGGGTCACCCGTTAAGTTCTCGCTAGATGATTGGGATTAGGAAAAAGAGTAGGATCTGCCAAAATATCATCTGCTTTTCATTTTAAAAATGAATTAAAATTCATTAAAACGATTTAAGGTCAAGTTTTAAGTCGAAAAAGTAACATAATGAGCATAAGCAAAAAAGCAAAATAATGTTACACATTTAATATTATATTCCCATCTGTTTCAAATCATTTATTTTATCTACATTCTTTATTTAGTTTCTTTAGTGTTTTTATTTTATTTATTATAATATTTTATAACATTAAAACTTAAATACTTGCATCCGGATGGCGCATATATTTGTTAGCGTAAATAGTTAAAAGAAAGTACTATAAAAATATAATGTACTTACAATGAATGGTCGTTTGGAATGAAGCATGAGAAAAATTTTCTGGTATATTTCAGTAAACCTATCGCTTCAAAACATATTTCTCATTCTCACTATCAGTTGAAGGGAAATGATTCCCGAAATATAATGTATAAATATTTATTTTAATGGGAATATTGGATTTGATATTGTTGTTGGGTTGTAAGGGTTAAAAATAAGACAAACGACAAACGACTGGTAACAATGGATACAAATGTATTGAACAAAAAGGGAGTATAAATTACAAAGAAAGTGGAGATTGCGTACCCATACAGTTACGAGCTGACTCGCATTTGCTTCGTGTCAAGCCACAATTGTTCCTGATACTTATAGTAATCGTCGGCGCAGTCCATTTATATCACCTATAACAGATAGCTATTCATCAGCTCTCCCTCATGAGCGGCATGCGACACAAGGTCAATTCCTTAAGCGGAGTTTAACAGGTTTGAATTCAGAGTTTTCTTCTACTAGACTGGTTACCTACCTAAGGTTAAAGCGCCCAGTAAAGCCTAAAGCGTCCAGTAAAGCATAGCTGTAGGAAGATTAGTTTATTTCCCAAAGGTATTAGGGCTATGGGAAATGCAAACAGCCTCGTCCAAGATTTGAACTCACGTCGATTAGTACATTTCCTACGATTCGAACCATTTCACCACATGCCTCCATACATTGATATACGGGGTAATGTGTAACGAGCAGAACAAATTAAATTCGTAAGTCTAGGTATCCCAATATATATATATATATATATATATATATATATATATATATATATATGTGTGTGTGTGTGTGTGTGTGTGTGTGTGTGTGTGAGAGAGAGAGAGAGAGAGAACAAAAAGTGATAAGACAAACAGGAATATTTCTTTTATGTTTTTTATTTTCCTAAACTAGTTTCGACCTTAGGTCATCGTCATTGTTTTTAGTAAAGCTTAAAAAATTAAAATACTTTTTAAATGTTGGACAAGCCAACATAATCCGGACAGAGAAATGTATTAGAAGTGGCGAGTCCATTTGTTTTGTGAAAAAAACCTCTTTAGTTAAGTTAAATTCGTTTGAAAGTTCTTATATATGTGTGAGGAAGTTTTTATCAAAAGTTGTGTATATCCATATATGTACACACACACAAACACACAAAATATACA
Source organism: Doryteuthis pealeii (assembly GCA_023376005.1). Taxonomy (NCBI): domain Eukaryota; kingdom Metazoa; phylum Mollusca; class Cephalopoda; order Myopsida; family Loliginidae; genus Doryteuthis; species Doryteuthis pealeii. Next base: position 104,984,281 of record CM042144.1, on the reverse strand, counting down.
TACGTATATATATATATATATATATATATATATATATATATATATATATCAATGGTAATATTATGGATTTACACTCATAACTTGAAGTTTCATGGTAATGCAATCATCAGATGAGTCCAATGGTTGAGATCTTAAAAAACAGTCGTATAAACCTGCTCTGCTTTATTAACAATGAGCACCTTTCGATGCAAATACTTTTCTCATTTTTCATTCTCTATTCATTATATATATATATATATATACTTACATATGTGTGTGTAAGTATGTCTCGGTACTGGGCGCTTGGTGATGAATTTTCAGGTAAGTTAGGGAGTCATTTATTTGAAGTGGGGTGGTCAGTGTTTTTTAAACAAGAAACTTGGTACTCTGCCCGGGCAATAAGGTTGTGCTGATAATAAATGTGGAGGTCAGTAACACCTGGTTTAGGTGTTACTGACCCCCACATTTATTATCGGCATAACTTTATTGCCCGGGCAAAGTATCAAGTTTCTTGTTAAGACCGAATGAATTAAAACTTTTTATCTTTTTAATTCATCTGTATTCATGGTTTCTGATTGCAGATATTTAATGCTGTCGTCTTTTTCAATTCTTATATATATATATATATATATATATATATAATAATATAATATATATATATATATATATATAAAATGGTGTGGTTATTTATGGGCGATATTGTTACAATCATAAAGCTATGATAATTATCGGTTTTTATTTATCATCGCTTTTTCATCATTAATTAATAGTTATTATTCGATAAAAATAAATTGACTAATTTAAATCCAAACTTTGGTCTCTTTAGTGGTGACAGCGAACGATAAAGTGAGTGCGTGCGTATGTGTCTGTTAGAGAGAGAGAGAGAGAGAGAAGAGAGAGAGAGAGAGAGAGAGAGAGAGAGAGAGTTATCAAAACTTTGTTTT
>CM042144.1:104958358-104978358 GCA_023376005.1 Doryteuthis pealeii | reverse complement strand
AATCGTCGATCTACAAAAGTGTTCGGTTTCTGGTAATTAACACGGGTGAAATGATCATCAACCAAAGGTTCTGCTTAACACAAAGGAACAAAGACCTTCAGTAGTGAAGTTTTACAAACTATTTAAACTGAAGCGTATACGATGTACAAAATATTCTTCAAAATTATAATTTTGATCCAATCAAACGAAAACTAAAAAAACAAAATTAAAATATCTTGTAAAAAAAACATTGGTAATTAAACTCGGAAGCAAAGGTTAATAAAAACATCTCAAGACTATTATTATTGTAGCGTATCCAATTCTCACAAGGTAACTGACATAACTTGCTGAAAAGAGTTAAAAGAACTAAGAGGTCTATATATGGTTTTAACCTGACCGTGCTGTGTATTTGATTGGTTATTTGGAACAACCGATCAAATGCGCTGTAGAATGGTCTACACTCTTCTAAAATCAATAATAGCCAAATATTCTTCTAGCGTTCAAAGAGAGTGGATCAGAGTTTCATCTCTAATTAGGTCCACCTGGTGAGGGGAGTATGATGTTGTAAGACCTGAAATACCTGATGAACCAAGGAATTGACATCACAGATGACGCCCTCCAATAAAAATAGTAATAAGCTTAAAAATTAATTTTATTAGTTAAGTATTTCCTTCAATCTCATAGTTTATACAAGTACCGATCAAGTCTCTTCGTGGCTGTTACGTCTGACTAGGCCAATACATAAAAAATATTAACTATTCGTAAAATATACAGATCGAATCTGGAAAGGAGACAGCTAATAACATGTCAGTTTTATCGATGGAACAGATATGATGTTGCAAAATCCGAAATCTGTAAACATACTGGTGTAACATCACTAATAACCTCCTTTAGTGCATTTCGGTGATGTTTGACAAGACATCTAAAAACGAAAGAAAGATATAATTTACGATAGTTGTTTATTTTTAAATTTATTCAGATTTCAAAGATAACAAGAGTTAACAGTTGAACTGTTACCCAATTAACACCGGAGAGAGAATCTTTTATTGAAGAGAGAAAATAGATTTTCTTTGCAGACGGCCACTGCAGAGTGTAAAATAAACAAAGGTAAAGATGAAAGTAACGGAGAAAAACATTTGAAGAAAACAGAAACAATTTGAGATTGTTTGATCGAAAATTTCGACACAATAAAATTTCTTGAAGTGGGAGTTATTTTGCAAAAGAAAAAAGCATTTTATGTTTTATCTCCTCGGAACGAAAAAAAAAAAACCACACTTCTGTGAAGTTTAATTATGTTGTTATATCTTGCGTAAGTTTGAATGAAGAGTCATTGGCTGTAATAATATTGAGGACTAAGATTTTCTCTCCAGAGAAGGAAAATAGGATTTTCTAAAAACATTTTCATACTCATATATAGTAAATTATTTACCTCGCATCCCACGTATACGGGTGGGACACAAGGTCTTTTTAATGTGGGACCGCCCACGAGCCGAAGATCATGGGATGGTAGGTGCAAAAAATGTGTAGATCCCATCGGCATTCCCCCTTAAGTAGGGCGCCTCATGCACTGGGAAATAAACCCAGCCCTGCCCCTTTAAATCAAGGGGCAAGTATTGCCTTGGGGAATAGCCACCTAGGATCTATGCCCTTAATTACTTAACCGGTCCAGGGCCGAAGACAATGGACACAGGTCCCGGGGGACCAGGTAAGTTTATGTAGTTGATTATATTCACGTTTTTCTGAATACCGGGATCAATAATTTAATGATGTAATTATTTCCACGTGTGTTGTTTTTTAAATTTTGTCGAGTTTGATACTTGTTAAAATTGAACATTCAAATTACATTTTTCCATATCTGTTTCGTATCTTTTTTGAATATTCTTTTTTTTTTTTTTTTTTTTTTCTTCAAAAGACCGTTTGGTTCTGGACACCTTTTATGTTTCACTTGTTGCTACAATGAGAACACGAGGAAAAGGTTTAATTTTTTTAAATACAATTAAATAAAAAAGGACTGAAATAATTCAAATTAAATCAAATAAATAATAGAATTAAATAGATAAAACGCGTAGAATGAATAAAATTAAATTGAAATGAATAAACATTAAATTAAGTAAATAAAAAAAACATAAAATATTTTTTAAATGTAGTCATGTATTTAATAATAATAATAATAATAATAATAATAATAATAATAATAATACTTGGACATGGTTAAGAAAGGGGAACCTCAAAAGAGAAACTGAATCACTTATAATTGCTGCACAAAATAATGCCATAAAGACAAACTATATCAAAGCGAAAATTGATAAGACCCAACAAAATAGTAAATGTAGACTTTGCGGTAATAGAGATGAGACTGTAAACCATATACTCTGCGAATGTAGCAAATTAACACAACGAGAATACAAAACTAGACATGACTGGGTTGGGAAGGTGATCCACTGGGAATTATGAAAAAATTAAATTTTGACCATACAACAAAATGGTATATGCATAAACCAGAATCTGTTCCTGAGAACGAAACGCATAAAATTCTCTGGGATTTTGAAACCACCAACAAGAAGACCAGACCTAGTGTTGATAAACAAAATAGAAAGAACTTGTCAACTGGTGGATTTTGCAGTTCCAGCAGACCACAGGGTGAAGCTAAAGGAAAATGAAAAAATTGGACAAATATCTGGATCTTGCCTGAGAACTGAAAAAGTTATGGAATATGAAGTTAAAGTGATGCCAATTGTAGTTGGTGCACTTGGAACAGTCCCAAAAGGATTAGAAAAGGGTTTGGAAAGTTTGGAAATCAGAGGAAGGATAGTAACCATTAAGAACACTGCACTGCTGCAATCTGCCAGAATACTCAGAAGAGTCCTGAAGACCTGAGGAGACTTACTGTCACTCAGACTACAGTGAAAGGCCATCAGCTAATGCTGATGTGAAAACTCAAAGGATTAATTAATAATAATAATAATAATAATAATATAATAATAATAATTATTATTATTATTATTATTATTATTATTATTATTATTATTATTATTATTATTTCGTCGCTGAGAGTTTGCATATACATGCAGATATATTCGTTTTAGTAAGCTATACTTTTTCAGATCCGGGGATACTATTAATTTCTGAGCGTCGACATTAGCAGTTATCGTATAGATTTTTTATAAGTTTCCATTTATATATTGATAAATGCTGGGAACACCCCAGGAAGCACCCGTTCTGGGGGTTTTGCCAACAATAGCCTTTATTGAACATATTGAATCAATTCAATTGTCTGTATGATAATCGACTGCTTTGTATTCGAATAATCAACACTATATTGATTACCATTGTCCAAGAAAAACACGACCATAACATATAATTAAGTACCACTTTATCCAAAAAAACATAGGGTAATTATCACCTATAGATGTAAACAATTATATATAGTACTCCCACGGTATATATATATATATATATATATATATATATATATATATATATATATATATATATATATATATATATATATAGACTTAATAATTACAGATACCGCATAAAAATACAGATCATAGCAAGCTCATCCCAGTCGAGCAACACTTCCGTCTAGATGACCATGACTTTGATAGAGACGCCAAATTTACCCTTATTGAAAGAATCCAAAGAGATACTGACACTAAATCTGTCATCAAAAACCACGAATACTGATGGATAAAAAAGATAAAAAGTTTTCATCCGTTTGGTTTTAATCAGAAAATAGACTCATCATTTTAACAATGGCAATAAAAATCGAGTCAACAACTATGAAGGGGGCCGCTGACACCTATATAAACAAACACTGACCGCCATACATCACACAAGCCACTTTTGATCCATTTAAAAATCTAAAAGTCACGCGCACGGTACCGAGATACACACATACACTCACATTCACACACATATATGTATGCACACGCATACATTTATATGTATGCATATATGGTCCTATACACAACTCCCAAGAACCCTCCTTCACATATATAAGAGCATTCAAAAAATAACCTACCTCAAAGAGGTTTTTCACGGAACAAATGGACATGCTACTACTAACACACTCTTCTACCTGGATTTTAATAGCATGTCAAACCCTTAAAAATACTCCAATTTTTATAGTTCTTCTACAATGTTCCCTATCAAAAAATCTAAAAACAATTTCTTCAAATCAGAAATTTTCTCCTGACGATGACCTAAGTTTGAAACTATTTGAGAATAAATAACATATAAGAAATATTCCTGTTTGTCTTATTACTTTTTGTTCATACTATATATATATATATATATATATATATATATATATGTGTGTGTGTGTGTGTGTGTGTGTGTGTGCGCGCGTGTGTGTGTGTTTGCATATGTGTATGCGTGCGTGTGTAAAAGGGTAGCATTTCTACACATTGTACACATAAAGTTGTATTTTCTTTTACAATATACACATCCCCTGATGATGGCCCATGATAGTGTAATATATTGCATTGACCGGCGGTGAACCTTGTAGATGAAGTTGACAGATACATCCCGTCGTAGATAAATTCAACAAGGTGGCTACTGGATGTCAGGAAGTGCATGAGTGTAATACCCGACGCATAAAAACAGGAAATGCGTGTGCGTAACCCATGGCTAATGGGAAACAAGTATGGCTGTTATGGTAGAGGAGGCGTGATCATGCGGGTCGTACGGGAGTTTTAAGACTATATAGAGCCTAGAATTGAGGCTGAATTTTCAGTTTTCGCTCGCTGATCAAACTCCCACCAGCTCCTTTTGTATATACGAACTCTCTGCAACGACTCACCTGCTCTGTAAAGCGTCAACTTTGAAGAATAGATACACATAATTATATTTTTATACAGGGTGGCGAAGAAGTCACTGAGGGATTTTGAACTTGAATAGATTCTTTATTTTTAAAGGTACCTTTATGGAATGTTAACATAATATGACGAAGACAATGGTGATTTGTTTGCAACAAAAAAAAATGAAAGAGAATTTATTTATGAAAAATAACATCTTTAAACGGTTAGCATTTTCAGCTTCACGAATTCGTTCCCTTTCCAAAACAGTATCCATGACGGATTGCAGGATCGCTTGATTACGATTTAATTCCATGGCTTCATTCCTGATGTTCTCCTTCAATTCTTGTAGAGTTTGAGGTTTGTTGATGTAAACATTTTCTTTGAGATACAATATCTGAAACAGAAAGAACAAATAATTATTAATGGTAAAATGGTAGCATTTGGCAACCCCTCAGTTAATTCTTGGCCACCCTGTACATATGAGCTCCTCGTTGTTTGTCAATATCCAGCGAGAGGTATACAACAATGGGACCGAAGGTATTTGGAAATATATTAGTTATGGCAAATCTATCAACCAATTCCGGCGTGATATTGTAACATCCATTCGCCCATTTACAAAGATTTTAACCATAATATGTAGGTCTATACTATTGAACCAAATATATCATAACATATAAATCCATAGTAGAGTTTAATAGGTTTGAATTCAGAGATTTCCTTCACTTAGGCCAATTACCATTCTAAGGTTAAATAGCACACTCTGTCTTATTATTTAGTCATAGCTGGGGGTAAAATAGTTCGATACATACCTTTCTCAATGGCAGTAGCTCAATCTAAAAGAGAACCAGCCTCGTCTAGGACTTAAACTCGTGTTGTCATTGTCCATTTACGATGACGATAACCATTGCACTACACCTGTCTCTAAAAGCAGTGTTTAAAAAAGTGTTAAGCAGAATCCTTGTGCCGTTGATTCGTTCGTCCAAGTCAAATAGGAGCACTGAACGCCTTTGAAGATCGGTGATTGAATAGTTAACTAACCACGTATTCGAGCGTGTTGAATGACTGATTGAATCCCCGCATAGTCTATAATCTTGTGTGCTGGCCTCTAGGACACCTCATATTAAAAGATATTCCAATTGTATGCATGCATTTAACAATCCCTCCGCACAAGCAGGATGTGACTCAAGATCAGTTTTTAAGCGGAGATTAGCAGGTTTGAATTCATAATTCACCTTCTCCTAGACCATTTTTCATACCAAGGGAAAAGAGCTCTTTCTGCCCTACTATTTATCCATAGATAAAAGGAGTATAGATTCCTACCTTTCCCAAGTGCATTAGCACTGGTTTCTACATATACCATTTGTTAGTATTGTGAAATTTCGGTTTTCTTGTACAATTCCCTGTAGATCACCTTACTCCTTCCCCATGACTGTTCTTGTGTTACATAATTCATAGGTAGCTCATAAATTATGTACGTACTATAGATAGATATTTTGAATCAGAGTTCGGTAGAGTCAAAATAACGGGGGTAGAGTGGAAAATTAGCCGTTACCATTAGCGTTAATGGCAGGTAATGACCTCGACTTAACCTTTCCGGAAACGCGCCATTAGATATGTAAGACATTAGTTTAATTTTTAGATCAGTTGCAACCAGTCACTCGATGAGAGAGGATGTCCTCTCGGGATTCGCTTTACAATCCGCGCTGTGTTGTGGACTGGGGTTGTTTAATAAAGATTTATGAAAACCAGATCTAGTCTGGTAGATAAGAAGGTCGACTGGGAAAAATTGTTACCATGCTAAATCTGTTTTTTTTTAAAGTTTAGCGTATCCTCTTTTGAAATTTGAAAACTTATCTTTTTAGCCCTCTGCGGATTTTTTTTTATTGAGGGCGGGGGCGAGTATGCAGATTAGATCTAGTCTGGTAGATAAGAAAGTGAAGCGGGAAAAAATTGTTACCAAAGTAAATTTGGTATTTTTTGAAAGCTGGGTGTATCCTCTTGAAATTTGAAAACTGTTCTTGTTGACCCCTGGGGGAAATTTTTTATTTGGTAGTGGGGGGGGGTAGTATGCAAACCAAATCTAATACCCAAGATGTAGGCATATAATACTTGTATGTGAACTAGATTGCTGCATTCACTTACTGTGTGACCGATTGTTTCATCTCTATTACAGAGGCATACATATGTTAGTATTCGTTTAGAATAAATAATAATGTAATGGTTGCAAGTTGAAAAATATGAACTTCAGAAAAATATTTCTAAATATATTTTACATATTTGTCTCTTTGTATTTGTTATTACGTTAGTTTTATATTTTGTCTTGCCATTTTTTTCTTTATCTAATTTAAGAGTTTTTTCATCCGTTAATCAAATTTCTCTTGTTTTCGCTTCTATTTCCTTTCATTCGAAACTATTTGATTTCGATTTACCCGGGAAATCGCTTTGCTGCCCCGCTGAAAGCATTTTTCTAGATAATTCAATTCACTCTTCAGGTTGAATAACATTTCATGCTTTTCTGGTTTTTGCTTTGGGAATAATCTTCTTTCTTTTATTGTTTCTGATTTTCTTCGCCATCAAAATTATAGAATGCATAAACAAAATGGCGGTTTCAGTTTTCTAAATTTTCTGAGATTTTGTTGCGCTTTATATTTATTAAAAAAAACTCACTATAAATTATTTCCACAAGAAGCAAAAATAGGGATATAAGTCTGCCCATTTAGTTGGATTCATACCATTCCCAAGGGTATCAGCGCTGGTTTTTGCACGTACCATTTGATAGTATGACCAAATTTTAGTTTTCCAGTTGCCTTGCACAATTTCCCGTAGATTACCTTAGCCACCTACTGGGCATGTTCTTGTACGAGGGGGAGTCAAAAAGTAATGCCATTTTGTTTAGGACAGGTATACTTACCAACACAGGAACATGTATCTTACATCTAAATGAAGCTGGTTCTCTGTGGATCACAATTCTCTCAATAGTAATGTTCCACCATCGAATGAGAGCATGTATCCCTGCCCCGTAAAATTCTATTGACTGTTCTTTGGGCCACAGATTTCACTACCTCGTCACTGGAATAATGTTTGCCTCTCTTTGAAAGAGAGTTTCATTGAACAAACGTTAAAAAAGAGGATATATTTTATAATGAAAATAAAGACACCACCTTCCTTCGTCCCTTCTTTGAGAATCACTTTGTCTTTCTTTTGATTTTTGTTGTTGTTGTTTTATTCTAGCAAGTTTCATTCAATAACTGATAGCAAAGAGCTGACAAAGTGACAACTTTTGCTAAAAGTTAACTAACATAAAATACTTACGATTATTTCTAGACGGATTTATGTTCGAGATAGGGTTGTGCATGAATCGTAGATAAGGAAATGGCAAATAAATTACAAAAGACCCTCTCAATGGTACCACCGGCTGGCAGTGCCTAGTGACCTGTGAGGACGGAATCCTAGTGGCCGAGCAGTCCACGACATAAAACACTCTACTCTGGCCCTTACTTAGGCTAGACGGGCAGTTGGAGAGACCCGCTCCGATGAATCGGCTGGTCACGTCAATCCCTAGTACTTATATGATAATCCCGGTTGTATTGCCCTTATAGAAAATCCATTATTTTCATATATGTCCTAGAGGGAGGTGGCGGAGTGTGTTAATGACCTGGTTATGACGTCAAACTGCAGTGGTGAGGTGCAAATTTTTCAGGTATGTGGAGGGTGGGTACCGGATCCTTGACATTATTCCCATCTCCACTCAGACCCGAAATGGTAGTACATGTCCCATCTATAGGTTAAATAAACAAAAAATGTGTTTTGAAATAATTTTGAATACCCAACAAGAATGAATAAAACAAAAACGTCTTCAACATAAAATAACCCAACAAGAGTTGACATGCCGTAAAATCAAACCAACCAAAAAAAGATACAAACAACCAATCCGTTCACTACGCGTAACATCTGATGTAAGATCGCAAGTATGTAGCATCCAGTGAGGATCGAACTCGCTACTCAGAAGTATTATGTGTAATAGTATGGCCGTTTCCTAGTAAACTCATTACCAAAACGATTCTTCATTTCTTGGTATTTGGGGGATTTCTTAGCATCCCTTGTATAAAATGTGACATAAATGTAAAATAAATATATGAAGAAAAGGAAAGACAGGATAATGACAAAAAATGATAGAAAAAATTGAGATAATGATATGGGAAGGATAGAAAACGAGAAGTAAGGGCAAGGAAATGATAGACAAAACGAAATAAGATAAGGAAAGGATAGAAAAAGAAAAAAGAAGTAATGATAAGGAAAGGATAGAAAGATGAAAATGATGATGAGGAAAGGATTGAAGAAGAAAAGTAAGGATAACGAAAAGGAAAGCATTAAAAAAGAGAAGTAATGATAAAGAAAGGATCTAGAAAGAGAAGTAATGATAAGGAAAGGATAGAAAGAGGAAATAATGATGAGGAAAGGATAGAAAAGAAAATCAAGGATAACGAAAAGGAAAGCGTTGAAAAAGAGGAGTAATGATAAAGAAAGGGTCGATAAAAGAAGTAATGACAAGGAAAGGATAGAAAAAGAGTTGTAATGATAGGGAAAGGATCATAATCTGAAAGACCAGCTTGGTAACCATTACACTACGATGGGATAGCCAAATAGGAAAATAAGAAAATGTCTGAATTTCTGAGATGAGGAATGACTGGGCGAGTGAACGGTGTCGTTTTAAAAAGTGAAAGAAAATGACAAATATCTTGATATTAAGAAAGATACTTGGCCTTTTTTCATTGACTCAAATTGATTGTGGTTTTTGATTTAAGAGGTCTAGTTTTTGTAGTTTTAATCGTGGCAACATGTCAAGATTAGTAGCACGTAGCTTTTACCTGAAAATGCCGGATTCAGGTCGGGGTTGCTATCGGAGCCGATATGATGCACAAGAATCCGTAATCGGCGTTGAAGATAGGGCATAGCTGACGACTGTTGGAATTTTTATGTATATAAGGCATGAGGCAAGTAGTCACTTCTACTTATAGACTTGTTGATTAACACGTGACCAGGGAAGGCAAACTATTGTCCAATCACTGGCAGTGCTGCTGCTGCTGTTGTATTTATACTAGCCTGATTCTTAACCTTAGATCATTACTACATGGATCATCTTGGACGACGGAACGTAGTACTATACCACAGGACTTATTGACTTACCAAAGGATACTTTACCACCGGATACTTATTGATTTACTTACTTATTTGTTAGTCCCTTTTACATCTGGGACCAAGGATGGCGGCCAGATACTCAACAACGACAACCCTGTACGCATTCAAATGATGTATCTTACGACGAGAACAGATATTTTGGGGCCAAATGAAATAATTCGGAAGACCTTCAAAAAGAATTTGGTATCTTAGAAAAAATCGGGCAGGTTCTACATTCTTCAAACCTGAGAGACTTGCCTGGTCCCCCAACAAGCAATTATATTACAAAAATAAATAAACTTCAGTGAAAACCAACGATTACAGCTGGTGGGAAAAACTCACAAAGATTTAATAATAATAATAATAATAATAATAATAATAATAATAATAATATGGAAACTTCAAGGGAAAGATAAACATTTAGATATTTCAAGCGACAAATTGGAGAGATTGCACATGAGAAGACCTGGGCGTGGCTAAGAATGGAAAACCTCAAGAGAAAAACTGAATCTCTCAAGATTGCAACAGAGGTCATCGACATAACAACAAACTATGTCAAAGTGAAAATAGATAAGACGCAAGAGAACAGCGGGTGTAGGATGTATGGAGACAGAAATAAAACAACAATAAATCATATACTAAATTAATACAACAAACTAACACAATAGGAGTACAAGACTAGGCACGACTGGGTTGGAAAGGTGATCCACTGGGAATTGAGCAAGAAATTAAATGACATATAGGGGATGTTGCCGCCACGGCGGGTGACAGAGTGAAGATGAAAGAAAACGAAAAGATAAACAAATACTTAGACCATGCTAGAAAGTTAAAAAAACAAAAAAACTGTGAAATAAGAGGGCGGTGCTACCACTTGTAGTTGGTACCCTTGGTGCCGAGGGTTTGAAAAAATATTAGTGGAATTGGAATTCAGAAGAAGAATCGAGAATAGCAAGAATACTCTGTAGAGTCCTGGAGATCTGAGGAGACTTGTTGTCACTCAGACTCCACTGAAAGATCATTAAATTACGCTGGTGTGAAAAACACACACAGAGTGAAATAATAATAATAATAATAATAATAATAATAATAATAATAATAATAATAACAGAACTTGTTAACTGGTAGATTTTGCAGTTCCAGCAGATCAAAGGGTGAAAATGAAGGAAAACGAAAAGATAAACAAATGCTTTGACCTTGCCAGAGAATTAAAAAAAAACTGTGGAATATGAGGGTCTAAGTGATACCAATTGTAGTTGGTGCACTTGGAACGGTCCCAAAAAGCTTGGAAAAAAGACTGGAGGAACTGGGAATCAGCAGAAGAATTGAGACTATCCAGACCACTGCATTGCTAAAATCGGTCAGAATACTCAGAAAAGTCCTGGAGACCTGAAAAGACTTGTTGTCTCTCGGACTCCAGTGAAATAGCTGATGGGAAAAACTCTAATAATAAGATATGAAATGGGAAAAAAAACTATATCACACCAAAATACATGGACATGGCTAAGAAGAGGAAACTTCAAGATAACAACTGACTCTATTATAATCACAGCACAAGACAATGCAATAAGAACAAACTATATAAAGACAAAAATAGATAGGGCGCGGCAGAATAGCAAATGAAGAATGTGTGGTGAAAGAGACGAAACGGTTAATCATATAATAAGCGAATACAGTAAACTAGCATAAAGACAGTACAAGACACGGCACGGTGGGAAAGGTGAACATTTGCGTTTAACCGGTACATTTTGCTTTGTAACGGTTATAGTTTTTAAATAATAATTATAATAATTATTCCTATTTATATTTATAATTATTGCTAATGACTTACGATATACTAGTCTATAAATAGGTAACGCGATACGACATGAATAATAATAATAATAATAATAATAATAATAATAATAATAATAATAATAATAATAATAAATAAAAGACTGTAAACCATGTACTCTGCGAATGTAGCAAACTAGCACAACGGGAATACAAAACTAGACACGACTGGGTTGGGAAGGTAATCCACTGGGAATTATGCAAAAAATTAAATTTTGACCATACAACAAAATGGTATATGCATAAACCAGAATCTGTTCTTGAGAACAAAACGCATAACATTCTCTGGGACTTTGAAATAAAAACGGAACACCTTATCCCAGCAAGAAGACCAGACCTAGTGTTGATTAACAAAAAAGAAAGAACTTGTCAACTGGTGGATTTTGCAGTTCCAGCAGATTACAGGATGAAGCTAAAAGGAAATGAAAAAAATGGACAAATACCTGGACCTTGTCAGAGAACTAAAAAAGTTAAGAAATATGAAAGTGAAAGTGATACCAATTGTAGTTGGTGCACTTGGAACAGTCCCAAAAGGATTGGAAAAGGGTTTGGAATGGTCGGAAATCAGAGGAAGGATTGAAACCATTCAGAACACTGCACTGCTGCAATCTGCCAGAATACTCAGAAGAGTCCTGGAGACCTGAGGAGACTTGCTGTCACTCAGACTCCAGTGAAAAACCATCAGCTAATGCTGATGTGAAAACTCAAAAAGAGTAAATAATAATAATAATAATAATAATAATAATAATAATAATAATAATAATAATCAGGAGAAAAAAAAAGAAAAAGAAAAACAACAAATGGCTGGACATTGTGTGATAGCGGAAAAAGTTGCGAAACCTAAGAGGTAAAATCAATCGTAATTGGAACACATTGAAGTTTTAAAGAATCGTGGAAGTCTCCAAGAATCTGAAAAAGAGACTTGCTGAACGGGAGATCAAAGGAAAGATTGAAACAATCCAGATGACAGTAATTGACTTTTACGCAAACCTGTACTAATTTTGAAACAGGATATATATATATATATATATATATATATATATATATATATATATATGAAAAGTTTATTTACAGTACAGAATTTAAAAAGGACGCGTATAAGCATATGCATGTTTTAAAATAAATTGTTTTTTTTTTCTTAAAAAGAAAAGAAAGGCTACCCTAGTTAGATTTTAAAATCAGAAATGATTTTCTTTTTTTCGATCAATGCTCCTCAGAGAAAAATTTCATTGAAAGATGGTGATAAAGTTTAGTTTTTTTTGTTGTAGACAACAGAAAAGTCAGAAAGCAGTGAGAAAAAGGGAAATTTTTTTTTTTCTCAATAAGATAAGAGAATTCGTAAAATTACGAAACTTACAACTCACGAGGGGGGGGGTCGGAAATTACGAGTGCCCCCGTTTGATAAGTTGAGGCTTGAAGTGCCAAAAAGGAGTAGTTGTTGGGACTGCTTCTGAACGCACAGGAAGGGTTGAGTGCGGGAGATGAAAAGAGACTCGAGAATCTGCAGTTGTAGTTCGCTGTTGGAACTGCAAAGGACTGAAAACATAGCTGGGTGGTAGGACCGAGCGCAAGTAGAATTTCTTAATAGATGTTGTCCAATGGTGGACGGATTATTTATGCCTGCTGCTGTGGGACAGTCCACGTTGTCGGAACGGATGTTGTAGGGTATGTGCAGCATTTTGTGGTGTTTTCATATATATATATATATATATATATATATATATATATATATATATATATATATATAAGATATGTTAAAGTGAAAACATTTTATAACAGCATTTTGAACAGCATTTTTAACAGCATTTTTTAACAGCATTTTGTGGTGTTTTCATATCTTATATATATATATATATATATATATATATATATATATATATACCAACGGAGTCATTTCCTTTCTTTTAACGTGTAACTTTATATATATATATATATATATATATATATATATATAGTAGAATGTTTGTTTATTTTAGGAATTTTTTTTGTTTACATTTAAGATGTTATTTTTTAAAATGTATTCCTAAACTTTATTAAAGTTTTGACGATAAACAAAGCTAAGAATTTAGTGTATTATAATATTCGTTTATTTTAAGAATAGTCTCTTTTTGTTATTTACATGTTTTTAAGAATTTTATTTTTTAAGCGAGCTTCCTTGTATTTTGATTTCCAATGGTAGAAATGAAATGTATTCATTTAATTCCTTCTTTTTTTACCGTATTACAATAAATGCAAATAATTAAATACTTACAATTTTCCGTATTACAATTTCTTTTTTTCTTTTTATCTTTTTGTTTATAATAATGTTTTTGTTTTGTTTTGTTTTCTGTTTTCTAAAACTCTTTTGTACATAAGACAAATTTAAATTCAGTTCTTAATTCTTTCTTGGAGAAGTTTAACAGTTTAATTTATTTCCTTTTTTGACTCCTAAAAGTAACAAAGAAAGTGACAAAGAAAGTAAAAAAGAAGCAAATAACTAATCATTCTTTGTAGGTGGAATATTTCGTGTATTAATTTAATTATGTTTATTTCATGAATAGTTTCTTTCAAAAAAGGTTTAAGTTATACTGATTAACAATGGATATACTTTATTCTAAAATGAAAGTATTGATAATAAAAAAAGTTCACTTATTATTAATCGTTGAATGTTTTCGTTTATAATTGTTCATTAATTCGCTGTAAAATGATTCAATCGATAAAGCCACATTCAAATTACATATTTAGAAAGATTATCTTATTTTCATTCTAATCAAATAGATATTTCTAAGATTGGACTGGTAATACGTGAGACAATCCGATCTGAAACGATTAGGACACGAATTTGTCTACTTCAAATTATCAACAGCAGCGCTGTGCGGCCATTTTGAATCACTGATGATATAGCCAATAGCCAGTGATTTTTTATATTAAAAGCAGCAGCAGCTATTCCACGATTATCGCAAATTATTTTATTTTTGTTTAATTAATTAAGTATATCCCTTAATCAGTACAAGTCAATAACCAAATTTGGTATGTTTCTTAGATACCTTAAATATATCAAGGTATATGCAAGATTTCGAATCTGAATAACATCTCTTTCTAAGTTATGAGTCGACACGTACATACCAAAATTTCTTATATATATATATATATATATATATATATATATATATATATATATATATATATAAATATCTCTCTCTATATATAAATATCTATCTATATCTATATCTATATCTATATATATATATATATATATATCAAGCAAAAATGTATACCCTGTTCCTTTTAAATCTTGGAAGGTTGATAACATTCAACTATTGAAAACAAAAATTCTTCTATTTCTTTGTTTTTATTCATGTTCCTTCAAATTTAACTTTATTTTGACCGCATGCAACTTAATATTTCTTGTTAAAAGAAATAAATCATTTCTTGTTGATTTCTGTATTTGTATTTACAGTTGGGATAAGACATAAGGTCATTTTTAAGTGAAGTACAGCTGTTTTGAAAATAAGACTCAGTAATGAACCACCCAGTGACTATCGAATTCATTACTAGAGACATGGGAAAATTTGCTGTTATTCATTCTTCATTGAAAAACTAACATTTTAAACGGATGTGAAAAATTGGTTAGGTATAAGATAATACTGCTGGTGATGATGCTTGTTCTATCCCGGAATATAAGATACACGGAATGCTTAGGGATACGACGAAAAAACGGTTCCCGGCTACATATAATAACATGTCGGTGTAGGTATTCAGGATTTATAGAGCGATGCTCCGGCTCAGTATTACAGTCGTTGGATGGGATAATACCAAATATAATACTATAGTGGGAGATTTCTTCTAATGCTGGTCGTAACACAGAGTATAGTATTATAGTGTCTTGAATGAGAGCTGGTTTCGTTCCTTTTACCAACTTGGCTGAAATAGGATTAAATAACCAAAAGCTGTCAACGGATCAACAAAACAATTGAACAGAACGCTTTTTGATGGTTATGTACAAAATATATACATTTATTTTACAAAGGAGCGAGGTAATTTCTTTGTCAGTTGATTGGCGATCTACGGCTGGTTTTTGGCTAAATTATCAATTTTGTACCGAGTGGCAAGACATCAGAGTGTATCGGTAAAGTTGTAGCAAGGGCACCGAGCTATGGCGAGCTCCCTGGTTTCAGAGTGTCTAACTCCAGCGGACGTTCTCCACTTCTCTCTCTTTTTTCCTTCTTCTCGGTCTCTCTGACTCTGGCTGGCGGTCTGTTATTTATGTGATCCAGACCTTCCCACCCCTAACATATGTCTCTGATTGGCCAGCCACTCGATAACATTGCCTACCTGTCTAAATGACCTTGTGTCAACCTTAGTTGTAGTTTTCCATTGTTTTTTTCCAACTGCCACAAATAAAGGCCAAACATTGTTTTATTTATGTCAAAATTTTAAATTCCGATCATCTCGGTCAAATTCCATAATTTAAGGAATTTCTTTGCCTACGTGAAAATTCTTTGTTTAGATTAATTTATATTTTTAATATAATCATTATTATTATTATTATTATCATTATTATTATTATTGTTGTTGTTGTTGTTTTTCTTATTTTTACATTTTCTTTTCTTACAGTAACTTAGGCTAGTTTTCATTAATTAGTAATTAATTAACAGATCGCCAATCAACCCATAGTACTTTAATAGTGCTATATACATTACTAGACCTAAAAGTGAATACTAATATGTCAACTCATGGACTTTGCCGTCCCAACTGAATTAAAATAAAGGAAAAGGAAAAACTCGATAAATACTTGGATCTTGCCAGAGAGCTAAATAAAAACCCTGTATAGTTCTAAAAGTCAGTCTCATAAAACACATATCGCCATATCTCAATATTTCGTTTCTAAACTACTAGTATTGTTTGATCAAGTAAACTTTGCCCAATGAAAGCCACGGACTCAAAGAGCCCTGAGGTCATGGTCGATCAATCAAACTTGGATTACATAACGGTTTTTCCTTCGGTTTGTGCCTAGCTCCTCCGGCTTGGTGGTTGGTCAGGTATATATATATATATATATATATATATATATATATATATATATATATATGCGTGTTTATGTATGTGTGTGTGTGTGTGCGTGTTTATAAGTGTGTACTTCTACCTAAATACATCATATATTTTTCAAGTAAATGTCTTTCTAAAGAAGATCCCACTACATGAAAGCACGCAACGGTATAAAAACGATTGTTTGGTTACTTTTTACTACACTTCTGTCAGAAGATTGTGTGAAATATGATTTTGTAATTTTAGCTTTTATACGTTCTCTGGCATAAAAGCTTTGGGCACTCTTCCTATGCAAATACTTTTCTTATTTGTAGAAAAGAGTTTAATGTAAAATTATATAAAACGTGTATATTGGGTATCAAATTTTTATATAATTTTACAACAAACTCTTTTGAGTTTTACTATAAACTATAATGCTTCTGATTTTTAAAAATTAAAAATAAAATGTATTTTATTTTTAAAACAGAACACGCATTTTTTGAAAATTTTCAGCATTTGAATATAGCGTTCGTTTGTTAACAGTCATCTAACGGATATTTTTTCTTTTCCCGTCTATGTTGCTCGTGAACCAGTTTATTGATTTAGTCGAAACAGATTTCTGTTAGCAATTACATAACATCATTTGTTTTTTGCAAAAATATTAAATTTCATACCGTGGGATTAATTTCCATCTATTTTTCATATATATATATATATATATATATATATATATATATATATATATGTATACGTTAAACTCCGAGACGCGACAAATAGAAATGAATTTAAACGTCACTAGTAGAAATGGATTAAAGTAACTTAAAAATAAAATAAAATAAATAAATAAATAAAAACATACATATATATGTGTGTGTATATACGAACTGAACAAATAAATGAGTTGGTAATAAAGACATCTAGACAAGGTTAAGATACGAAGTATTTACGCAATTTATGAATGAACTTATTTCAGAGTAAATCAGTTTAAGCAAAAAAAGCGTAGATAAATAACGATCACCAAACAGTAAACAAGAATTGAACATATCTAAGCGTATGCGAT
The DNA here is from genome assembly GCA_023376005.1 of Doryteuthis pealeii. Classification (NCBI taxonomy): domain Eukaryota; kingdom Metazoa; phylum Mollusca; class Cephalopoda; order Myopsida; family Loliginidae; genus Doryteuthis; species Doryteuthis pealeii. The sequence continues at coordinate 104,960,502 of CM042144.1, read as the reverse complement.
TTGAATATGAAATTTGCTAGATTTATGCAATAGATAATAATAACAATAATAAAACAATTCAACAATAACAACAATAATAATGAAGAAATAGATTTTTTTAAAGGAGAAGAAAAAGAAATCATCACTTCCCTTGTTTACTTAAAAAAACGGTAGAAATATTAAGCTTTCTTAGAGCACGAAAAAAGACGTCCGATGAGATCGACTGTAGCGTTCAATATATATATATATATATATATATATATATATTATATATATATATATATATATATAACCTTAGCTAGCTATGTTTGGAACTTTAAGAAAAAAGATATAACACCAATTATCAAATGGGAAGTTTTAATGAAATCTAATATCATATCTAATATTAGTTAATCTAATATTAGTTGATCCTTGCTTTTGGCATTTACAAGAAAAGTTAGCAATAATTAGATTCTCAGATAAGAAAAATCTCCTTAACTGTAAAACGAGTTTATTGGGAGATGCCTCCATTAAATCCACTATTCATTAATTTATCATTAAGATTAACCCCTTTCATTAACATATATAAAAACAACAACTAAATAGATCGACCAGAAGACTTAACTCCAGTATTATATACACAAATAAGAAATAAAGAGAATGAATAAAGGAAAAAGAGGAAATAGTTTGAGACAGAATAGGATAGAATTACAAATGACTTTTGCCTGAAATGAAGGAAACATCTGAAATAAGAGAAAACAAATTTTTGACTTCAAAGGAAAGAATGTTTAGACTTAGAAATTAAGTTTATACAAACTAATTGAAAGGCAGTAACAAAAAAAAAGTAATTCCAAACCATAGTCATTCTTATGCTGAAAAGTATATATAAAATGTCATTCCCAGACACCGTGTTTCAACGTTTCAAGTCTCATCAGTGTGGCTAGACACAAAAAACAATAAGGCAATAAAAACGAGATCAAAGACAATTTGTTTGACACGTGATTTCAAGGAGGTGAATATTTAAAATCAAAATTTTAAAAAACAGTCCTTCTATAAAACTCTTTGACAACACTTTCTGTTTGAAATATCAATCATTAAAATAAGATCAACAATAACATAATATTCATGACTTTGAATTTTGGTTATAATTCCGGATTTTTTACTTTCTCATGGTTATAATAGAACCCCAAATGTTTCCCAGCATCTATCACGCACACACACAAACAAGCATTTATATATATATATATATATATATATATTATATATATATATATATATATATTATAATATTGTGTGTGTGTGTGTGTGTGTGTGTGTATGTGTGTGTGTGTGTGTGTGTGTGTGCCAGTTAAGCTCAGTCGGTTGAGCATCTGGCTGGGAATGACATGGTTCCAGGTTCGATACCGCCCCTTGCTAACGCAGCGCGTGAGTAGCACACCCTGAGGAATCTGATCTGTGTTGTAAAGTAAGGTACTGGTGATAGGTGTAATGCCCCCCACCCCAGGCGCAAAATAATCTCACTGGTTTAAAGTGCTTGTGAAATAGGGATAGACTTGCTGTCCGTCTGATACTGACAATAGGCCACTCTGCAGGTCACAATGCAGGTGTAAAGAATAAGGTAACAATGGTGTGTGTTAACCTGTATTTTGTTCTTGAATTTTCGAGATAAAATCTCTTTTTCAGAAGATCACTGGAACTGAAGTCATCTTGTTATGGCATTTCTAGTTAAATGAATTTTTTTTTTTTGAAAATGATTGTATTTTTTATAACGGTATTCTCGTGTTGCATGGTTACGTGAATGCGTTTTTTTTGTTTGTACGTATGTTGTCATGCGCCTGTGCATGAAAATGCGTGTAGGCTGTGACGTTATGACTGTATCCACGCGCGGCTGTGCATATGAATAACCTTATTAACGTGCGTATGTGCGTATGAAAGAGCGTATTTGTGTTTGGTGGCGATGGTGATGAATAATATTTTGTTTTGGATGTAATTTAAATCAATTTAACCATTTCTTCTTCTTCTTCTTCTTCTGATTATTATTATTATTATTATTATTATTATTTGTTTATTTAATTATTTATATCTAATTCAATTATATTTAATATAATTATATTTCATAATATTTTTTAACACATATATATATATATTTTAACACACACACATATATATACATATATATGTAAAAT
>CM042144.1:104945858-104953358 GCA_023376005.1 Doryteuthis pealeii | reverse complement strand
TATACTCCCTCTGTTTCAAATCTTTTATTATAATCCCTCTGTTTCAAATCTTTTTATCTGTATTCTTATTTAGTTTCATTAGCCTTTCTAATTTAATACAATATTTTATTACATTAAAACTTAAATACTTGCACCCGGAGGGTGCATATATTTGCTAGTATATATAATGTACCAAACTTGTTGGTAAATCCTCGCGGTGAGATAAAAACCAGCAAATATTTTGATTGTAAAAATATACTACCAAACATTACTCGGGGAGAAAAAATGTTTTTGAAAAAAGAAAAAACCAAGATAATCTTACCAACCAAAAATAATCCATTGGTACAATATTTGGCCAAAAGAAAAAACATTTTATATATATATATATATATATATATATATATATATATATTATATAATATATATATATAATATATAAGATGTATATATATTTATACAAAACTGCCATTAAACTAAAGCTAATAAGTAAAAAGTACTCAATATATAAGTAGAGCAAATAATAATAATTTTAGCCCTGAAGAGCATTAAGCGAAACTTTTAGTAGGTTTATATAACTCATTAGATTTATCTTTTCAGTCATAAAGTATAGTCCATGAAAATATATTTGAGCTATTTGTCAAAAGTGATATCCTGTAGATTGCCTCTATTTTCTCGGATAGAAAGTTTCGCCTTAATTTGAGCACTTTATATGTATTTACTCAAGGTTTCCCGGGTCATTTCTCTTATGACTTCTGAATATTATTTGACCTGTAGCAATATCTTAAACTTATTCAAATATGCACACTCCTTTAAATAACCCCACAAAAAGAAGTCAGACAGAAAAGCAGGTGAATGCGGAAGCCATTTAAATTCTAATTTCCTGCCACAAAATATTCTTGTTGTATAAAATTTAAACCTCTCAGTTGAATTGCAAAATTATGTTATTTTAACTAGTAAATCTATGCATCTTCCGGGTGCAAGTATTTAGGTTTTAATGCAATAAAATATTAGATTAGATTAGAAACGCTAATAAAACTAAATAAGAATGCAGATTAAAAATTTGAAACAAACGGGGGAACAATCGAAAAATAGAACAACTGAAACTTACTCTTTCGTCACTCACGTCTTTTATGGCTACATTTTCCTAATTGAACTATTTACTTAAAATAGGAAGTAAAGAATAAAATTACAGTTATTTCTTTTTGTTAATGGATTTCTGTTAAAATTTATCCCCGAGATGTTTGCTCATATTCTTTAAGATAAACCCCAAAAACTAGAAATCAATAATACTAAGCATATATTTATTAGAATCAAATTTTTAATATCAATATGCAAATTAGCCTTCCCATTCACACTGTAAACCTCTATTTTGTTGTATATATGAATATAATTGCATATTATTATTATGAGGACAAGGTCAACAGTATTGATAATATTTCATTAATAATTGAGGTTTAAATAATAAAAAAATCATGAAAAATGTTTCGTAAACAACAAAGAGAATCGTGACTTGAGTAGTGATACAATTTCGGTTGCAGACAGACAAACACACAATCTCCATTACTTAAATTTTTTTAATTTGCTTAGGTTATCGGTAATATTTGAAAAATGAATTAAGAATTAACAAGAAGGTGGTGAATCTTTTTAAAGATTCATTATTTTGTTGGCCACCCTATATATATATATATATATATATATATATATATATATATATATATATATATAATGGGGTTTGATAATTTGCTTTTGAAGCATTGTTATGTAAAGTATATTATTATTTATATTTTTACAGCAATTACAATGCGTATATTGTATAAAATTCGATAATTATTGAAAATAATCATGACAAGCGAAATCGGCGAATAAAGTGCGCCACTTGGAACACCGTACTGCTGTTTCAAATTTATTAAGTCTCTTCAGCGGTGTATACCTACGATTTCCCTCCGACAGAAATCGAAACCAGGAACCCGGCATGCAGAGTCAGAACACGAAACATGCCGAATCTAACTTGTCAATATTAATCACGCCACTACTATACATAGTACAGTGAGCATTTTGAGTGAATCGCAAATTAGGCCTATGACAAGGCGTAAGAAGTAAATGGAATTTGATAATTTGCTTTTGAAGCATTGTTATGTAAAGTATATTATCATTTATATTTTTTGAAGGCAATTAAAATGCGTATATTGTATAAAATTCGATAATTATTGAAGATTTGTCATGATAATTTTCAATAATTATCGAATTTTATACGATATACGCATTGTAATTGCCTTCAAATATATAGTCTGGTGTGACTTGATGGGGGTTTTCTTAGTTTTGTTTTTGCCCCCCCCCCCGCCTCTTGTCAAACCTATTCCTTAGTACTTAGTCTTCATTTCATATCAATTAATTTACAACTTGATTTTTAATCGATTCCGGGTGTAAAACTTGAAACGCACCGGACGAAAGGGCCCTTGTTTCATCAATAAACATTTTTTTTTATTCCTTTCATTCCTCCTTAGTCTTCCATCCATTGATATCGTGGTGATCACTATGATAACTCTCAATATATTATATAAATTTGCCTGCACCAAAAATTTATTTAAATATATAATATATATATATATATATATATATATATATATATAATTAATGTTGATATTATGATTTCACACTCATAACTTCAAGTTTCTTGGTAGTCCAATCATCAGATGAGAAGTGGTTGAGATGTAAAAAACCAGTCGTGAAATGGTAAAAATCAAATTTTTTAGCGTTTATATGCAGCGTTTTTCACGCGATGGGAAATGCAAAGCTAAAAATTGTTTTTTTTTTAAACTGTGGCTTGTTTAACGTTTATGTGACGTGGATTGTATTCACGTGATGTAATGTCATGACGTTAAATTTGTATTTAAAAAACATTGTAATCAAACAAACTTGCATTGGTGTTAAGGCACGCGGTGTTCAGATGAATTTTTTTTTTTAAATAAATAAATAAATAAATAAAAAAAAAAAAAAAAAAAAAAAAAAAGAAAAAGAAAAAAGGAGAGCGAAAATTCAGGGATCAATTAGGGTCAGGTGGTAAGTGACACAGTAAAAATTTGTTTAAATGCCTACATTTCGAAACGAGTTCACTTCTCTTATTTAATAAGTTATTGCTTGCATTTTGTAATATGCACAACTTTTCTTCTAAGCAAAGATCGCAACGTTGTCCGCCTTTGTATGCCTGGGCTTTTTTTTATTATTTCCCATTTTACTGTAGGTGTTCTGCCCGTTTTTTCCTTGATCTGCCATATATATTTTGATAAGGTGGTACTATTTTCATATCTTTTGTTGTTGAAACTTAAATTGTGGTTGTACCACCGACTTTTCCAATTGTTTTCAGTGGCACCAATGTATGTTTTTTCCTCGTTGTTATTTACATTGTCCTTGATTGTGGCTTTGTAAATGATGTTGTTAGCCAAACAATTACCACTTAATGGGCATTCATTTTTAAGGCGACAGTTGCATCTATTAATCTGGTTGTTGTTGTTACGATTTAATATTTTAAAGTTGTGTTTATCGATAATGTTTTTAATGTTGTTCATGCAGCAATAACTTATTTTGAGATTGTTTTTGTTAAATAGTTTGTTTAATGTAGGCGATTTGTCTAGGTGTTTTTTCCTTAATTGGAAAAATATTTTACCCACATTCGTTATCACGGTTTTGCTGAAAGGGGGTTTGAACCAAATGATGTTTCTCTTTCTTGATTTGTCATTATTATTATTTTCATAGTTGTTATTATTTTTGTATACTAGTTTGGAGTATAATCCACTGTTTTTTGGGCGTTTTCATATATCGTTTTTGATTTGTTGAATATATCGGCATTGGTGGAATTAGTGGCGAGTCTATGTTCTATAGACTTGTGAATGTGTTTAGTAATTGTTGGAGGATGGTCTGATTTTATGTTAATATATAATGGTGTATTATTTTCTTTCCTGTACGGTTTCCACGTCCCTTTGTTTAGGTCGAAAGTTACGTCCAGGAAATTAACTGTTTTCAAATTAGACTTTATGTATAATTTTAAATTATAATTTTTGAAAGTTTTTATTAATTTTTTCCTTGCACAATCTATATTACGGTTATTATTGTCATTTAAATATAGCAAACCGTCATCACGATAAATTCCAAAATTTTCTTTATTGAAATCTTGAGCTATTTCCGAAAGTAGGAATATTCCTACAATTTCGCCACTAATTCCACCAATGCCGATATATTCAACAAATCAAAAACGATATATGAAAACGCCCTAAAAAACAGTGGATTATACTCCAAACTAGTATACAAAAATAATAACAACTATGAAAATAATAATAATGACAAATCAAGAAAGAGAAACATCATTTGGTTCAACCCCCCTTTCAGCAAAACCGTGATAACGAATGTGGGTAAAATATTTTTCCAATTAAGGAAAAAACACCTAGACAAATCGCCTACATTAAACAAACTATTTAACAAAAACAATCTCAAAATAAGTTATTGCTGCATGAACAACATTAAAAACATTATCGATAAACACAACTTTAAAATATTAAATCGTAACAACAACAGATTAATAGATGCAACTGTCGCCTTAAAAATGAATGCCCATTAAGTGGTAATTGTTTGGCTAACAACATCATTTACAAAGCCACAATCAAGGACAATGTAAATAACAACGAGGAAAAAACATACATTGGTGCCACTGAAAACAATTGGAAAAGTCGGTGGTACAACCACAATTTAAGTTTCAACAACAAAAGATATGAAAATAGTACCACCTTATCAAAATATATATGGCAGATCAAGGAAAAAACGGGCAGAACACCTACAGTAAAATGGGAAATAATAAAAAAAGCCCAGGCATACAAAGGCGGACAACGTTGCGATCTTTGCTTAGAAGAAAAGTTGTGCATATTACAAAATGCAAGCAATAACTTATTAAATAAGAGAAGTGAACTCGTTTCGAAATGTAGGCATTTAAACAAATTTTTACTGTGTCACTTACCACCTGACCCTAATTGATCCCTGAATTTTCGCTCTCCTTTTTTCTTTTTCTTTTTTTTTTTTTTCTTTTTTTTTTTTCTTTTTTTTATTTATTTATTTATTTAAAAAAAAAAAATTCATCTGAACACCGCGTGCCTTAACACCAATGCAAGTTTGTTTGATTACAATGTTTTTTAAATACAAATTTAACGTCATGACATTACATCACGTGAATACAATCCACGTCACATAAACGTTAAACAAGCCACAGTTTAAAAAAAAACAATTTTTAGCTTTGCATTTCCCATCGCGTGAAAAACGCTGCATATAAACGCTAAAAAATTTGATTTTTACCATTTCACGACTGGTTTTTGACATCTCAACCACTTCTCATCTGATGATTGGACTACCAAGAAACTTGAAGTTATGAGTGTGAAATCATAATATCAACATTAATTATAAAACTGCTCTGCTTTATTAGCATTGAGCACCTTTCCATGCAAATACTTTTCTCATTTTTTCATTCACTATTCATTATATATTGCATATAGCTCCTATTTATTCAGTTGAGCACTTTTAGAAAAGTACGCTAAACACATATTATGGAAGTGGCTACTTTCAACTACTCTACAAAAAACATTCCGGCACCAGATGAACACTATTACAAAAAAACACTATTGGATAAAATTGAAAGCCTAATTAGGCGCATGAGATGGAAATTATATTATTCCACATCAATGATACCAATAAATCAACAATCTCCTATGGTTTTAAAACAACAAAATGTCCACCGCAACACCCTGATTTAGCCCCTTTTGAAAAAGACATGTTTGATATTGTCAATAAGTTAAAATTCAGAAAAATCAACGGCAATTTTCAAAACAAAATACAAAAAGACGCAAAGAAAATCAGGAACTCTAAAAACATTTTCGTGAAAGCGGACAAATCCAACAATTTCTACAAAGTGGATATAAAACAATACGAAAAATTGATGAAAGATTCAATAACGAAAATCTACAAAAAAATACCAAACACTTGGGAAAACCACTTAAACACGGAAGCTAGTAAAATCGCAGCTAAATTAAAGATCGACAACCGGATTAATAAAGTAATAAAAAAACCAGCTTTCATCACCATCAAAGATCACAAGGAGGATTTTCGTAACAACCCAAATTGTAGACTCCTTAACCCAACGAAAAACCAAATTGGTAAAATAGGTAAAACCATATTATCAGAGATTTGTTACAAACTAAGGAGAATTTTAAATCTAAACCAATGGAAGAACACCAAACATGCTATCAATTGGTTCAATGGGATTACAAATAAAAGTAAGTGCACTTTCATTCAGTTTGACATAAACCAATTTTACCCATCTATCACGGAAGACTTACTCAACAAATCCTTACATTTGGCTCAACTTTATATCAATATAAATGACGATGATATCAAAATTATCAAACATTGCCAACAGTCTTTTATATATTACGATAATTCTATTTGGGGTAAGAAAAGCACCAACAATTTATTTGATGTTAGTATGGGAAGTTTTTGTGGCGCTGAGACTTGCGAAATTGTAGGAATATTCCTACTTTCGGAAATAGCTCAAGATTTCAATAAAGAAAATTTTGGAATTTATCGTGATGACGGTTTGCTATATTTAAATGACAATAATAACCGTAATATAGATTGTGCAAGGAAAAAATTAATAAAAACTTTCAAAAATTATAATTTAAAATTATACATAAAGTCTAATTTGAAAACAGTTAATTTCCTGGACGTAACTTTCGACCTAAACAAAGGGACGTGGAAACCGTACAGGAAAGAAAATAATACACCATTATATATTAACATAAAATCAGACCATTCTCCAACAATTACTAAACACATTCACAAGTCTATAGAACATAGACTCGCCACTAATTCCACCAATGCCGATATATTCAACAAATCAAAAACGATATATGAAAACGCCCTAAAAAACAGTGGATTATACTCCAAACTAGTATACAAAAATAATAACAACTATGAAAATAATAATAATGACAAATCAAGAAAGAGAAACATCATTTGGTTCAACCCCCCTTTCAGCAAAACCGTGATAACGAATGTGGGTAAAATATTTTTCCAATTAAGGAAAAAACACCTAGACAAATCGCCTACATTAAACAAACTATTTAACAAAAACAATCTCAAAATAAGTTATTGCTGCATGAACAACATTAAAAACATTATCGATAAACACAACTTTAAAATATTAAATCGTAACAACAACAACCAGATTAATAGATGCAACTGTCGCCTTAAAAATGAATGCCCATTAAGTGGTAATTGTTTGGCTAACAACATCATTTACAAAGCCACAATCAAGGACAATGTAAATAACAACGAGGAAAAAACATACATTGGTGCCACTGAAAACAATTGGAAAAGTCGGTGGTACAACCACAATTTAAGTTTCAACAACAAAAGATATGAAAATAGTACCACCTTATCAAAATATATGGCAGATCAAGGAAAAAACGGGCAGAACACCTACAG
>CM042144.1:104938358-104940858 GCA_023376005.1 Doryteuthis pealeii | reverse complement strand
CCCCTCCGACAGGAATCGAAACCGGGACTTCACAGGCATAGTCAGAGACCATATCCGTTCGGCCGCCGGTACATAGCGAACAATCCCTGCGAAATTAACCTTGTCAATGATGATACTACTATTACACGCCCCTGCCATAGCAGGCAAGTGGACGTTTTTTATTTAGTAAACAAACCCGGCCGTTAGCTCTTCGGCGAAGTGAATAAGATTTTTGGATGTTTGTTTTTTTTTTTTGTTTTTTTTTATAGAAGCAAGTTGAATAAATTATTATTTATATTTCTGCTTGAAGGCAATTACAAATGCATGGATCATTTGTATCAAATGCGGAGGGGAGTCGTTAGTATACATCGCTGAAGAGACTTAATAAAGTCGAAACAGTCTGTACGGTGTTCTACATAGCGAGCCATCCTTTGCGGGATTTACTTGTCAAGATTATTTTCTATAATTATCGAATCTTATTCGATACATGCATTTGTAATTGCCTTCAAGCAGAAATATAAATAATAATTTATTCAACTTGCTTCTATAAAAAAAAACAAAAAAAAAAACAAACATCCAAAAATCTTATATATATAAAGGTTAGTCGGTGCGTATGTATGTATAGTCGGATGAAACTACGAAAATAAAACAATTAATGGCATAGTAAATATATATACACATTACCTATCACCAGAGCTTGCTTTTTGTGCAAAAATAATGAAGATATTATTTATATCTGGGAAGATATATACAAATTAGGATTTGACATGTAAGAGAAGAGAAGGTGATTAGTTGTGTTTGTGATTAAAACATAAATCAATTATGTAAGACCAAAGAATCAATCGATCTGCCAGACAAACTTTTTATTATACTTTTATTTGTTACATTATTTTTCATGTTATATTAGCCGATTTTATCCTTTCTATAAAAATGCATTGGTTGAGTGGTTGTTTACTTTTACGGATTATTGTAGTGAATTCCTTGGAATGAAATGCTATGGAGCCAGAGATGCTGATAAGTACGCGTGCTGCGTCACTGACGCATTAACATCTAAAAGGACGCAGAAAAATCGTATCCATCCGTCCCAGTGTTTTTTTTCTTCCTCCAATATTTCCAGCTAACTGTAAATACATTTTTAAATATTTTCTTGGAAATTAATTACACTGTATGGGGTACAAGGTAGGGGTAAGGCGACTTTAGTTGTTCATGGATAAAAACTCTGCAATTTATTAAGAAACTTTAGTTGGGACCCATAAAATTTTCCGAGGACTCCTGCAAATCAAATCACTGCGTCATAGAAAGTAAATCCCTCGCAGACTAAACAACGGCGGAAAGAAGAAAAGAAAACACCTTGCTTGAAGTAGGAAAACCCTCTCATCATTAAGCGAAGAAGAAGAAGAAGAAGAAGAAGAAGAAGAAGAAGAAGAAGAAGAAGAAGAATGAAATAGAAGAGACATAAGAAGAAGTAAGGAAGAAGAAAAGGAAGGAGAAAGAATAATAATAATAATAATAATAATAATAATAATAATAATAATAATAATGAGAAGAAGAAGAAGAAGAAGAAGAAGAAGAAGAAGAAGAAGAAGAAGAAGAAGAAGAAGAAGAAGAAGAAGAAGAAGAAGAAGAAGAAGAAGAAGAAGAAGAATACGAAGAATAAGAAATGAAATAGAAGAAGAAAAAAGAGAGAAGAAAGGAGGAGAAGAAGAAGAAGAAGAAAAAGAAAGGAACAGAAAAGGGAGAAGAAAGAAGAATAAGAATAAGAAATGAAATAGAAGAAAAGGAAGAAAAGGAAGAAGAAAAAAGAAGAAAAAGAAAGGAAGAAGAAAAGGAAGAAGAAATGATAATAAGAAATAAGATTAGACTTGATGTCTAACTCTAAGGAGATTATGATCTGCTGGATCCCAAGTCATATAGGAGTGAGGGGAAATGAAAGAGCTGACTCCGCAGCTAAATCGGCTCTGGATTTGATCCCCGACAATTTCAAGATACCATATACTGATTTGAAACCTAAAATTAATAGATTCCTTCATACAAAATGGCAACAACACTGGAATGACAACATCCACAATAAACTCTTCCTAATCAAACCCACTTTGGGAGGCTGGAGACAAACTTTAAGGAAGTCTAGAAAGGAACAAGTCATTGTGTCCCGATTACGCATCGGTCATACAAGACTAACACACTCCAATATACTCAAACAAGAACAACAACCACAATGTGGAACATGTCAAACACCTTTGACAGTTAAACACTTATTCATGGAATGCAGGTTCTTTGCTCACAGCAGAAACCGTTATTTTAAAGCAAACAATATGAAAGATCTATTTAAAAATGTCAACATGGAGAATATTCTCTCTTTTTTGAGGGAAATGAAATTATACCATAGAATATAGACATGAAACAAATTAATACCATACAATATAAATCACCGATAATGCTAACACATTTTTAAAACCAATTACTAAAAGTGTAAATATAAATACACGATATGTATAACTTACTAACCGTGAGGCATGACATA
>CM042144.1:104920858-104933358 GCA_023376005.1 Doryteuthis pealeii | reverse complement strand
CAAAATATTTAGTTGAACTATATATATATATATATATATATATATATTATATATATAGTTCAAACATATTTAGTTGAACTATATATATATATATATATATATATATATATATATATATATATATGGGGGGTGAGGTTGTGGAGAATTAATTATGATTAAAAATTTTACATTCAAAATGTTTATTAATCCGTAAAATCTTTACAATGCTCAATATTGTAATATGCAAATATATTTAAATATGAAATAAAATGCAAATGAAACAGGATAAAATCTCATGACACAGTCTTTATCGATTCTCGGGTGGGCTTGTATTCAACAAATCTGATGTTGTTAGATTCTTAATAGAATATAAATAATCAGCATATTTACAACTTTAAGTTTCACAATTTATTCATCATGATAATCACCAACTTATTTACCCGGCCCTCGGGACCTGTGTTCAGCGGATTTGGCCTCTGGACCGTTTAAGTAATATTAACGGCGGGATCCCAGGGTTAGTAGTGTTATTTAGGGTATACATTAGAACTGAAGTAGTAGATTCAAATTTACTTTCAACATTTTTTTTAACTAAATAAATAAAATATAATAGAATAATACATTTAATGATGTCTTTTGTTTTTGTTGTTTTTCTATTGGTCGTTTTAGTTTATGGTAATTTTTTTGGATTCTCGGTGGTAGGTACTATATTTAATGCGTTTGTTCCAAGTCTCTTTAGTTAGGCAAATATATGCACCCTAAGTATTTAAGTTTTAATATAATAAAATATCATATTAAATTAGAAAGGCTAATGAAACTGAATAAGTATGCAGATAAAAAGATAACAGAGCAACTTCGAAGTCTATCATTGGTAAATTTTCTATTTAACTATTTAGTTACAGTTATTTATTCTTGTTAATGGATGATTTATCCCTAATTTTTTGCTCATATTCATAAGATATTAGAAATCAATAATACTAAGCATATATTTATTAAAATCAAATTTATCAATATGCAAATTAGCCTTCGTAATATTTTGTTGTATATATACAATTGCATGTTAATAGTATGTCAACAGTCTTAATGATGTCATGTGTGTGTAAATAACAAAAGTTGTGTGTATAGTGATATAGTTTCGGTTACTCCCTGTTCCTGGATTTATCCAGGTATCAGCCTGATAGCGAGGGATTCTATCCCCTTTTCGTTAGCGCTAGACGAAGGAAATTGTATATATATATATATGAAGCCGCTTCGATTTTCTTTCTCGTCCTACCTTGTGCATTAGACCTAAGCACTCACTCAGCTCGGTCTGGTGTGATTTGATAGAGGTTTTCTTAGTTTATAAGTCCTTATTCTATATCATTCATGCAACTTGACTGATTCAGAGTGTAAAACTTTTGTTTTGTTTATCAATAAACAATTTTTTCGTCTCTTTCATTCCTCCTTTTAGTCTTCCGTCCATTGTCATTGTGTGATCACTATGATAACCCTAAACATATAATATAAATATATATATATATATATATATATATATATATATATATATATATAATAAAATGTATTTTGTTCTCAGAAAAATTTCCAACACGTGTTTCAGATCTTCTGGTATAGGCTTTGATTGATAATATGCTTATATGCATATATATATACATACATACATCAATAGGGTGCCTTCTTGGCATCAGGTGTTCATTTGATATATCAGCTGAAGACATATGGACCTTAATCGTCTAGTAAAAATAACTAAACTACGACGATAACGGGTATGCTGATCTCCAAGTTTTTCCTTCCTTTCAAAGATATATATATATATATATATAAAAGTTTTGGTATAGAGATCACTTCATCAGAAATACAATTAGAAATACGAATTTTACACGCGTCAACTCTCCCCCTGGTGAATAGTAGACTTAGTTTTTTGCGAAATATCTTATTTTTATATGAAAATAAATCTTTATATATGTCAATTTGATATATATATATATATATATATATATATATATATATATATATATACGTTGGGTATATAAATATATTTATCATTAATTGGTTTCAAACTTCGTAACGTAAATCGGTGTTTGACGTAATCTTGATGTAACGTCTTTAAAATGCCTTAAAATTAGAAGAAAACGAGTGTAAATAACTTGCAAAACAATATAACTATCATTAAACTTTAAAAAGCGCTAAAGACACATTTTACTCGTATTACAAAAGAAAAAAAATGAACCGCAAAAAACAAAACAAAAAAAAAAATGAACCGTAAAATTAGACCATTTTCCTTGTGATTAAGAAGTATGACAAGAACAATTTTACAGTTAGCGTAAACAAGGCGCGACAGAGTATTACACTCTTATGGGCATTAAAGAATGTAAACAATATTTTTAGTCCTAATTTTCAAAGACTGATAACCGATATTAAAAGTGGCGTATATTTGTTTATAAATTGAGCTGTAAATATTGTATTGGTCAGTATAAACAGTTTTAATGTATTATTGTTGTAATTTCTTTGATTTCTTTCAATTCTTATTGTTATGTTGTGTGTATTTTATTCAATTTGCATATATCCGTAAGAAAAAATATATACGTATGTTTGGAGGTTGATTTTGAAGGCTATCACAATGCAGGTGAAAAGAAAAAACAATAAGGTAACAATGGTGTTGTGTGTTAATCTGTATTTTATTCTTGAATTTCCGAGATAACATCTGTTTTATCTCGAAAATTCAAGAATAAAATATAGGTTAACACACAACACCATTGTTACCTTATTATTTTTTTTTTCTTTTCATCTGCATTGTGATAGCCTTCAAAATCAACCTCTAAACCAATATATGCACAATGCTTCAAGCAAATTATAAAAATCTCTTATATATGTATGTGTATATGTATATTTATTTATTTATATATATTTTTATTAATCTATATTCATATATTTTTATCAATCTATATTTATTATATTTTATTGTTTTATTATGTTTTATTATTTATTATTTTTTATTTATTATTTATTTATTTGTTTGGTTTTCTTATTCAAATTTATTCAAATTTATTAAGTTGATTATATATTGAATTACACTTAGACTAAGTAGATGTTAATACTACCTCCCCTTAATAAATTTAAACATTTTTTATATAGTCTAGACATTTTGTTCTATTTTGTGCTATTTTAGATATTAAATCAAACATATACATTTTGAATATATCCCGTTTCAAAAGATACATTGTAACCTTTAACTTGAATTGTAAACTCATATTTGCTGTTTGACACATTTTTGAGGGGTTCTGATAAAAAGATTTTTTTTCAGGTTTCCAATTCATTTCTATCTTGGTTTTAACGTGTTAGCATTATTGGGAATTATGTTGTATGGTATTGATTTGTTTCATGTCTATATTCTATGATATAATTTTATTTCCCTCAAAACAGAGAGAATATCCTCCATGTTGACCTTTTCAAACAGATCTTTCATATTGTTTGCTTTGATACAGCCGTGGTGGTAATTTGTTAGGTAAATAGTTACAGTTCAATTCAACTAACATATGACATTCTGTTACATACTCTTCATGGCAGAGGGATTGGGTAAATGCATATATATGGAATGTACTTCTTTTAGACGAATATGTATTCACTAGCAGGACCTGTGGATATAGCACAGTATGATAATTTAATTCATTTGTATGTGAATTTATGAGCTTGATATGAATAATTATGATATTTCGGACTGTTGTTCTAATTTTTATATGTGTATAAACACAATGTTCTGACCACTGTAAACTCAAGCTCTGTTTTTGGTGAATACATTAAAAATACATTAAAAAAACATCCTTAACTCTTGGCCTACTTTAAACCGCTCACAGCGGCTATCATATTTCTACACGTACCACACCCAAGCAACGTACAAAAACTGATGGTTAGTTCATTATAAGTAAGCACAATGATTCAGATTACAATAATAATAATAGGATTTTATTTTAATTGAATGGGTTCTGGGGTGAATACATTAAAAGTACTTAAAAAAACATCCTTAACTCTTGGCCTAATTTAAACCGCTCACAGCGGCTATCATGTTTCTACACGAACCACACCCAAGCACAGTACACAAACTGATGGTTAGCTTATTATAATGAAGCAGAAGGACTCAGATTATACATAGTAATGGGCCTTTATTGGAATAGAATGCGTTCTGAGGTGAATAGATCGTGAACTTTTAAACATCCCATCATGCAGGTAAAGAAATACCAAAAAAGTTTGATACAAACGTGGGGGAAATTTGGTAAGCGAAGAGTTAAAGGCTATTATTAGAAGAGAGCCGGTTTAGTTCAGTCGGTAGAGCATCCGCCTATGAATCTCAGGGTTCCGGGTTCGATACCAGCCCTAGCCAACCCAGCATATGAGTAGCACAGGGATCTTGGCAGTAAAGTAAGGAGATGATGTTAAGAGTGGCGCTAAAATAATCTCCTTGGTCTAGCGCCAGTGAAAAGGGAATAGACCCCTTCACTGTCTGGCTGATACCGATATTAGGCCGACCCACAGACCGATCTTATTAGAAGAGATAATCGAAAATTAACTCACAAAACAACATGAAGAATTTAATGTGTTTCATAATGTAAGAAGCGGTAGATTTTTTCATATCGGAGGCACCGGTTGTGTAATGGTTAGAGTCGTAGGAAATAGAGATGGTGACGCGAGTTCAAATCCTGAACAATGCTGGTAACATTTCAAATAGCGCAAATTCACCTGGGAAATTTATGCAACCACCTATTCTCCCTACATCTATGTACAAATAGTAAAGAAACCTGAATCTCTTTAATCTTGATATGGTAACCAATTAAGGAGAAGGAAAACTATGAATTCAAAACTGTTAAACTCTGCTTAAAAGAACTGACCTTGTGTCACATCCTGTTCGTGAGGGAGGCTGGTAAATAAATAAATATTGGCATGAAGAATGTGTATCTGAGATGACAGACAACATACACAAATAGAAAATGATAGAAAATGTTTGAGAGCGGATTGTTAAACAGAAATTACATCTCGGAATTTTTACTGCGATAAAATTTTGAATTTTGATTTTGTTTTCTCGGCTTTAATAATATTCATAGTATAATCTATTTCAATTTATCCACAAAAACAATAAAATGAACAGAAAAAGGGAATATATCAAAAGGGAAAACGGAAAAAGAGATTTTATCAAAAGTAAAGACTGAAAGAATAGTTGGTTGGTTGGTTGGTTGGTTGGTTGATTTTAACGGCATATCAACCCGTCTGGAGTTATATCATGCCTAACTGTTAGGAAGTAATATATGTTATGCATTTTTATTTAAACTTTTTAGTACTCCACAAATCTGAAAAAATCACCCCACCAAAAAAACAAAGAACATCATTTACTATGATAATTTTCTTTCCTTAGGATAAATCTTTTGTATTTAGAAATGTTCCTATTTTCTGTTGTTGTTGTTTATTGATTTTAACGTCTGTGGTTATGTCATGCCTAATGGTTAGGAAGTTATACATATCGTGTATTTATATTTATATTTTTTAGTCATTGGTTTTAAAAATGTGTTAGCACCATTGGAGATCATGTTGTATGGTATTGATTTGTTTCATGTCTATAATCTATGGTATAATTTTATTTCCCTCAAAAAGGATAGAATGTCCTCCATGTTGACATTTTCAAACAGATCTTTCATATTGTTTGCTTTAAAATAACGGTTTCTGATGTGAGCAAAAAAACTGCATGCCATGAATAAGTATTTAATACTCAAAGGTGTTTGATATGTTTCACATTATGAAACATAAAGAATGAAAGGTTGAAAGGCAGTTTTTTTTTCTTTTTTAATAATATACTAGTGAACAAGTAATCATGGACTAGTTCATTGACTCACAAAAAAGGCTAGGGTAATTTTCACCTTTAGTTGTTAAAATTCCTAGCATAAAATTGTGCGTGCGGATTATCTGAAATGAACTTAATTGTTATTAAAAACACATGTTATGATATTTTTGTGTTAAAGCATGCAGTTGTATTGCTTTCGAAAAAGTTTCTAAGATTTGTTTATTTCGCACAGGGACTTTCAAAATAGCTACCGGGTTAGTTCAAAGTGAAAGTCAAGGGAGGTTACTCTAATTACCTTATTTGCTTGGAATTTTGACAACTACAGGTGAAAATTACCAAGGCTAGTCCCCAACATTGCTCAACTATTTACCCATAACTGAAGGGAGAATATTTTGATGCATACCTTTCCTAAGGATATTAATGCTATGTGAAATCCAAACAAACTCACCCAAGAATTGAATTCTGGTCTTTGCTATAATGCTCAGCGTATCTATTGGTGAGAATCTAGTTTGAGAAAATTTTAATCATTTTATATAAAATTGAAAAAAAAAATGTCTTTTTTCTCTTCCGATTTATTGCAATTCCCACCCATATTTTCTTGTTGACTGAATTGTATTATGCATAAAAATGTGACAAGTTTAAAGAAATACAAAGAATATTAAGACGGATTTGTGAGACACAAACGATACAAATCACCGTAAAAAATCTGAATATGAACATGGCCGGTAACCTATTGTTCGACATTGATCGCGGCAAAAAGGCAAATAAATCATGTGCTCACACACATACTCACGTATATATATATATATATATATATATATATATATATATATATATATATATATATATATATATATATATATATATATATTGTACACGCCTCACAAACACATACATTTTGAGACGTTTTATTTTATTTATTTTTTTTGTAATAGAAAGACTTTAGACGCGATCAATCATTTTCTTTCTTTCATTTTTCTTTCTTTCTTTCCTTCTTTGTTTCGTTCTTTCTTTCTTTTTTTTTCATTTCTTTTTAATCGGTCACGTGACATCGAATTTTAATGTTCGATTCAGAAAGCGTCGCTCATTTACTGACTTGTGACGTATAAGTCATACTTTAATGAAAGATTCTTCCGTGGAGTGACCTTAATAACCCCTGAAAAATGCCTCGTCGATCAAATTCTATGATGCACACAGCAAGATTTTTTGTTTCTTTTTTGTTCCATGTCCAAATTGTTACAGATGAAAGCTGATTAAAAAAATGGGAACACTTTGACAAATCAGTTAAATGTCATAAATTTATAACCTACAAACTACAAACGCTATATCAATGTGTAATAATAATAATAATAATAATAATAATAATAATAATAATGACCATGCACAAGGCTCTCCAGATAATAATAATAATAATAATAATAATAATAATAATAATAATAATAATAATAATAATAATAATAATAATGACCATGCACAAGGCTCTCCACCCTAGAGATGATAGAGATAGATTGTATGTGTCAAGAAAGGAAGGGGGAAGAGGTCTTGCCAACATAGAGGAATGCGTAGAAACCACAATCCAACAACTTGAAGATTACACAAGGAAAAGCAAAGACAAACTACTTATGGCGGCCAACAATAGTAGAAACGGCAGATGGACAATCAGAAAAACAACAAAGACTAGAAAACAAAAATTGGAAGAAAAACAATTATACGGACGCTTCAAACGACAAATAGAAGAGGTTGCACATCAAAAGACTTGGACATGGTTAAGAAAGGGAAACCTCAAAAGAGAAACAGAATCACTTATAATTGCTGCACAAAATAATGCCATAAGGACAAACTACATCAAAGCGAAAATTGATAAGACCCAACAAAATAGTAAGTGTAGACTTTGCAGTAATAGAGATGAGACTGTTAACCATATACTCTGCGAATGTAGCAAACTAGCACAACGAGAATACAAAGCTAGACACGACTGGGTTGGGAAGTTGATCCACTGGGAATTGTGCAAAAAATTAAATTTTGACCACACAACAAAATGGTATATGCATAAACCAGAATCTGTTCTTGAGAACAAAACGCACAAAATTCTCTGGGACTTTGAGATAAAAACGGATCACCTTATCCCAGCAAGAAGACCAGACCTAGTATTGATAAACAAAAAAGAAAGAACTTGTCAACTGGTAGATTTTGCAGTAACAGCAGATCACAGGGTGAAGTTAAAGGAAAATGAAAAAATAGACAAATATCTGGACCTTGCCAGAGAACTGAAAAAGTTATGGAATATGAAAGTGAAAGTGATACCAATTGTGGTTGGTGCACTTGGAACAGTCCCAAAAGGATTGGAAAAGGGTTTGGAAAGTTTGGAAATCAGAGGAAGGATTGAAACCATTCAGAACACTGCACTGCTGCAATCTGCCAGAATACTCAGAAGAGCCCTGGAGACCTGAGGAGACTTGCTGTCACTCAGACTCCAGTGAAAGACCATCAGCTAACACTGATGTGAAAACTCAAAAGGAGTAAATAATAATAATAATAATCCCAAAAGGATTAGAAAAGGGTCTGGAAAGTTTGGATATCAGAGGAAGGATTGAAACCATTCAGAATACTGCACTGCTGCAATCTGCCAGAATACTCAGAAGAGTCCTGGAGACCTGAGGAGACTTGCTGTCACTCAGACTCCAGTGAAATACCATCACCTAATGCTGATGTGAAAACTCAAAAGGAGTAAATAATAATAATAATATCCCAGCAAGAAGACCATACCTAGTGCTGATTAACAAAAACGAAAGAACTTGTCAACTGGTGGATTTTGCAGTTCCAGCTGATCACAGGGTGAAACAAATACCTGGACTTTGTCATAGAACTGAAAAAGTTATGGTATATGAAAGTCAAAGTGATACCAATTGTAGTTGGTGCAAATGGATTGGAAAAGGTATTGGAAAATCTGGACATCAGAGGAAATGAGAACATCCAGAATACTGCACTGCTGCAATCTGCTAGAATAATTAGAAGAGTCCTGGAGACCTGAGGAGATTTGCGGTCACTCAGACTCCAGTGAAAGACCATCAGCTAACGCTGATGTGAAAACTCAAAAGGAGTGAACAATAATAATAACAAAACAGTAAATATAAAAACTCACGGGAGTAAACATCATAATAATAATAATAAAAATAATAATAATAATAATAACTGACAAGAAGAAGAAGAGAACCTGTCATCTCGTGGATTTTGCCGTCCCGGCCGACCACTGAGTAAGAATGAAAGAAAGCGAAAAGATAGACAAATACTTAGAACTTGCCAGAGAACTGTGGAAATTTTTGAAGAGGAAGGTGAAGGTCGTACCTCTTGTAATTGGTACCCTTGGAACACTCCCCATAGCTCTGGAAAAGAATTTGGGTGAATGGCAAATCAGACCATCCGAACTAGAGCAATGTTGGGATCGGCTAGAATACTCAGAAGAGTCCTGGAGACCTGAGAAGAGTTGCTGTCACTTAGCCTCCAGTAAACCACTAGCTACGGCAGGTGGGAAAAACTCAATAATAATAATATTATTATTATTACTACTGTTACTACTATATATATATATATATATATATATATATATATATATATATATAATGAAATAAGATTGACATAACCCGCTTGAATTAATTTTAGGAAGACTGGAGAAGCAAAGACGAACACATAAGTGACGTTCTCTTGTGAAACTCTGCACATGGTCACGCCAGTGGTGGCCGCTCAGCACGTACCTATAATGATCAGCTCTGTGTGAATTCTGGATGCTGTACATAAGACCTCACGGGTGGGATAACAAGGATGGTTGGTGAGAAATTGTCATGGATATTCTTGCTGCCAGCACGACATGATGATAAAGATGATGATGATGATGATGATAATGATGATGATGATGATGATGATGATGATGATGATGTTTTGATAGGAAATTATAACAAAACATGCAAAAAGTGTCTTAGACATATAAAAATTATTTAAAATAAAATAAAATAAAATAGAACTGAAGCAAAAATAAATTTTTTTGTTTGTTTTGTTTTACAGCATATCAACCCCAGTGGGTCATTTAATGCCGATAAAGTTTTGAAATAAATCTATTCTTAATGGATAATACAATTTTTTTATTAACACATTTTTCTATTTAACCCATAGATGGGACCCTAACAGGTACTACCACTCCGGGTCAGAGTGGACCAGGGAGCAATGGTGATGAAGGGGTGCTCCACATTCCCCAAACCTCCAAAACTGGAACCTCACCATCAGACAGAGTTTAACGTCATTCCCAGGACATGTAGACCCGCAGCCACCGCCTTCTAGCACCCATATGATAAAAAGGGGTTGGGGCTTGCCATAAGGGTAATAGAGTTGGGAAAATTATATAGGTGCTAGGGCTTGACGTGACCAGCCGATTGATCGGAGGGGGCCTCTCCGACCGCCCGTCTAGCCCAAGATAGGGCCAAAGTGGAGTATTGCATGTCATGAACTGCTCATCCACCTGGGCTCTATCCTTAAGCATCACGGGTCGCCAGCCACGGCCAACAGGTGGCCCCATTGGGGGAGTCTTACCCCTCTGCAGAGGTGCAGTCGGTGCCTTCTAACGCCCCAGCCGACAGGGCGAAAAAAAAGTAAATAAAAAATTCACATTTGAAAAAGTCCAATTTTAAGTTTCAAGATTTCTTTTAAATAAAGAGATAGACCATATAACCTTTAGGCACCCCTTTTTGATATCAATTAAGAAAGGACATGTTTTTCATTTACACCGTCAATATCCTGTTGTTTTAACAGACGATTTTTAGGTTTTTAAATATTATAAAACTAACCCCTAACCCTAACCCCCTAACCCTAACTCCTAACAAACAACCGGATATTGGCGGTGTAAATGAAAAACATGTCCTTTCTTAATCAAGATCAAAAAGGTGTGCCTAAAGGTAATATGGTCCAAACTTACTTACAATGTGTGACCTCGGCATGTATTTCCAGGAAAACTCACAGTAACAAAGCAAGCTATTTAGGCCAATTGATTTCTAATAACTCTACTAAGTTATTTCCTTGAAAACTGGGTTGAATATACAATTGAAAAACATGATTTGCAAGATACGTTTGAACACACCTCACTTTCAGATACCTGTTCGAATTTAATAACCAGATAAGCTATCGGATTAGTGTGAGGAGATCTTCATTCTAAACGTAATCTTTTGTGAACCTAAATGGTATAATTATTTGTAATTTCAACAACACTTTCTCGTCGAATGCTGAGATGGAGTTAAAGATATCACATGCTACAACTAATGTAATGTTTTCAAGATTAGAAAGGCGTGAAGAAGTTTTATTTGACACACAAAAAAACTACATCTTGTCTCAATAGAAATACAAGAATATTTAAATGATGCAATTACTTATTTAATTTTAACAAGAAATCTAAAATTGACAATGCATTTCAATTGCCAATTAGAAATCAGGAAAACTTTCGCCTGAAAATAGGAAAAAGGAAAGCGATTATATATATATATATATATATATATATATATATATATATATATATATATATATATATTGGTTAGGAGGTTGATTTAGAAGGCCATCACAATGCAGTTGGAATAAATAAAAAATAATAATACGTAACAATGGTGGTGTGTGTTGACCTGATTTTTTTTAATTATTTCTTGAATTTTCGAGGTATACCTCTTATCAAAAGAATTGAACTGAAGCAGTACAGCTATGGCATTTCTTCCTAAAAATTTTTTAAAAATTTTTAGGAAGAAATGCCATAGCTGTACTGCTTCAGTTCAATTCTTTGATAAAAGGTATTACCTCGAAAATTCAAGAAATAATAAAAAAAATACAGGTCAACACACACCACCATGTTACCGTATTATTATTTTTTATTTATTCCAAACTGCATTGTGATGGCCTTCTAAATCAACCTCCTAACCAATTACACAATGCTTCAAGCAAATTATGAAACTCTCTTATATATATATATATATATATATATACTACATACACACACACATATATATATATTATATACGTATATATACATATATACATATATATATTTGTAACTTTAGATAAGAGGGTCACACAGAAGGACTTTTCAATTATTGCTCGTCAGGGGAGAAGTCAATGATACTGAGAAAACTGTAATAGGTGGTTATTTCTCTTTTTTATTGAATAGATCTGAAAGATAGATTTAAGGAGAGACTAATGTAAACGGTATGACTAATTTAAAGTTTATTATAAGAACTAGCAAATATATGCACCCTCCGGGTGCAAGTATTTCAGTTTTAATGTAATAAAATATTGTATTAAATTAGAAAGGCTAATGAAACTAAATAAGAATACAGATAAAAAGATTTGAAACAGAGGTGGGTATAATAAAAGATTTGAAACAGAGGGAGTATAATAAAAAATAGAACAACTGAAACTTACTCTTCCATCACTCTCGTCTTTCATTGTTATTTTTTTCTAATTTAAGTATTTAGTTATAAGAGGAAGTAAAGAATAAAATGACAGTTATTTTATCTTGTTAATGGATTTCATTTATGATTTATTGAAGATACTTTTTCTTATATTCATTAAAATAAAACCAAACAGTTAGAAATCAATAATACTAAGCACATATTTATTAAATTCGATTTTTTAATATTAATATGCAAATTAGCCTTCCCGTTCACACTGTAAA
>CM042144.1:104913358-104915858 GCA_023376005.1 Doryteuthis pealeii | reverse complement strand
TATGCAAGACGTGTTATCAAAACACGAAATCCTAAACTCGCGGTGATATATACTGTTACACACATTGAGAAACAACAATATATCACTATTAAAACAGTACGAGTACATCAAATACTCGTGTTAAGATCCCGAAGAAGTAAGAGACGGCGTCAGTTAATTCTTTTTAGCTTTAATTGCACAATTACACACTTTTTTGCCGTTCAAACACTAAACTCAAACTCCATAAAATCTGAGAAGAGAACTAAACTTATAGTCGAATTTATTGAAATCATTACTAATATGGTTAAATATGTTGAACTAATTTTCATGCGTTACAATCACTACCGATATATTCAAAAGCGAGATGTACGAAGGGTGCATGTCAATGTGCCATTAGGAGCTGTATAGCTGTGAAGTGCAATGAAGCTAGAGGTTCTGTACAGCTTGCTATGTAAAAGTTATCGGAGTGCCGAGTCATTCGAGCGCGCCCTACCGGCAAGTATTGACTTTGAAGAATCCTTTGAGGTGAATAAGTTTGGTTAAGGCATTATGCCCAAGTTTCTATCCTAAGAGTTCAACATCCTATAATTCTCACACGAAATCATGTCCCTGAGAGAAGGCAAGATTCACTTACATACCCAGCACATGACCACACCCTCCTTGCATTGACCATTGGGTAGTTGCGCTATTTATAAATTACGATTGATAACTAAGCTATTTCTTGATAAAATAGTAGAATGAAACTAACAGAGGTATACTTGCAGATCCTGCCTTATCATAGGGTAAGATATATCAAATGATGTGATCATCATGCAATCTAGCAGTGGTATCTATGCCTGTAATCTACATCCTTAATCGCTTCAGGAATTGACTTAAGAGTTACATATTATAAACCACTCTAGAATACGAGTTCACTCTCTGGAATCGTACACAACTTTGAAGCGTTTACGATGACTCCCGTAAGTGTTCAGATTTTATTGTTTTCCACCAATATTATACTAAAATAATATTGAGAGATCATGATAAGTTGAACTATATGTAGAAGACGAGTTGCAGTCCTATCGGTCCATACCGATAATACTGATATACAAAATTGTAGTGCAGTGCGAAATATTGGTAATTATATAGGTAAAGTACAGTACCCGTCAATAATTGTACTAAGTTTAAATTGAACTCACCTCGTCGACCAATACAGTCAGTATATATATACTTATACGATATATATCATCAGAATTCGAAATTCCCGGTATCTTACTCATAGTCCCAAGCGAGAGATGACTTCGCAAGAACCAATTGTTTTTAAAATTCTTATTGTAAACTGTATAACTGACGAGTCCTTGCTGATTCTACTTCAACCAAACTGTGTCTAAAATTAGAGAACATCTAGTTTGACATTCGGCTCGAGCTTTATAATCCTGCTTATGATGTTATGGTTTCGTAGTGCGAGTATTGAAACATTCCGTGATGTCACTAGTCCTATTTATCACGATGTGCAGCGATGGTTAAATGCCGCTTAAGTTAATTAGTAGCTCATGGTACTGCTGTTCTTCCACATGTACAAACATAAACTGTGGATGTGGGTTACGAATGTTCTTTTACGCAGCTAAATTACCTCTATCTACTGCCTCGTCCACTAATCAGAACTGGAGAACAGTATCTTGTGTGCATGTTCGTGTCATATAATATGGTATACATTCAATATATCATAATGAGATGTCTAATAAATGAGTGGATAACCTAGTATAATCGAAAAACTGGTCTATTTGGTGCACTTTATTCAATAATGCTATGTTTCGCAGACATTGTGAGCCGGGATCGATCGAATGACGGTGGTCAAATTGCTACTGCCTCTGCGTAGATCCAATGTGTATGCTTGAGTGTTCGTCATCCGATTTTTAACTCGCAGGCTTATGTACTGACATCGAATCTCTGACGTGCGCGCTCCAGTAGGGCGTTTGTTATCATCTGACTTCACCAGTGCATCATGGTCGTATCTAAAAATGCTAATTAATGTAGTACCTTCATAACGCAACATTTACGTTACTTGGGATTCACTCCGATCTAGTTAGTACTCGAGGTCTCAGTACTCACGCCTAATGCTTCTTCGAACTCAATCATAGATGGTCTTTTCAACTCTTCTCTCAGATTTTACTCTATATACACAGGCTTATAGTGTGAGACTCGTAAATCCATACATAGCTTACTCCTCATAGCATAGGGTATCCGATAGGCTAAGGAGAAAATAATCTATCTTTTAGTCGAAGCTAGGAGGCAACAGCTTTATCATTTGAATCAACGAGCAACCAGTCAGTGCTACCTGTCCAGATGCTTCAACGAACTCAGTGAAGTATTGGCATTCAAACACGGGAATCTTGTGATGAGATTTTCTATCATTTCTTACGTCAATGTTACGTATATGTAGCACAAGAACGTAATAATCAGGAAGTTATCCACACATATCTGTTTATTCTCGGATATAAAGGTATGTAGTAGGTTGCTCATGTTTTCGTGAAACTCTCAC
>CM042144.1:104875858-104905858 GCA_023376005.1 Doryteuthis pealeii | reverse complement strand
AAAACAAAAATCCAATTCTATGCTTCAAAATTATAGTCATATTGTTTCATTAATTTTTTTTAAAGAAAAATTATAGCTGATGCAAATTTTTTTTTATTCGCTTCCAGTAATTAAAAAAAAAAGTAAAGTCGTCAGGGTATCTTAAACTCGGTATTAGCCAGACAGCGAGGGAGTCTATCCCCATTTTACTAGCGCTAGACCAAGGAGATTGTTTTTTTAGCGTCAGAGGTGGAGGGGGGTGATTTAATTACTGAAGAAGTATAAAACATATTCCTTTATTTTCAAAACTTTTGTCACTACAGTTTTGTTTGGGATAGATTATTTTTGATATTACATAAAAAAAAAATGATTTCCTGTCATCCCCACAACTTAGCTTCTCAATACCTTAGCTATTAATAGAATTTCATGAATAAGGTCCATTTGAATTTAAATTTGGCCAAACTTTCCCTTTCTTAGAAATCTGACAAAATGATTTTAAGGAATTAAAAAAAATTCTCGGGTCGTATTTTTTAAAAATTAATCATATAGGGGCTCCGAGTGTAACGGTTATCGTCATAGGAAGTGGACTCTGCTACATAAGTTCAAATCTTGATCAAGGCTGATTGCATTTCACGTACCACTTATACCGTTGGAAAATGTAAGAATCCAAGTATTTTCCCTCCAGCTATGAGTAAATAATAGGACAGAATGGGCTCTTTAACTGTGTAAGGTGTATATATATATATATATATATATATATATATATATATATATATATATATATATATATATTCACCAATGCAATTAAAAGTTCGTCTTACCAATGGTTTCGGAACATCACTTTTAGATGATTATCCGTCATCAGAAACGTTCAATATATATATATATATATATATATATATATATATATATGTGTGTGTGTGTGTGTGTGTGTGTGTGTGTGTGTGTGTCTGTGTCTGTGTGTGTGTGTACGTATTGCTTTTAAATTCTCTTAGAAACATTCCATTTTATGACATGAGCGTTTTCTTGTATCGCCAATTTTTATTTTTCTTAAAAAAAAAACAAAACCTTATGCTCTGAAGAAGAAAACATGTTTACATATGGCTTTCTGTTATTATTTCATTTTAATTCAAAAATAATTTTTAATCAAAATGCTGTATATCTAAACAAATTCCCGTCGAAACACGTGTCAGCATATGATAAATTTCATCCATACAAATATATTTATATTTTTCCGTGCAGTGCAGGCAGAATGGACTCTTTAACTGTGTAGGGGTTATATATATATATATATATATATATATATATATATATATATATATATATATATATATATATATGGAATGGAAAAAACATCACACAATGCTGTTAAAGAAGAAAACAATTTATAATATAATCATAGCTGATACTGATCAATATTTCGATTTTACAAAAATCATCATCAGAGCTCATTCACTCCCGTAGTTGTTTGGGTCGGAGAGGAAAGTCAAATGAGTTTACAAAACAAAAAAACCTTAATACTGCAAAAAACGAAAGACGTTGCAATATTCACCAACGTGGGCATTTCGCGCCATATATATGTCGGTCATGTCTCATGTATATCTTTTGTCAACCAAATGTAGCGAATTTTTGAGATGTTGGCAACAAGACGAAACAATTTAAACGGAAGGGGATGGGTATTAAGAAATGTGACGGTTGGAATTCAAAAGACTTTTAGTAAAGGAATTTTTTACGATTAATTGTTTTTATTATTTAAATTTTATTTTTAAGTTCTGTAATTCATAAATGATTAGATATTTACTGTAATTAGTTTTTATATATAAAGTGAAAAAGTTATGGGCGGAATATGTTAATATTTTAGAAAAGGAGTTTTTATATATTTTTTTATTTTACGATTAATTATTTTTAATTTTTAAATTATTATTATTATTAAGTTCTGTAATAAAAACTAATTACAGTAAATATCTAATCATTTATGAATTACAGAACTTAAAAATAAAATTTAATTAATAAAAACAATTAATCGTAAAAAATTCCTTTACTAAAAGTCTTTTGAATTCCAACCGACACATTTCTTAATACCCATCCCCTTCCGTTTAAATTGTTTCGTCTTGTTGCCAACATCTCAAAAATTCGCTACATTTGGTTGACAAAAGATATACATGAGACATGACCGACATATATATGGCGCGAAATGCCCACGTTGGTGAATATTGTAACGTCTTTCATTTTTTGCAGTATTAAGGTTTTTTTTTGTTTTGTAAACTCATTTGACTTTCCTCTCCGACCCAAACAACTACGGGAGTGAATGAGCTCTGATGATGATTTTTGTAAAATCGAAATATTGATCAGTATCAGCTATGATTATACTATAAATTGTTTTCTTCTTTAACAGCATTGTGTGATGTTTTCATTCCACCTTTTCTTACTCATATTGTCGGATTCATTTCCTTTCTTTTAACTTATATATATATATATATTAGCCAAACCCTGGCGCACGAGCAAGATGAGACACAAGGTCAATTTCTAGAGCGGAGTTTAACAGGTTTGAATTAAGAGTTTTCCTTCTCCAAGACTGGTTACCTAGCTAAGTTTAAAAGCCCAGTCTGTCCTGCTATTTACCCGTAGCTGGAGGGAGAGTGGATACTTTTCCCAAGGGTATTAGCGCTATGTGAAATGCAAACAGCTTCGTCCAGGATTTAAACTCGGGTCGACGAGTCCATTTTCTGTGGCTCTAACCATTAAACTACGCGCCTCCAAATCTCTCTCTCTCTCTCTCTCTCTCTCTCTCTCTCTCTCTCTCTCTCTCTCTCTCTCTCTGTATATATATATATATATATATATGTGTGTGTGTGTGTGTGTGTGTGTGTGTGTGTGTTTTGCTTATATCTATCTATGCATGTCGTATATATCTCTGGATCCGTTTTATCTTTCCTTAACTACTACCGAGCTTTCAACTCAGTGAATTATGTTCAAGTCCAGCAAATTTATAGACCGACAAATCACATGAATATTGTACACCTTCAATATGTGTGCACATTTTTTTTTCATTGCTCTTGGATTTGTCTTGGCATTCTCGACACTCTCTTGTGTATC
This sequence comes from Doryteuthis pealeii, assembly GCA_023376005.1. Lineage (NCBI taxonomy): Eukaryota > Metazoa > Mollusca > Cephalopoda > Myopsida > Loliginidae > Doryteuthis > Doryteuthis pealeii. The sequence goes on along the minus strand of CM042144.1, from coordinate 104,902,783 downwards.
TCCAAATTTACTTCTTCTCGTTCTGACAGATTTCCTTGATCCTCGCCTCTCGGCTTCTTGTTCGTCCAGTCAATTCCATAGCCGGAGAGACCAGTTAGATAACACTTTCACTTGCTATAAACATGTTTATTGGCCTTTCTCGCTGGCACAGATGCATCGGCCTTGTATATCAGTGTTTATTAGCTGCGGAACGATTCAGTTTCCATTGAAGTTAATCCCGATTTTTTTATTTGTATGAATTAAATAAAGTGTAATTTAAAATACGGAGGAGCGTGGTGTAATAGTTAGAGTCGTAGGAAACGGACTCGTCGACCCGTGTTCAAATCCTGGACGAGGCTGTTTGCATTTCCCATAGCGCTAATACCCTTGGGAAAAGTATGAATCTATGTATTCTGGCTCCAGTTATATTCAAATAGTAGGACAGAGTGGGCTCTTTAACCTTGATTGGTGACCAGTCTAGGAGAAGGAAAACTCTGAATTCAAACCTGTTAAATTCCGCTTTAGAAATTGACCTTGCGTTGCATCCGGCTCGTGCGGAGGTGTTCGTAAATAAATACTTAAATACTAAACGTCAAGTAACGCCGAAAGCACTGGTTCCCTCTAGATCAGCTTAGAACTCATTCTATTTAAATAAATTCCTATTATTCTGATTTTTTGAGATGGAGGTTGATAATTTGTAAAACAAGAAACACCTGAAGACGACCAGAGAGCACATCGGTCGAAATGTTGTTGATATAACAATAAAGATGAGGACAACAGTCCGAATAATCCAAATAATACAAAGTCCTATCATTATTGTAATCAGAGTCCTTCTGCTCAGTTGTATTGAACTAACCATCAATTGTGGGAGTGTCACTGTGAACTCCTGGGGATCATGGAGATTGAGGTAAGCCAGTAAAGCCTGAGTCTATCAATTCCACGTATTTAATATTACCGGCATCGCAGTCTCGTAATACCATAAATTTCCCGCGTGATTTAAGAACCTAAGAGCCCTGATGAATTTTGAATTTACACCTCTTCCAAGAGTATTAGCGCTATGTGAGATGCAAAGTCTCGTCCAGGATTTGAACTCGTCTCCATTTCTTTCGACGATAACCATTACACAAACATTTAATATACAACAAGTATGTTACGTCATCAGTTGAATTGAAAAAGAAGAAATCGAAAAATAAATTCATAGAATATTTGCGATTAGAAAGATACACGTCATGAATTAATTGTAATAACTTTCCATTTCAGAATTTCCATTTAAGCGTATTGTAAACATGCAAAGAATCGCTAGAAAGCGTTATTAATACTTGTTTAAAATGAAGAATAAATGTTCATATCTAATTATTTCTAGGGCTTTTTCTTCTTTCTTTTTTTGTAACGGATCGACACTTGAGTTTCAGATAAATAGGATTCATTGCATTGATATTAAATCATCATTGTAGAGCACTCTGCTGCGCTGTAAAATTATTTCCCTGTCCGGTATTCAAATGTTAAGATACCCATCCGTCTCATAAACTAGCACTGTGATTAATCTATAACATTATTATTATTAATATTAACGATGATTCCGACAATAGGAATATTGTTTATTATACTCTCTAATAGATAACGCTAAAAAGAATGATCTTTTTTATATGAACCTATACTTTCTTTACTCGCAAGGCGTCCAATCGTGATGTAACGGTTAGCAAGCTAGTCTTGCAGATCCATCACGACTGAATAGTAAGTTCGATCTTTGCTGAATGCCCCATACACGTGACTTCAAATTCTACACGTTTTTTAAGTCAATATTTGGAGAATATCTTCTTATTATAATGGATATTGTGTGTTTGTCTGTAACTGAAACTATATTCCTACTCAAGTCACAATTCCCTTAATTATTTAAGTCACATTCTCCAATAGTTTTTATTTCTATTTAAACCTCAATTATTAATAAAATTATTTTACATTATTAATACTATTGACCACACACACACACACACACACACACACATATATATATATATATATTATATATATATATATATATATATTTAAAAAAAAATTTTTTAAGTTGGGCGTTATTACGAAGCATTAAAAATATATAAATGAATGAACTCGATATTATGAAGTATTGGATTCACTTATTTTATTATTATTTTTTATCATAAATTTTCAGGTTCGTTAGAAACCCTTTATCAAATGAGTGTTATTCCTGTTTAACGGCTTTTTGTCTCTGTTGTTATCGACAGCGGCAGCGTCTGTGAAATATTTATAATAACGGAGAATTCCGATGTCTGCGTTCAATCCCTTCACATATGTTTGTAATTTTAGAATCCATTTAGTTTCTGCTTGTTTTCTAGATTGCGTTGTTGGAAATGCGTGTTCTATTAAAATGCATTTGAAGTGTGTAAGGTTGTGTTATAGGGTGTTAAAATGAAGTGCTATTGTACTATGCGGGGATTTGAGATTTATAGTAGATTTGTGGTTATTTAGTCTTAGTCTAAAAGATGTAGATGTTTCTCCCACATATCCGCTATTTCTGCATTGTGTGCAGTATATATAATTTATGATGTTAGCGCTATCGCCTGTTAGGTATGGCGCATGGATTGTTATGTTTGTGTAGGGTATTTTTATTTCGGTTTCCGTATGTATGTGGCGGCAAATTTGGCATCTAGGCTTGTTGCATCTTTTATTACCTTTCCGTACGGTGTTATGTAAATTTATTTATATATATATATATATATATATATATATATATATATATATATATATATATACTAAAAACATGCAATTGTATTTATATATACAACAAAATAGCGGTTTACAGTGTAAACGGGAAGGCTAATTTACATATTGATATCAAAATTTTGATATTAATAAATATGTGCTTAGTATTATTGATTTCTAACTGTTTGGTTTTTATCTTAATGAATATGTGCAAAAATCTCAGAGATAAATCTTTAAAAAAATCCATTAACAAGAGGAAATAATTGTGATTTTATTCTTTACTTCATATTTTAACAAAATATATAAATTAGGAAAATTTAGCAATGAAAGACGGGAGTGATGGAAGAGTAAGTTTCCGTTGTTCTATTTTTCAATTATACCTCCCCACTGTTTCAAATCTTTATATCTGCATTCTTATTTAGTTTTATCAGTCTTTCTAATTTAACATAAGATTTTGTTACATTAAAACTTAAATACTTGCTCCCGGGGGTGCATATATTTCCTAGTATAATGTCAACTATGTAGTGGGAATATCTAGAATCTTTGGGTAAAATGTATTGAATGGGACCTGATTCTAGAAATTCTAGAAATTCTACGAAAAGACATACCAAGACTCCATTAAGAGGTGAACTTATATATAAATGGGTAAACCAAATTATTTGTTTGTAAAAAAAAAATATATTGGAAGAAAAACAATGTCTAGTATATTATGCATACATTTTTTTATTAACGGGTAAACGTAATGTAACTTTAGTTTTATTGAGATTATTTTGAAAAATTTTTTTTTTTCTATTCACACTTTCGGTCTTTTGTCTTTTCAATTATATATAACCTCACCGATATTTTGCGCCCCGAAATATATATATATATATATATATATATATATATATATATATATATATATATATATATATATATTATATCATCACTTTATCATAACATGTTGTCCTATTTGGATGTCAGGTAGGTCTGAATTAAATGGAGTACACTCGGACGACGTGTGAAGGGTTAAGAAGCCATGTTTATTCTCTGGTAAACTTTCTGCCCAGACAAAGGGCAGCAACTCTTAAGGGTTCAATTAGAGTTCAATACAATAACACCACAGTAAGTACCCCAATCCTACTAATGTCATCTATGTAGCGAAAATAAGTAGAGTCTTTAGATAAAGTTTATTTAAAGGGACTTGATTCTAGATATTCTAGAAAAAGACACATCATGATTCCACTAAGAGGTGAACTTATATATAAATGGGTAAACCAAATTATTTGTTTGTAAAAAATACCATTATATTGGAAGAAAAGCAATGTCTAGTACATAATGTATACATTTTTTTATTAACGGGTAAAGGTAATGTAATTTTAGATTTATTGAGATTATTTTGAAAAAACAATTTTTTTTTTCTTCTCAGACCTTCGGTCTTTTGTCTTTTTATTCATACGGACAGACAAGTTAAAGAGACAGTTCTTCCAGGCCGTTGTCGTGTCAGTGCTGCTGTATGGCTGCACCACCTGGACCCTAACTAAACGACTAGAGAATAAACTAGATGGGATCTCCACAACAATGCTGCAGGTGATCATGAACAAGACGTGGAAACAACATCCCACAAGAAAACAGCTGTACGGCCACCTGCCACATATCACCCAAACCATCCGAGTAAGACGGACAAGACACGCAGGACACTGCTGGAGAAGCAAGGACGAACTCATAAGCGGCGTCCTCCTGTGGAAGTCAGCGCATGGACACGCCAGTGTGGGTCGATCAGCAAAAAGTACATTGATCAGCTCTGTGCGGATACAGGATGCTGCATAGAGGACCTCCCGAAAATGATGAGCGATAGGGACGGATGGAGAGAGATTGTCATGGATATTCGCACTGACAGCGCGACATGATGATGATGATAATCATCACAACCTCAAAATCAGGCTACATTTAACTGACCTGAAAAAACCCAGAAAGTTCTTAAAATAATTAATGCATTATAAAATTAATTCATGGATAAATCAACACTGAAAATTTCATTAAAATCTGATATTTTTCTGATTTTTTAAAATCAGGGGTAGTGATATGATTTTGTAAAATACATCTATGACCTTACAATTGTTGGTACCTATATTTTCTAAATGTTTAATACATTTATTAACAGGAATATTTGAATATAATGATTTTATGTCTAGACTTATTAAAGGTTATATCTTTTATGATTATGAATATTTATTTTTTCAGGAAATCAACAGAATTCTTAATGGGCGAAAAACTGATAGAGCTTAAAAGAGGAGTAACTGTTTTCGCTAATGATTTGGCAATTTTATGGGGTGCACTAGCTTTTTGTCTGGTCTGTCTCCTTTTCTCTCTATATATATCTTATTTATAACGTTCAATCGGTGTCCGTCTGTGTAACTGAAATGCATAACTGTTTACATTACAATAACCTCAATAATTGCGTAAGTTTATCGAAGAATATTTAATTTATAGTCAAAATCATGGAATAAGTCTTATCTATTAACAATGTCTCTATGAAAATCTGAGTTATATTTGTCACACAATAGCCAAAGTAATTAGTGAATTAAAATCCTGCAATGTGTCTTATATATCACTAAGAAATAAAGATTTACATAATATATGGTGTCGTTAATATGCATACTGGTTTTAACAAAACCGATTTTAATAAATGATTACTCCGTATTATTGATGTCTAATTGTTGCATACTCATGCACATATACCCATGTTGGGTACACACACAAGTGTTCTTTTACTGGAGAGAGGGGGAGAGATAGACACAGGTAGATAGAGAGATGCATAACTTACGTCTTTGGCCATTGGTGATCTCTAGTTGTTTCTATTCTTTCTCTATGACTTCTATTTCTCTGTTCTTGCTGGTTGGTCGTCCTTGATTCATTTCTTCTTCTAGGTCAGTCTTGTTACCAAGACATTCATCAACCACACAACCATATTATTTATGTAAATTTTTATTTACTTAAATAAACATATTCCTCTAACTAAACACAGCGCGCGTGAGCAAGTGAGCTCCAGCTAAAGCATATACATCTTCTCTGCCTGAAAACTAACGGGTTAACTTTGTCCCACGCTACTTCACGTATTTCGTGGTCTTTCTGTAATATTCCATGGAAAGTCCTGCCCGTGATATGAAAAGGGGCCATCCCTTCAGAAATACAGGGGGTTGACAATAATCTATGCATAGATTATGTAACATAATATTATTGTTTTATTTTCCAATTCATTAAAGTTAATCCTATGAATTATTTTATATAGAAGCCAATCAAAATATGAGTAAAATAAGTGTAATCTTTTTATGTGTGTCCTTACTTAATTTCGGTAGTCTTTCTAATTTAATTGCATTAAAACGTAAATACTTGAGCCCGGATGGCGAATATTCTTGCTAGTATATATATATATATATATATATATATATATATATATATATATATATATATATATATATACAAGGTATGTCCTAAAAGTATCGAGATTGAATCTGTAATTACCAAGGTAGGAATGAACAATAAATGTAACGTTCATTTTTTCAGGTGTGTCAAAAAGTACAGATTTTAAAGCTGTATTTACCAAAATAGAAATGAAAAATAAATAGAACGTTAATTTTTCAGAATACAAGGTGTGTCAAAAAGTACCAAAAAATCTCGATACTTTTTTGACACATCTTGTATATATAAGTGGATGTATGATAAACTTTATATTTTAATTTGTTGTTAATATGTATTAATGAATTTTATGAAAAAAGTTAAGGTATTATTAGTTTCTAGTTTGTGGGTAAAATCTATGGTAGGTTCTATTTTATTTACTTTATCCTTAATTCGTGTTAGGTAAATATTTTGGCGTTATATAAATAATAATGTAATCTATGTTGAGAAAATATCTAGAATCTTTGGGTAAAATGTATTTCAAGTGACCTAATTCGAGGAATTCTGTAAAAAGAGACGCAAAGATATAAGGGATCTTATATATGTTTGTTTGTTTATTGATTTTAACGGCATATCAACCCGTCTGGGGTTATGTCATGCCTAACGGTTAGGAAGTTATACATATCGGGTATTTATATTTATACATTTAAGTAATTGGTTTTAACAATGTGTTTGCATTATTGGGGATTATGTTGTATGGTATTGATTTCTTTCGTGTCTATATTCTATGGTATGATCTTATTTCCCTAAAAAAAAGAGAATATCCCCCATGTTCACATTTTCAAACAGATCTTTCATATTGTTTGCTTTAAAATAATGATTTCTATATGTATATAACTATTATTATACTAAATTTGAGTGAATCAATGATTGTTTGCTAAAGGATTTTTTATTTTAATAACAAAAATGTTATCAAAATATTGTTGAATACCCCTTTACTCGGGTGTATATAAACGGTGAGAGAGAGACAGAGACAGAGACAGATAGACTGACAGACAGACAGATAGTAGATAGGATGAGAGATGATGGTTCTTACTTGTTAATATCTGCTTACTGCTTCTAACCCGACCGCCATCTTCTTCAGACTGAATTCTCTTCGGGGCTTCCTGTTAAGGGTTGGTTCTTCTTTCTTGTTGGACTGGTCATTTCTTGTTTTTAATAATCAATAAACAAGACTTGTGTATTTTCTGATAAAGTTTTATTTCACAACTCAGCCCATGTTGATTCAACCGACACAACGTCGACACTCCTCGAAAAACGGATCGCATCTCATCTATTACAATCTCACGCCTAATCGTGGGCTTTCCTTTCGAAGGTGAAGTCGGGGCATCATCATGCCAATCATAACCCTAACGGCTATGGAAATTTCCGATTTTAAATCTAACGCACCCTGATTCAAATATTCTAACTCCAGGTAAGTACATAAATCATAAGCTGCTCATGAAATTATGTTACTATATTCCCAACTTCTAGAATTGAGTTATGTTTTTAAAAAATCCATTTTGATTGGTTCTAATAAGTCGTAATTTGCAATTAAATAAAAAACTGACCCTCCCCTTACTTCACATTCTGCCTGACACTTTCCTCCTCTCTAAATATATCTTGATTATATCCTCGTGATATATGTTTGTTTCTCTGTGGGCGTAAAGAGAGTGATTAGAGAGTTAGAAATATATGTGTATGTTAATTTTCAGAAGGGGCCAACCCGTAGTTTTTCATGAATCGGGTCCATTTAAATTATATTAGGTCAAATATCCCCTTTCTTAGAAATCTTACAAAATTATTTCAATATTTTTTTAATTCTCCGGCCATATTTATTTTTTTTCTAAAATTCAATTCGCTTTGGAAACTCACTTTTCTCTAATTCCAGTTATCTACCTAAAGCTCAATGAGTGACCCAACGGGTCACGTTTTGTCTAGTATATTTATATATACATACACATATGTGTAGAAAGTTTGTAGAAAAAACAAGATGTTAAAAGTTTTGCTGACAGAAATCTGTTTCGACCAATATGAAGAGGTCTTTATCAAAGCTACATTGTAAACGGAAAGACGAAATAAATATATCATTAATCACGAGGCACAGAACGCTCTCGATCAGTACCGGAATTTTCAAAAATTTTTTAAAAATGCATATTTTATGTTAAAAATAAAATAAATTTTATTTTTAAAAATTATAAGCATTTTTATCATTAAAAAAGCTCAAAAGAGTTTGCAGTAAAAGTGTATATAAATATCAAAAAGTTCAGGAAAATGTTCCGGATACAAAAGAAAGTTTAAAAAATATAATAGATCCAACAGTACAATAGATGAAGATGAAAAATTTCAGGAATCTGTAATGATGACAAATTCGTAGTGTCGGGATCCTTATTATATTCGAAATTTGGGCCTCCGATGATATGATTTAAATAATTCCAATTTTGTTTTTTTCTGTAGACAGTATGAAAGGTAAAGTGGATATGAATCCGACAATATGTGTAGAAAGTTGAAAAAACAAGATGTTAGAAATTTTGCTGACAGAAATCTGTTTCGACCAAATGAAGAGGTCATTATCAAAGCAACATTGTAAACGGAAAGACGAATTAAATATATCTTTAATCACGAGGCACAGAACGCTCTCGATCAGTACCGGAATTTAAAAAAAAAATTTTAAAATGCGTATTTTAAATGTTGCTTTGATAATGACCTCTTCATATCAAAACAGATTTCTGTCAACAAAACTTTTAACATCTTGTTTTTTTCTACAAACTTTCTACACATATTGTCGGATTCATATCCATTTTACCTTTACATACACATATATATCTATATCTATCTATCTATCTATCTATCTATCTATATATATATATATATATATATATATATATATATATATATATGAGTGTGTGTGTGTGTGTGTGTGTGTGTGTGTGTGAGGCCCCTCAAATTTTGTATAGCTTATGGCCTCAGCAGGTTGAAATATGTCCCTGGTGCCTTCCTTGAAAATTCACTTTCATGGCTTAATATCTCAGCACGAACACCGAACTTTGACGTTGATGGGAAAAGCACATCTACCTTAATGACAAAGCGATGTGAAGGAATTATTTTTCTTAACATTTCTTATGACAAACAAGCATTTTTCTCTCCTGTATTATTATTATTTCAAGACGGTGTTCTTGATTTTTTTTTTTTTTTTGTTTTGTTTTGTTTTTTGTTTTTTTCTCATAAAGTATTTTTTGCAGAAAACGTCGCCTGTCAACATTCAGCTTTATCTATTCATCTTTGCGAAGATTTTTGGTTAAGAAAATACAAACAAAATATATCGTTTTGTAACAGACTGAAACGTTTTTGTAAATTGGGTTATTTACGGAAAAAAAGTATTTAGGTTTTATGCAGGGGCACAAGCACACATCCTCGCCTGCAGACACTTACAAGGAGAGAGAGGGGGGGAGAGGGGGAGAGCGAGGGGAGGGAGAGAGATAGAGATAGATAGAGAGAGAGAGAGAGAGAGAGAGAGGGGGCAGACAGACAGACATACATACATACATAGAGAGAGAGAGAGAGGGGGAGAGAGAGCGAGGGTGGAGAGAGATAGAGATAGATAGATAGAGAGAGAGAGAGAGAGAGAGAGAGGGGGGGCAGACAGACAGACATACATACATAGAGAGAGCGAGAGAGAGAGAGAGAGAGAGAGAGAGAGAGGGGGGACAGACAGACTCAAATTCACAGACGATTTTGATAGTTTAATTTTGGTTGGTGGGTTGATTTGTTTTACGGTATGTAAAACTTTCCGGGTCATTTAATGCCAAATCAGATCATTTTGATAAACAAAAAACTCAGGTTGCTTATAGTACACTGTGTTGCTTAAGTGGTCATCTAATTAGGTATTGAACAGGTTTATTGACGTTTAAGTTTAGTTGGTTGGTGGTTTTCTTTTACGGTATGTCTACACTTTCGGTGTTCTTGAATGCTTAATCATGTAATTTTGATAAACAAAGTACTCATGTTACTTACAGTACCTGCTGTTGCTTAAGTATTCACCCAATTATGTATTGAACAGACTCATCGCAGCTTATCTGATTTAGAAGAATCTGGTGCTTTCTGCATAGATTTATAAATGATATATCATCCTGAAAAATACACTGACAAATTTGAATTTAAACGTGACATGTTTTTTATGAAAATGAATTATATATCTTATTATAATGGTGATTCGGTGTTTGTCTGTCTGTATCCAAAACTGCATCAATGTTTACGTCACAATACACTCAGGAAATACGTAATCCAATGGTCTGTTAATCCAGCTTACTAACATTTACACCACGCGAAGTTTTCTTTCGCCATGAATAGTAATTTACTAAACTTAATTTAGATGGGGCACAAGGCCAGAACTATTAGGCGCTAAGTGAAAATCGAACTATCAATGGTCCGTTAGGTTGATTGGCTGTTTTGTATTACTGTATATTAACCCTTTTCGGGTCATTTAATGTCAAGTCATCATTTTGAGAAACCAAGAACTCAGGTTCCTTACAGTGCCTACTTTAAACCGCTCACAACAGCTCTTCCACCACTGCAATAAAATTGAATGGTTAGTTCATTAAAATTGGGCAGAATGACTCGGATTACAATAATAATACGACTTTATTTGAATAGAATGAGTTCTGAGATGAAAAGATAGTGAACTTTCAAATATCCCTTCATACAGGGAAAATACCAAGAACATGTGGTAGAGCCAAATTCGGTTGGCAAAGCGTTAAACCGTCACTCAATTAATTACACTGGCTTACAAAGAAATTGAGACAAGTACAAAAATAGCTGTTTTAACCTAATTTGGGGGTGTTGAATTCAGATTTGAAATCCGTTTTTACTCATCACCTCTAGTTTTTCAGATATACATACTGTACATTTTGTACACATACTGTACATAAAGGCGTATATGCATTCAGGGTTCATTTCTAACATTGTGTGACTTATGTCTTCTTTTTTAGTTATTATGCAATAAATATAAGTGATAGCATTACATTATATATATATATATATATATCAAGACGGATTTTGGCAGTTAAGCGTATCCAACACGTCTCAATCAACAGCCAGTAGTGCATTGGCAATCAGCGCAGGTCGTTGTCGTCCCTCGCAGCGCAGGAGGAAGGTGTCCCTCGACAATTGTGTTACACAATCTGTTGGGTATATATTTGTATTACAATTTCCAGCGATGCACATTTTATTGCCTTACATATGATTTAATTTTCCTTCAGTTTTTTTCATATTCTCCAATGGCTTCAAGCTCGTCAAAACACCGAGGATGCCTCAACAAGGCTAATTCTTTCTAAATTGTGTACATTGTGTCATCCAAGTATATTTATTCCGTCAATGTTCTTTATCTATCCTGTTTTATCTGTAATAAGCTGCTGCAACTGTTGAAATAAGCACGTATATACTCTGTATATACTAAAATGAGACTATTTAAAAGACAGAAAATTAGAGGTGATAGAGCAAAACTGTTTATAAATTTGAATTCAGCACACCCAAATTAGTAAAAAAAAAACACCTATTCACATTCTTGCCTCAGACAAAAAATATTTTTTGTAAACCAGTGTTATTAGATATAATTATTTTTCAATCCTGCTCACCTCCACTGAAATATTCCAGTTGCATAGCTACCAGACCTTTGCGTGACATAGGCTTGCTCATTTTTAGATGTAACTAAGGAGTCTCCTGATAATTTTCTTTTTAATAATGCTCACCTCTAATGTTGTCTGTCTGTCTACGTGTTACAATTTATGAGAATCATAAATTGTTGGCAGACTTGGTAGAGTTTAAAATAAGTTTGTCAGTATGAAAAGCGGAGGCGGGTAGATTTCCATAACCGGGGGTTTGATTGACATATACATGACCCCAACAGACATCCACACACCCCACAAAAAGAAATGAAAAAGTTTAAACCTATATTTTATCTATTGACTTTGTATTTTATTTCTTTCTAATATTAACTTTTTACGGTTTAGCTCAGTCGATAGAGCGTCCGCCTAGGAACCATAAGGTTCCTCGTTCGATACCGGACCTCGCCAATTCAGCATATGAGTAGCACAGGAATATGTATGGTAAAGTAAGGCACTGATGGTAGATGTGACGTTCCCCCTCGGACGCTAAAATAAACAATCTCTTTGGTCTAGCCCTAGTGAAAGGGGGATAGACTCCCTCGCTGTCTGGCTGATACCGACTTTAGGCCACCCGACGACTTTACATACTTTTTACTTACACCACATTTGCCTCCCATATGTTTATACTTTCTTAAATGTTAGATTACACAACTATCACTTAAACATTCACAAATATTAACACGTTGACTATGGATTGGTACACAAATGTACCCCTATGTATATTACGGATGTACATAGTGCTATATATATGTACAATTGCAAATATTTCACTTGCTTTTTTAAAACAATATCAGAAGATATACTTCCATGATAACAAAGCAGTATCTACATAGATTACATAAAAAATGTGAAAACCATGAAAATTTATGTTATTTATTGAAAAAAGTGATACAAAAATAGTAATATATATATATTATATATATATATATATATATATATATATATATGTGTGTATGTGTGTGTGTGTGTGTGTGTGTGTAAAAATGGAATTGGAATTGAATCCGACGATATGAGGAAGAATGAATAAAGAAAAGAAAGGTACGGAATGGATAAAAGATGAATTTAATCAATATCACTTACACATGTGTTTCGGTCAGTTTATCTTTGTGTACACGATTCAAACTATTATTATTATTAAATAAAAAATAAAAAAATTTTCCGTTTTTTTTTTCAACGAATTTTTTTCATTCAAAATAAAATTTCACTCTCATGAAGGTCGAATTTTCTGTGTACGGAATATTTTTACATTTTTCTATTATATTTCATTTCATTTGTTTATTTAAGGATGATAATAGTTTGAATCGTGTACACATAGATAAACTGACCGAAACACATGTGTACGTCATATTCATTAAATTCAGCTTTTATTATCCATTCTGTACTTTCTTTTCTTTATTCATTCTTCCTCATATATCTATATCAATTTATATAACTTATATAACCTGTTACAAATCATTTTTAGATCATATATTGCTATTATATGGGCACCTCACGTGGTATGATGGTTAGCAAGCTCGCTTCACAAATCATTGTTAGTGAGTTCGATTCTCATTGGGAGCCCCATACTTCTGGCCTTGTGCCATATCTAAGCTAAGCTTAGTAAATAACTATATTGCTTGTATATGATATTGTATGAAATATATACATATCATAAATAAATCACTGATAAATATGTGCACAAAATGTGTACCAGCACATAACACAATCAATTTACCATTGCTGTACACATGTTGATATTGTATAATATCACAGAGACGTAGTACATCATTGGTCCACTGTGTATACCAGCAATACTTTCAAAACTGATGTAATAAAGGAAATGTGGCAACATCATTGAGGCGAAACTACCACTTGAAAAAAAAAAACGTAGTTAACGTGTTAAACTATTTTGAAAAATTTCAACAACAGATGCCCTAAGTAGGACACGTTGTAAACCTTCAAACAAATGCTCTCATTCTAGAGACACTTCAGAATTCTTAAAACACAATTCCACCAGATAACCTAGAGTACTTGGTAAAGCAAACGGAATTTGATCAAATCATATGTGCCGATCTGTATCAAATTACAGACACAGTATATCGAATACTATACAAAAAAACAAACTCTTATACTATAAAGATTTCGGTTATTTTCACCTTTAGTTGTTAAAATTCCTAGCATAAAATTGTGCGTGCGCATTATCTGAAATGAAATTAATTGTTATTAAGAACACATTTTATGATAGTTTGTGTTAAAGCATGCAGTTGTATTGTTTTCGAAACGATTCTAAGATTTATATATTTCGCACGGACACTTTCAAAATGGCTACCGTCTTGTTTCAAAGTAAAAGTCAGTTGGCTAAATTTCTAGCATAAAATAACCCGAAATAAACTTAATTGTTATTAGGAACACATTCTATGATATTTTTTGTGTTATAGCATGCAGTTGTATTGTTTTCGACAAAGTATCTAAGATTTGTTTATTTCGCACGGAGACTTTCAAAATAGCTACCGGCTTAGTTCAAAGTGAATGTCAAGGGAGGTTACTCTAATTGCCTTATTTGCTAGGAATTTTGACAACTAAAAATGAAAATTACCAGGATTTCTACGTTACTATAACTATCCACAATGTATGTTAAAATTTCATTGATAAAAACTTTATTTACTATCCAAATTCCTATCTGCAATCATTATTCACTTTGTTTTCATCATTCTGTCATTTCTGTGACATATTTTGAAAATATTCTGTCCTCTCTTGTAACACAGTTATTTGCATGTTTACACATTAACTTAATTTCCTTTTCTCTCTCTCTCTTTTCCTTCTTCTTCATTCTTACTTAGGTCAATTACAATATAGAAGTTTATACTTTCAATTATACATTATACATACATGATATATTATACATTATACATACATGACTTATTATACAACATACATACATGATTTATTATATATTTCCAATACTTCCTCCATTACAATTTCGTTTTTTTAAGTGGTCAGGGCGGCCTAATGTCGGTATCAGCCAGACAGCGAGGGAGTCTATCCTCTTTTCCACTAGCGCTAGACCAAGGAGATTATTTCAGCATATGAGGTGGAGCGCCACACCTACAACCAGCTCCTCACTTTACCACACATATATCTGTGCTACTCTTGGCATCGAACCAAGAACCTTGTGATTCCTAGCCGAACAGTCTACCTACTGAGCTAAACCTGCCCTGCAATTTCTACCTCACCGAAAATAAAATCATTTTAACAAACGTCGAAGAAAAAAACAAAAATACAAAATACATTCATGGGACAAATTCAAATATTCGTATACAAGTTTTTTTCCTGTCGGCTGGGGCTTTTGAATACATCGACTACAACTTGCAGAGGGGCAAGATTCCCCCAATGGGGCTACCCGTTGGTCGTAGGTGGCGATGCGTGATACTTAAGGACGGAATCCAGTTCGATGAGCAGTCCATGACATGCAACACACCACTTTGTCCCTTACTTAGGCTATGTAAAAATGTTAAACCGTGTTTTTTTCTAATTATTGTCGTTTCATTTTTAAAATGTTTGTAAGTAGTGTCTTATTTCATTCTCACAATTGTTCTTGTCTATGTACTTTCCTTCATCTCTTTCTTTCTTTCTTTCTTTCACTATATCTGTCGTGTTTTACTTACGATTTTCTTTTCTCTTTCTCTTTCTATTCCCCTTCTTTTTTTCACTATAGTTGTTATGCCGTGGGTCTTTCCTTTAATGTTGCTTTCTTCTTTCCTTTCCATTTTCCCGTTGTGTCTCTTATTGTGCCGTGATATGTTTATTCTTATCTTTGTCTAGTCTGTAAAACGCCACGTTGTAGATTTTAGCAACCCCCATTAAAATCCGCCTACGTCTTGTCAATGTGGCTGGCCTTCCGGCACCAAATTAGAATATGTAAAATTGCGGGAACAATTAAATGTGCGTAGGTAAGTAATAGTCATTAAATTTCAAATGAGAATATATAACCTCGCGAGCTCGATTAAAAGAAATGAAGTTGTGAATGAATTTCTATATGACGCGGCGAGATTAAATTAAAAGAAGTATATAATTTCTATACGTATCTTATACTGTTCTACCTATCTCTGGAATGGATCTGGTTGGGTATCGCTGCTATACTGGATCTGTTGTTGAGCTGGCTGGGATCTCTCCGTTCTTCGAGGGGTCTAGAACAATTTGGATCCTTTTAGGTTCTTCCTTGCGTCTGTTGACAGTCCGTAATAACGAACACAAGACGTTCTTCTTATTTATTTTTTTAGCTCATTTATTTTTCATTATACCAAGTTAGAGATTTGGGTTTCGAATAGAGACACCACCATTGAGATGTGTCTCCTCAAAAACCTTCAGCCAGACTGCCAAAACTTTTCACTTTCTTTTCCACTCTTGTCAATATCCAATCAGCAGGTCAGTCATTTACACGTCATCCTTATTCTAGTTAATTTCTACTATTACATAACGTATTTCAGGGCTGGGCTCAACATTGTTTTCAATATTTAATTAATAAAAACAACAACTTCGTATTATTTGATCAAGTCTTATTAGCCCATATTGATTCTGCCGCGGTGAGAAGTGCCCCGGAGCTGACAATACGTCTACGCTATTTGAAAGCTGGGTCGCGTCCAATCGCGCGCCTTCTTCAAGGAGTCAAGGTCATTAACCCTCCATTGCCGATAACTTTCCATAAACTCCCTGATTTTATATCAAACATAACTGTTGTAGGTGACTCACCTATTACACGAACATGGACTTACCCCAAGGGTATATATTCAACAGAGTAAAGCTACTCAAACGAGTAGTACCAGATACAGTTCTTTGTGTAAGCTGAAACAAGGAAACCCTTCCATTGTACGTGATATATATTGCTGAATACAATCTGTTCCCTACATTTTATACCCGTGTTGAGTCATTATTTATTGACCCTTAAACAGGCCATAACAGCGGATCTCATCCTCGTCGCCACTGTTATGACCTGTTTAAGGGTCAATAAATAAGAACTGAACACGGGTACAAAAAATTAATTGCCATCCAATATTCACGCTGAGCTGGTTTATGTAAGTGTTTGCTGGACGGCCCGCACTGGCGTTCCCATGTGCTGGTTTCGACTGAAGAACGTTGCTTATGAGTTGGTCCTTGCTTCTCCAGCAGTGTCTGGCTGGTCTTGTTCGTTTCACTCGGATAGTTTATGTGATCGAGGAAAAGTGGCCGTACAGCTACTAGAGGGATTTACTCAGCGTATTCTAAGCCTCGCCGATAGTGTAGCCTAAATATTTTTGTTAGAACGTTATAAAGTGTATGTCGGGTTATTTCCATAAGTCAAACACATATTGTCCAACACCAAACAATTGTGAAAATAAGGGTCTTGTGTTTTAAGGTTTAAAACGTGGCTGTGGTTATTCCTGGTGCGTGTTCCTGGGGTTTTGCTTTTAACCCCATCTTATTTTGTGGTCGCGAAGGGAAGGAATTCAAGGAACGAAAAAAAAGAGACAAAGAAGGTGGTTTTATAACTTAGGCTTTATTCGCAGGCCGTAGCCACTACGTGACAAGGGAATTTTCCCCTGGCCACTAGTAGTGTCTTGTCCGAGTTAAGGCCTAAGTCTGAATGGCCGAGAGATTCTCTTTGGTGTCGGAAGTGGGTCCTTTTTCCCGCACATGTACGGTGGGTTCTTCCGGTGAAGGCTAATGGGCGTTTGTTATTTTCTTTTCTTTTAATTTTATTTTAGTCCCCACACTACACAGTATACAAAAAATATTTACTCAAAATAATCTGACACATAAACTTTATAATTAGGTTTACAAGATGGAAAACTCCAAAAATAAAATAAAATAGAATAAAAAAGTTGGACCTAGACCTTCTTAGTCTCAATTGCATCGTCTTGAAAATCAAATCCTCCTCCCCAGTGGGGCGTACACCCCACGTTTGGAACCAATGCTCTAGAATCTATTATTATATGACTACTTTTTTTTAATAGCTGTGTTAATTTATTAACTTATCAATTTATTTAACTGAGTTAAATAATTAAGCCAATATTCGTAAAGTGTTTAGTATTCTCTAATTCACCAACTACTTTTAAATCTTATTATAATGGAAATTGTGCGTCTGTCTGTAACCGAAACTACGTCACCACAACCTCATAATTCTCTTAGTTGTTTACACTATATTCTCAATGGTAATTAAATGATAATTATTTAATTCTTATTAGGTTCTTATTTATCAACAATATCTCTATTAAGGGTCTAGCTGAATTGCTGCAATTCACCTGCAAAATCTTTCCCGAATGTTGAATAATATTTGTTTCGGATTACATTCCTTATTCGCCACAGTTCTCCGATTTGACTTCAGGGAAACCGAAAGGTAATTATCTTTCGTATCGTAAGAGGCAAAAAAGAAGCGGGAAATCCTCTTTCACCTTCTAGCGTCGACATAGGGAGATACTAACACGTATCCTGTCTACAGACAGAGCGGGACGTTGCTTTTCCAGAATTCTCATGTTACATTATACACGAGAACCCGCTCAGCATGCAGTGTTGGATTATTTCAGTATGTAAGGTATTCTGTAGGCCACCACTTAAACTCATAGACTGTGTGGCCACGTGGATTAAAACCAGACAATCAACACGCTCGAATACGTGGTTAGTTAACTATTTAATCGCCGATCTTGAAGGCCGTTCATTTTGCACGTATTCGTCACGGACAGCAACCAAAGGATTCTACCAAACAGCGACAAACAACCAAAGGATCCTGCCTAACATCGAGGAACAACCAAGAATTCTTCACTAAGGAATAACCAAAGGATTCCGCGTAACACTGAGGGACAACCAAGGACTCTGCTTAACACAAGGATGCTTCACTAAGGAACAACCAAAGGATTCTACCTAACACTAAGGAACTCAAGGGATCTCCACTGTAAAGTGTTCTCACTTGCAGCCTAAAAAAAGGACACACATATTGTAACAGGCCCAGCACGCTTCCACTGCGCGGGATCATACACCTGTTACGATTTTGAGGCTATTTATATACTGTCCTCTTTTACCAGCAGCCCCAAGACTTTCACTACGAAAAAATATCTGCTTTATTTCATACAACTCTCTATGTTACACATGTCATAACACAAATACCAGGGCTCGACATTAAAGACGTCCAGTCGTCCCGGGGACGATAAAAATTACATCCGGGACGATCAATATGTCATCCGGGACAGTTTGCCGGGGACGGTAAATTTTTTTCCTAAATGTTATTACTACAAACAAAAGTTTGACCTTAAATAGTAGATTTAATTAATTTTAATCTGTCGGGGCCTGGCTAATACCCTTGGGAAAGGTATGAATCCAACTACTCTCCCTCCTGTTATGGGTAAATAGTAGAGCAGACTGGGTTCTTCAACCTTGGCTAGGTAATCAGTCTAGGAGAACGAAAACTCTGAATTCGAACCTGTTAAACTCCATTTAAGAAATTGACCTTGTGTCACATCTTACTCGTGCGGAGGAGTTGGTATATATATATATATATATATATATATATATATATATATATATATATATATATATATATTACTCTTGTGGTTCTTGTATTGACTTTTCTAGGTTTTCTCAGACAATACAATTCTTCTTGTTAATTCGACATGAAATGTTTTGCATACGCGAGAATAAATCATACTACACCCTGACTTGTCCATACGAAGACAACTTCAGTGGTCGAGACCAAAACTTGAGCGCTACATATTCTTTGATATCTAACGATTCTTCATCATTTTTAATCTTGTGATTTATTTCAAAGAGCTGAAGAAATCATCAAAGCAAACATGAAAGCTCGGTGTCGTTCTACAATCAAATATAAAAACAAGACCACATTCTTAAGATTGAGATTTTGGCGATAGTTCAAATTTAAAGAATAAATCCGCTAAGAAAAGTAACTACGTATTCTACGTTCTATTTCCCAGTCACTTAAAGGTAACGAGGGGGCGGTCTGTAAGTTTGCAGTTGAATCACATCTTATTTATATAAATCACATTATAATTAATTGCAAACAAATAAACTAATTAAGTGAAGCGTGCTGCAATTATCATTTAATAAATTGGCAGAAATTAATATTGTAAATCCAAAAAGTAAACCGCCCAGTCAGCTGGAGCTGTAGAATTCACCGACTGCACCTCTTTACAGTTATTCAGTTATAACTATCATAACAATTAAACCTGATATTCTTTATTATTCAGTTTTATCTTATTACTGTGAATTATTTATTACTAGTACAAAATAAAAAAAACACCCTCCGGGCGATGTAAAAATAGATTTTTGAAAGATATTGCCTGAGGGGATGGGAGCTGAAAATTCAATGTCATAGAGTGTGTACCATAAGTATGTAAAATCCTCAAATTTATTAAAGGAGTAAAAAAAAAGAAAGACAGAAAGACAATTTGAAATGGAAACAGTTTCGATAACATTAAATATTATATTAGAATAAAACAATCTATATATAAATATGAGTATGAAAAGGTGGAATGAAAACATCATACTCATATTGTCGGATTCATTTCCTTTCTTTTAACCTATAATATATAATATATATATTTCTTTCTTTTAAACTATATATATAATATATATATATATCTTTCTTTTAACCTATATATATAATATATATATTTCCTTTCTTTTAACCTATAATATATAAATATATAACGCCAGGCATCTATTTATTGAAACAATGAGGATTGTCTAACGTTGCATGCTCACATTTTGAGCATGCAACGTAAGACAATACTCATTATTCTATGTTATGACGTTGGATTATGTGTTGGGTAATGTGACGTAAGCAGTGACGCAGTTTTTGTTACAGACAAAGACCGGAAGCAAATCTCCATTATTAATAGATATATTGATTTATTTGATATGATATTTGATGTATATATATATATATATATATAATATATATATATATATAATATATATATGATATTAATTGATATTTGATATTTATTTATTTATATGATTTGTCCTCATGGTATTATTTTGTTCTATAAAAAGAGATCCAGTTTATTTCGTAAGGTTTCTCCTTCTAGGCCATGGTTAGAAAATATTGAATGCAATCTTCTCGTTTTGTGCTTGAAGTATCCATACAGTTGTTTTTCTTCCAATTTTTGTCTTCTAGATTTTTTTTTTTCTGTTTGTTCTTAACTTTGTACCAACTTTAAACAGCTCACAGCGGCTTTCTCACACACCTAATCAAAGTACAAAATGGAGCAGATGTTTACCTCATTATAATAATTATAGAAGGACTCAGATTACAATAATAATAAGATTTTATTTGAATAGAATTAGTTTTGTGGTGAATAAATAGTGACATTTTGAAATTTTCTATCATACAGGTAAAATACAAAAAAAAAAGAAAATGGTACAGCTGTTAAGTCCATAGTACTTTCACAGCCATTTATGGAACCGACTAGGACCAAGAAAGTTGTATGTCCGCATCACGTCGGGGTCACAAGTTGTAAGATTCAAAGTTATAACAAAGTCATAACTAGATGATTGTGAGACAACATTTTATATAGATAAGAGCGCATGGAAATGATACATAAAATACAAGATAGTGTACATAAACATATATACATTTAAAGGACTGGAGCATCCGTACATAGAGACCACTTACTAAGAGGGGGGCGAGCCCCGCCGAGAAAGGGGTAGACAGTAGTCTAACCCATGTGCTCGTTCCGGAGATGTAGCTAAAAGAGGAAGCAGCGTTTGAATAAACGCGCCTAACTACCAGAGGTCCCCCTAGTGGGAACAAACAGCAACGCAGAGAGGAGATAACTCTTCCGGCAAAAGGAAGATAATTCCCTACACAGCCATGGGGTAAATTTGGTAGGCCAAGAGTTCAGTGGACGTTGTTGTTCCTAAAAGCGCTGATTAGTTTTCTTTGCTCTTTTTGTTGCATCTCCGCAATTCCCAATACTGGCCATCAAGCCCCGACACTAACTTTTTTCATGACCGTCCCGAACAAAAATTATCAACCGTCCCAAATGGGGTTTGGACCGTCCCGAAATCAAAATATTTTTGTTTAATTCATTAGCATCATCTATACTTGTCAGTCATCAGTAGCATAATAACATGTAATAAAACATTAAGAAAAGCTGAAGCAGTGATAATTCTGGATATTTGGACAAAGAATCCATTTCCTAGTGTGTTTTGAGCTAAAAAAAAATACTTTTTTACTTGTAAATTTTATCATACTGGGTTGTGAATTGTAAATGAAAGAATTTTGTCCTTGCACAGTGTTTAAGGATTTGGAAGGAAAAGATAGGACGGGTTAGTAGTATATAATTCGGTCCTTTTAAACTATCTCCCTCCGCCATTATTCATTACATGGCTTTGAGAATAGACCTGCCGTGCCGTAGCCTCATTTTGAGGTCAGCAATCACTGGACGGCCAATATTGGAATGTAGTACTAACTTTTAGGATAAATTTTTACCGTCCCCGGCAAACTGTACC
The DNA here is from genome assembly GCA_023376005.1 of Doryteuthis pealeii. NCBI lineage: Eukaryota > Metazoa > Mollusca > Cephalopoda > Myopsida > Loliginidae > Doryteuthis > Doryteuthis pealeii. Next base: position 104,880,524 of record CM042144.1, on the reverse strand, counting down.
GGATGACGTATTGATCGTCCCGGATGTAATTTTTATCGTCCCCGAGACGACGGGACGGCTTTAATGTCGAGCCCTGCTGGCCATGTTAAGATAATCTAGTCTGGCATCTCCCCAATTTGTTGCTTGAAGTATTCATGCAGTTGTTTTTCTTCTTATTTCTGTTTCTGTTTCTGGGTTTTTGTTGAATTTCTGTTTGTTCAAATAGTGCAATTGCTGTTAATAAATATAATAATTATCTAAGTTTTTCTTTTCGAGCCCTGGAATTGTCGCATCTCCGCAATCCTCTACGCTGGCGAGTCCTATTACTTCTTCTTTAGTATTATTTGGATTATTCGGACTATTGTTCTCATCTTTATTGTTATCTGTACAACGTTTCGGTCCATGTGCCCTCCAACCTTCTTCAGGTATTTCTTGTCTGACTCGAGAACTTTCTCGAATTCGGAAACCTTCATGTAGTAATCGGGAACCTTCTTGTCGTAATCGGGAGCCATCACGGAACTTTGAACCCAGCCATTTATCAATATACGGGGGTATCCCGTTCTTATTCCGCTAACCATGGCTCGACACTAACGACGTTCCGTCGTCCCGGGAACGATAATTTTTTCCTAAAAGTTAGTACTACATTCCAATATTGGCCGTCCAATGATTGCTGACCTCAAAATGAGGCTACGGTACCGCATGTTACTGCTGCTCCGAACCAGGATTGAACCTGTAGCCTAGAGATAACTGTCACTTAGAACTGTTTAACCCAACGCTTTTATCCACTATGCTATGTGTTCAATTATCAAACCTCTAAAAAATTCAAACAAATACCATTCTTCTTTTCTTGATACACATAGTATGTCTATGTAATCTCCCACATTTTAAGGAGTTGCGCATTCTTCAACTAAGTAAACAGTACTTTTCTCTGCCCGGTTTTGACACATATCCTAATATGCTATCTACAAGTAGTTTTTCTCTCTCTTGGTTAGGTACAATAACACTTTTTTCAAAAAATTAATTGGAATAATATTTTCCGGTACTGAGTATTATAATTTGTTTATTTATCTTATTTTTTTTTTTTTTGAGATTTTTTTGCTATAAATAATTTTATTCTAGTGTATTTATTTCTTATTTAAAAAAAAAATGGAACGATATCTCGTATTGAGATTCTTTTTAATTAAGACGATATCTCGTGTTGAGATGAGTATTCTTCTCTATACAAGATTTCGTGCTAACCAATTTTGGCACGATAATTTGTACTCCAATGTTTTCTTTCTTTTTTCTTTTTTTTGGTGGGTGGTGGTGGGGATTGATCAACACAAGTTGGGTCATCTATGTGAACGTATATGCTGTTGAAAGACCTGATGCACCTAAATGACCTTGGGTCACATCATTGACTAAGATGGAAATGTAAATCTTTCAAATAATTTTTTTGATATTCCTCTCATTACTTTCATATTTAGGATGAATGTTTAGTTCAGATAACAAGGAACAGTCACACGTCCTTAACACTTTACCTTCTTTAAGCTGCTCACAGCGCTTCTCTAATGACTGAAATCGTACCGTAAGCAAATTACAAAAAAAAACTGATGTTTAGTTCATTATGATTAATCAGAAGGACTCATCATACAATAATAATAGGACTTTATTTAAATAGAATGAGTTCTGAGGTGAATAGATAGTCAAATTTGAAATATCCCATCGAACAGGTAAAAAATACAAAAAAAAAATGGTACAGCCGTAGGGGAAATTTGGTAGGCAAAGAGTTAATCATCCACAAAATGGTTTTAATTTTTTCTTTTAATTCATTATATTAGGCGTGACAATAAAAATAAAAATCACGCTTGTTATAATAAATTAAGAAAAAATCCAACCATTTAGCGGACCATATTCATTATAATACACACACACACACACACACACACACATACACACGCGCGCGCACATACACACATACACACACACACACACATATATATATATTGTGTCCTATACAATTAAATGGTGATTGTTACCATTGGTTTCGTACTAGTGTAGTGGCCACTTCTCATCAAGGCAACGCGCCTGTGAAGGTTTTTCATGTGGTACAGCCGTGGAGGAAATTTGGCCGGCAAAGAGTTAGATCATACAGTAAAAATTAATTTTCAGTTAGAATAACAAGGATAGATCACATTGGTAAAATTAGGCTGAATATGGAGACTATGGCACTTGATCAATCCGGTGCTTTACTAAAATTGAGGAGTCCCCGTGGTGCAGTGGTTAACGTGTTGGACTGTGACATCGTAGCAAATGAGTTCGATCTCTAGTTACGCTATTATGTTCACTTTTGGATAACTACCCTTGGGAAAGGGAAGACCACCTCTCATCTCCTCAGTTATGGATTAAATAGTACCACTATTTTTGTTCTACAAGGATGGATTTGGCATTAAATAACCCACGATGATTGATACGCCATTAAACAAAAAAAAACAACAACTCAAACCTTAAACAAAATTATTTAGTTAAAAAAGTATCGAGACTAACTACATATTTTCAACCAAATTGTCCCCCATGGCTGTACCAAATTTTCTTTCTATTTTTTACCTGTATGATGGGATATTTCATAATTCACGATCTATTCACCGCAAAACTGCCTGTGGCTTACGGTAGCATCGCAGTGGGTGGTTTAAAGTAAGCAAAGAGTTAAAATATTAATAAGCACTGACTTGGACACCTGTAGTGTCTAGACATTATTACTTTATCATGATAGTCAGTTATGTAAACTCTTGACTTATATTCTAGACTAAATGGGAAGCGCGTGGTGTAATGGTTAAAGTCATGGGTTCTAGACTCGTCGTCCCGAGTTCGAATCCTGGATGTGCTAATTGCATATCACTTAGCGCTAATACCCTTGGGAAAGGTATAAATTCTACTCTCCCTCCAGCTATGGATAAATAGTAGGGCAGACTGGGCCCTTTAACCTTGGTTAGGCAACCAGTCTAGGAGAAGGAAAACTCTGAATTCAAACCTGTTAAACTCCGCTTAAGTAATTGACCATGTGTCACATCCTGCTCGTTCGGAGGGGTTGGTAGCTATAATATATTCTAGACTAAATTAAATGCCGACCTGTCGTTCCAACTACGACACTTTATGCATTGTTACTCTCCTGAATACTTCTTGTTCAGGAGTTTGAGAGTTGTAGTGAGAGAAGGGACCTACCTTATGCAACACGGTATGACAGAGAGTGGGCGGGCGTGAAGACTTGCCGTATTCTCGAAGGAAGCGAGCTAGGCTTTGCCTGGCGTGTAGGACTGACCTAGAGTCGAACCCGCATCCTTCAGAATGCGGACGAGCAGTGCAGAGTAACCTGGATGTAAGCAGTCGCGTTGTGAGGATTGAGGCGTACTTGCAGTGCTGACGAGTGTCGCACGTGCTGTACGGACAATTCTGAGTGAGGAGCCCGGATGTGGTGAGATTGAGGTATATTTTAAGGACCTGCCCTCCCAGACCAGAGAAAACAACTGCAGTAGCATTTTGTTGTCTAGACGAGCGAGATAGAGAAATACATTCTGATATTGTTGGTGAGACGAGCGTGATATATAGTTGGAGAATGTTTAAACTGAAGACTGTCGATTGGAAGAACATTGCGCCAGACTTGGCTGTGACCCCCGCAGAGATTACTGTCATTCCTAATTAGAAGAATGTCTAGGTATTTGCATATTCTCAGAATTGGAACATTTCCTGGCTGCTGTTAGATTTGGGCTTTCGTTTGCATGGGACTTTCTTTGCCTTGATGCAGACTTGACTCTCTTTTGATTGCAATCTGCTCCTCTGTTGGCAGAGATTCCTTTTTGCGATGCAGGCTGCTGACGTATGTGACATATGTGGAAACAATACACTCCAGACGATTTCAAAATTTGATTATTGCACTCAAGTATTGCACGATATTTAAGCTTATCTTTTATCATTTAAAAAATCAAATTCTTCTGCTTTTCCAATGTACTAACTATGAGGTAATGTGGACGGGCATGGCCCCTAATTAGAAACAACAGTTGGGATCTTAATTTAATAGTTTTAAGGGGTCCGCCAGGCGTTTTTAAGTTTTTTTTTACATGCATCAAAACAAAGTGAAAAATGCCCTGTTTTGACGTCTTTTTCATGTATTTTTAAGCTTCGATGTTCAGTATATGAATTTAGGCAAAATTTTTAAAGTTAACCAAAATTTTCAAAGTTGCAAACTATCAGGCATCATTAGACCCGTTAGGGGCTTGCTAAAAAAAAATTCACTGTTATTTTATTAATTTTCGATAGTGTTACACATGTTTTTTTTTGTTTTTTAATAGCGCGTTTGGAAGTAAAAAAAAAGGCCTTCAAACTCCGATTTGGAAAATTTCTCCAAACTTTTCCAACGTACCAACTATCAGGTAATGTAGACGGGTATGGCCCCTAAATAGAAAAAAGACAATTTGATGTACGTGGGTCCTTACTTTCCATACAAACAATTAATTCTTTTACATGCGGGACTTCTGCTGTATTTCGCTATTAATTTTGATTATCCCCAAATTATTTCCAAGTTATAAAAATTGTTATCGTAGAAAAGAATTCGTCGAAAATAAAATCACGCCAAAGAATCGCAGAAAACAATCGCAGAAATTAAAATTTGGGAATGCAACAATTGAAGATTGCGGATCTAGATTCGAAACGG
>CM042144.1:104860858-104873358 GCA_023376005.1 Doryteuthis pealeii | reverse complement strand
ACTTATTTAATCATTTATTTGAAGTGAGCACACTCGTGCACTCACTCCAAAGTTTTTTTTATTTATCTTAGAGTGAGATACCCACGACTCAGCATAATTAATCAAATGATGTCACACAGGATTTGTCGAAAAAAATATAAACGACTGATAGAGGCACTTAGAAATGGGATTGAATTGCAGGAAAATAATTGGAATTTAAAAAGTTAATCCGTCATCTACTTATTTAATAAAATGATATCAAACAGGATTTTTTTTCTCGAAAGATTAGCGGTTTTTTTTATGGCTTTCGTACTATGTGCTAATTAAACACTTATTACAATTTAAAAAAATTGATTAAAAACAATACAGCTATAGATAGAAGCATTGTTTTAATACACACACATTGGAATATAATTATAGCAATATTAGTATATATACTAGTAGAAGTACCTGACATTGCTTGGGTAAAAAAAGAAAAGAAAAGATAAGACAAAATATTTTAATGAAAGAATTTTGATATATAATCTAGCAACATGAGGCGCTCATGTAATGATTATCATAGTGGAAAATGGACATGGTGGCCCAAATTCAAACCCTGGATGAGGCTGGTTTCATTTCAGATAGAACTAATCCCATTGTGAAAGGTATGAATCCAACTATTATCTCTCCAGCTATGGGTAAATAAAAGGGCAGACTTGGTTCTTTAACTTTGGTATGGTGACTGATCGAGGAGAAGGAAAACTCTGAATTCAAACCTATTAAACTCCATTTGTGTGAGTTTTTTTAGATGAGGCTTGATAATTTGTATTATTTGAATTCTTCAAACTGTTGTCCTCATTAATTAATCATTTAATAAAAAATCACAACAAAAATAATAAAGATTTTATAACTTACTTCCTCGTGTACTCGGGTACCTCCGTCGGGGTGTAATGGTAACAAGCTAGTTTCACTGATACATTACTACTGATTATCGTGTTCGATTCTCGCTAGATGCCCCATTTTTGCGATCTTGTGTCACATCCTAACTATGGCGAATGGTTTGGGTACGGATTGGGTACGATTGGGTACATATGATGGTTGGTAGAATTTTGCGGCATGTCAACCCTTGCTGGGTTATCTTATGCCGAAGACGTTTTGTTTTATGCATTCTTGTTGAATAATCAATTTCTTTTTCTAAACTCAATTTCTAAACACATTTTAAAACTCTATTTAACCCTTAGGTGGGGGCAGAGTGGACCTGGGAGTGATGGCGATGAAGAGGTACTTCACACTCCACATAGCCTCAAAATTAGAATTTCACCACTAGACGCAGTTTAATGTCATACCAGTGTGCCGCTTAGAAGAGTTCGATCCTCACTGCTCCATATTTGTGGCCTTGTGTCACATCCTACTCGTGGCGAATGGGTTAGTTATATAGCTTAGAAGAGTCCATTACTTACTAATGCTGCTTAGAAGATTCCATTATTTACTAATGGGTATAACCGGTTCTCATATACAACATTCTTGAAGATGTTAAAGAACAAACATTCCTTTTAATAAATACGTGTCTGTGTGTCACATTTTTCACCTATTACTCCTAGAAACTGTTGCCTAACATATACCATTTTGGAATCACCCCGACTCCAGGGGCAAATTAAAAACGTGATTTTTTGCGACGAATCTTTTGTACAATAACAATCGGTTTAGCTCAGTCGATAGAATGTTTGACTGGGGACATCAAGGTTCCTGGTTCTTTACCAGCCCTCGCCAACTCGTATGATTAGCCCATTGATATGTGCTGTAAAGGAAGGAGCTCCCCCTCAGATGCTAAAAACAATCTCCTTTCTCTAGCACTAGTGAAAAGGGGATAGCACCCCTCGCTGCCTGGCTGATACCGACTTTAGGTCACCCTGACGATATAACTTGGAAATAGATTTGGAAATAATTGAAATTAATGGCTAAATCCAGCAAAAGAGACATATGAAATATAAATGATTTATTATACAGTAGCTATGTGCAAAATGTCGCTGGCTCTTTATAGGGTGATCACAGGAAATTCTGCTAAAAATCATATAAAATAAACTAAATATCCAATTTTAATAAAAAGATGAAATATAAATAATTTATTATACAGAATCTAAGAACCAACGTACATCAAACTGTTTTAAAAATGAAATGCCCTCCACAGTAAATAGTTTCATTGCCACTCAATATGGCGCCTTTCAAGCTAGTGTCGATTAAATGGAGATCATAGTATATTTTTTGAAAAAACAGTAGTTTTTAGAAGTCTTTCCTTACATTAAGCTTCTCACATCGGTTCTCCCACTGCGATCTTACTGTAACCCGCCAGCGGCTGGTCGCTCACGTGTCACTTGTTTACACACAAAAAGAAATTACTACATGAACACGCCTGCCAACTTTTATTTTGTCTGTGTATAAATAATGAACTTTGAAATATCTCATGATACAAGTAAGAAGACCAAGAAAATTTGGTAGGCAATGAGTTAATGTTATGAGTTTATAACATCAAAATACTGATCATTTTAATATTAATTTCTCACGCATTTATAGAATAAGATATCACACGGCCTTATTTTTTACGAAAAAGGGTTGCTTTCTTTGGGGGGGGGGTTAATGTTATGTTCTAATTGTGGTGAAACAGATGTTTAAACACAAATTAGCCGCGCAGTTATTTGATAAGAAGACATCACACAGGACTTTCTTTCGGATTATTTACTGATTTAGGTGTTTAAAATTATGATATATATATATATATATATATATATATATATATATATATATATATATATATATATTGACTAGCTGCCTAACCATGGTTAACGAGCCAAGTCCTCCCAATGATTTACTCATAGGTCTGATCCGGAGTGGTAGTACTTGTTAAGGTCCAATCTATTAACTGATTTAGGTGTTTAAAATTATGATTCACACACACACACAACAATATATATATATATATATATATATATATATATATTTACCAACCCCTCTGCACGAGCAGGATATGACACGAGGTCAATTTCTTAAGCGGAGTTCAACAGGTTTGAATTCAGAGTTTTCCTGGAGGGGGAGTAGGATTCATACCTTTCCCAAAAGTATTAGCGCTAATTGAAATGCAATTACCACGTCCAGGATTTGAACTCGGAGCGACGAATTCATTTCCCATGACTTTAACCATTACACCATACGCTTCCTACTATATATATATATATATATATATATATATATATATATATATATATATATATATATATATATATATATATATATATATATATATATATATATATATATATATATATATATATATATATATATATATATATATATATATATATATATATATATATATATATATATATATATATATATATATATATATATATATATATATATATATATATATATATATATATATAGCTGTAGATAGAAGGAAAGTGGTCAAGAAATTAACAACTCAAAACAAGTCACAGGGTGAAACGGTTTCGTCTGTGTTCACAGACGTCATCAGTCATTTGTAACTTTATTAAAGCAAAGCATACGTTTAAATACAAGTGGCGGCGGTGGCGCCGATGAGGTCAAGGGGGTGATTGTGTAGTTATGTGAGATAAGGAGGAGCGGGGAATTCTGGGTAGGATGGGGTCGCTGGGTCAGTTGAGTGGAGGGTAGAGGATGTTTGTTTGAAGTGCTGGCGCGGTGACAGTGGTTGATGGGTCAATTGGTGTGGGCATATATTAATTTATGTGAGTAAATGTTCATGTGTGGCTAAGTATGTTAGAGGCGTAAAATTCACCTATGAGAAAGAGTCCAACAACTCCTTACCCTTCCTCGACACCCTACTAATCAAATCCGGAAACATACTCACCTACAAAGTCCACCGCAAACCCACCAACAAGAACGACTACATACACTACTACTCCCATCACAACAACAAAATCAAATCTGGCCTCATAATAGGATTATATCTAAGAGCATTACGCATATGCTGCCCCCAATACTTAGATGAAGAATACAAACACACCGAAGACGCCCTCAAAACCCTAAAATACCCTAAATATTTCATCCTAAACGCCAAGAAAAAAGCCCTCGATATACACACGAAAACTAAACCAAAAAACACAAACACATCCACCACCAAGACCTCCCCCAACCCTCCCCACACACACTTAATCCTACCCACCCATACTCAAAACATCCCACTTTACAAAAAAATAACGAACCTAGGAATAAAGATCATTCAGACCACCTCCCAAACAATCAAAGACCTCGTCAATTCATCAATACGCATAGACACTCCAAATACCCCCAACGCCCCCAGTGCCGGCATCTACACCATCCCCTGCGAAAATTGCAACAAATGTTACATAGGTGAAACCCAACGGGACCTCTCACAACGCCTAAGAGAACACAAAAGATCAATAAAAATACACGACAAACTAAATGCTCTAGTCACACATATGATAGAATACAACCACTCTCTCAACTTCACCCAGGCAAAACTCATCAAATCCATACACAGAAAAAATAAGATCATTAGTATTAGGTAGGAATATTTGAAATCATACAATCGTGTGCAAAATATTTGTATTAGATAGAATTACTTGGAATGATATAACTGTGTGCAAAAAAACCTCTTAACAAACGACTAGATAAAAAATGTATATATAGATTTACCTTGAATGCAATACCTTAAATTCTAGGCATAAACTAATATTAGGTGGGTTGACATGCCGTTAAAATCAAGCAACAGACAAGGACGCTCTCGGGTTACTTGTAACTATATAACTCTGAGTAAACAGATGATTATTATTAAGTATAAATAATTACTTAACAACATATGGTTATTAGTATTAGGTAAGAATACTTGTGTTGCATACCCTTCTTCACTTCACTTACTTCTTGTCGTATTTTCTATTCTGGTCGGCTTTGCTTCTGATCGTCTTTGGTATATCTTCTAAGGCCTAGCGTCTGGAGTTGACTTGGGGACTTCGGTCTGGTTTCTGTTAGGGATTTCTCCTTATCAGAAGCCCTGTGTCATTGTTAGTTTTTAGGTAATAAACACAAGACTTCGATTTACTTTGATGTTACTTTATTTTCAATCCCCAACCCAGACATCTGCGCAGATCGACTTACATCTTATCGGGCTCGGCTCCTACGTGCTAACTGACTGAGACTTACTTACTATCCTTAAACCGGAAGACAGGGTCTACTATGCCTTCCGGTTCTCACGATTTATACCCGGAAGGCAAGGTGAAAGTGAGGTCAAGCGCCGTCACTCACTCTCAAGGCCATCAGCTGCACTAATCGCCATTATGTTTCTATACTACCTTATATAAGTATTAGGGATCTAAAAATTATGTAACACATGAAATTATAGTATTGTGTGTAAAATATTTTTATTAGATAAGAATACTTGATATAAAAAACGTGAGCAAGAAAAGCAAAATAAATAAAACTCTTAAGGAACAACTACACAAATAATGTAAATATAAATGTAAAATTAACACAATTCTTTAACTTTTAGGCATCAAATAACACTAGGTAGATTGAAGTGCCGTTAAAATTAAACAATCGATTAGCATGCTCAGCTGAAATGAGAACTCGTTTCGCCGAATCCGGTTTTTGATAAAAGTTCCACGACTTCGTCCCCTTGACAGCAGGTGCTGTTTTTTTTAAATTTTTTTGAATTTTTATTTAAATTTTTTTTAACCAGAATCGGATTTTTACAAAAGACATGGCCTTTTCTGGTCAAAACATGAAAGCGATAATATCTTTCATTTTTTTTTCATCGCTTAGACGTCCATCGCCCGGAATTATAATGTACCCAAACAATTATATTTCAGTTATTTTACAACGCGTATGATTGTCGTTTTACTGGGTCGTCCTCGCTGTCGAATGGAAAAGCAATGATAAAATTCTAATGACTCCATATCAAAAGAAGATTTAATTTGAATTAAGAGATAAAAAATGACAGAATTAAATGAAAGAGTCATTTTTACTTTTGCTGATAACGAATGATACGTTAAAACCACAGAAAGAAAGGAATTAGCTTATTATTTTCTCATTCATAATTAAATAAATGTATAATACGAAACAAAAAGAACATTTTTATTTTCCTAGGCGGAAGTTTTACTGTGGTGACTCAATATCATCAAGCAGAAACTCGAACCCGGAACAAAGTACAAACAAACAAAATTGATTCTAAACGATAATCATATAAGTCAATGTAAAGGCCTCTGTCTGTGTGTCTGTGTATCTGTCTGCCAAATCCGTATTCAAACATTCAGTGTCTACAGACTATGCTGTATTACATCATATAGTTTTTATAAAGTAGTGTGCTGAAAGTTCTCATCCTGACCAAGAATACAACGGTTTAAAGCCCAAAATGTGCTATTCAGCTATTCATTTTTTGTTGTATTTACCAACCCCTTCGCACGAGTAAGATATGACACATAGTCATTTTCTTAGACGAGTTTAACAGATTTGAATTCAGAGTTTTCCTTCTTTCAGAAAAGTTGCCTTGCCAAAGTTAAAACCCTGTCCGTCCTACTATTTACCCATAGCTGGAGAGAGAATATTTCGATTCTTAAGTTTCCCAAGGGTGGGTATTTACTTAATCCGTTCGTCACGGTCAGGAGGTGACACAAGGTCGCAAGTACTGGTTATCCAACGAGGATCGAACTCACTTTTCATTAGTAATGGATCTGCGAGATTAGGATGCTAATCTTTACATCACGAAGAAACGCTCTTCTTTCCCAAGCGTAATAGGGTTGTGTGAAACGGCCTCGTCCAGGATTTGAACTCGGTTGAGCGGTTCCTTTCCCTACGACGATAACCATTACACCAGACGCTTCCACATATTAATCCAGCTGTTCAACACACTTGGCACACCTTGTTTTTAGTGATACAATAAATAATTATCCTCCTTTGGGAATTGACAATATTTTATAATAGTTGGTTGGATTTTACGGCATGTCAACTCTTGGGTTATTTTATGCCGATGTTTTTTTTATTCATTCTTGTTGCGTATTCATTTTTTTTTCAAACTTTGTTGTGAATGTATCGATTATTAATACTCCGGAATTAATTGCCTGCACAATATATATATATATTTTTAAATCGACTATTAAACAGATTTCTTCCTTTGTATGACCGGCACATCCGGGTGATACTGAAAACTACATTAAACAAAAAACAACACCACAAAAGTTGTCTCTACACCAAATGATTGTTTTTCGAGGTTTACAGATATTTTCAAATCTAAAATGTCTACAGAAATGGATTAACATTTGAAGAATTTTGGTGCCATAATTTCAAAAAGCATGAAATTAATTTGTCTATTGTTTTCTTTTCCGTCTTTGTCTAACATGAACCTGTTGTTTCCCAATCACAAAAAGACGGAAAAATTTACAAAACTTCGGACGTTACCCAAAACCAAACCTGAATTTGAATTTTTGAAGAGTGTTTTTTTTTCAAACTCAATTTTTAACACGTATTTTAAAACCTATTTAACTACTACTACCACCATTCCGGATCAGAGTGGACCTGGGAGTAATGGTGATTATGAGGGACTCTTCACTCGCCAAAGATCCACAGTGACTACAATAATGCATTGATCGATTATGTAGAAAAATAGATGCGTGTTTAAACTTTAAAATGAGATAAACGTCATTGACAATAAAAAAGTAAACGATTCTGTGAATTTCTAAATATTTTGGAAACCTTACTTTTGATATTACCCTTCTGATTCCCATCTCCTATACCATAACCCATTAGATATGTAATTTTCCGTTTTGTGGAATAAATTTTGTTTGTAGGGCTTTTAACGCTCCCATTTTCTTCATTCTTTTACGGAGGAAAATCCCTCATAAATTTTCCGCTATTCTTACTTGTTTTGTCTTATTTGAAGTGACCATGGGTATCTCTAGGGTAAATCAATTTCCTCTAATGGATCTGCGATGAAGCACTCCAGCATCAAATATCAAGAATATCCTAGCCCAGTACATTCGAAACGGCGTTCCGCTGGACTCCGGGGAGCCGTCGTACAATATCTGGGGGCCCCCGTTATGCAAATTCAAATTGATACAATGAATTTAAAATCAGGATAACGGAACAGAGCAATAATCTCAGCGCCACACTCTACGAAAGTTACTCTATGGTCAAAGCTCTGCGACCGATTGCTAGTCCGGTGAGGTTCAGTAGTGAAGCTGTTTTTCGTAACAAAACGCCATATCCCACGTTGCGATGAACGGCTATGAAAATGGGATGATTTGTTTTGAGCTAAAATATTACCAGAAGTTACATCAACAAATATCTCCAATGATTGATTGGTTGGTTGATTTTAACGGCACGTAATCTGGGGTTATTTCATACGAAGAGGTAAGGAAATAGAACGCTTATATTTACATTTAGAAGTGGGTGGTATAATGGTTACCGTCAAAGGAAATGGCCTCGGTGAGATGAGTTCAAATCCTGAACGAGGCTGTTTGCATTTCATGGTATGTGCTAATACCCTTTGGAAAAGGTGTGAATCTAACTATTCTCTCTCCAGCTATGGGTAAGAATAGGTCAAAGTTGTCTCTTTAACCTTGGTAAGGCAACCAGTCTTGGAAAAGGGAATTTCTGAATTCAGACCTGTTAAACTCCGCTTAAGAAATTGACCTTGTGTCACATCCTGCTCGTGCGGAGGGGTTGGTAAATAAATAAATATATTTGCGTTTTTGCGTAGTTTCTTCAGTTTTTAAACAGATCTATTTGACTCATAGATGAGACCCTAATATATATATTTACCAACCCCCTCCGTACAAGCAGGATGTGACACAAGGTCAATTTCTTAAGCGGAGTTCAACAGGTTTGAATTCAGTTTTCCTTCTCCTAGACCGGTTGCCTAACCAAGGTTAAAGAGCCCAGTCTGCCCTACTATTTTATCCATAGCTGTAAGGAGAGGAGGATTCATACCTTTCCAAAGGGTATTAGCGTTAAGTGAAATGCAATTAGCACGTGCAGGATTTGAACTCGGAGCGACGAGTCCATTTTCCATGACTTTAACCATTACACCACGCGCTTTCACTAATATGTACTACCACTCTGGAGCAATGGATATCTGTGAGTAAATGCAATAAAGGGTCAATCCACACTCCCCAAATGTCCAGAACTAGAATCTTACTATCAGAAGCAGTTTAGTTTCATACTCAGGGCCCCCTTGCGCGGGGGCGGGGGTCTTACTCGTCTGCAGTCAGCATATTTTAAGTTAAAGCATGTCTGTCATGCATTCTTATATAATACAAATAATTGGCAAACATGTAATGCATTTCTTGCTAATTTATGAGGAAGGGCATCCCGGTCTCCAGCCTCAAAAATTGCTACCCGGTCACTATTAAAATAACGACCCAGCTCTCTATTCAAAACTATCCATCTTCATATTTATCTATCTCAATTTGTTCATATTTATCTATATTACTTTTGTTGCAGATTGACTGTTTGTTTTGCGCGGGAAGTCGAAAAGACAAAGGAAAATTGAACTGAGAAGACAATGTCTAGGGTAGACAGAGGGTCTGGTGTGACAAAGGACTCATCTGGACAAACGCGAATTTGAACAAAGAGAAAGGACTTCCGGTCAAGGAACAAAAGAATGTGTGGGCGGTCGTCAGTATTTAAGCAGGTCATCAGACAGACCCCAGGGAGAGACCCGAGGAGACGGCGAAGAAAGCACAAGGTGTCTGACCGTCGACACGGTCGAGCGGGCAGTGATGCTCGCCCACCCCGTTCACCCCCCTATCGCCAGCCTGCAACATTCGTAGCGCCGTTGTCCAGCTCGTCCACCCACACGCACCCACCACGAGATGAAAGAAATAAACGTTAAAAGTCTTACTACTACATATGTCTACGTGTGAATCCTTATACTCCACTACTAACACATACGACCCAGCAACAGTATATAACATGTACGATTTTGTGGCCTGAGTCGAGCCCTATGCAACACTTTAAATACTAAGATTTTTTTTATTCATATTTGTTTAATGTCTTGTTTTTAGTTTAAATAAACAAGAATTACGACAAAAAAAGATGCCCCGCCCCAAATACATTTACTTGTCGAAAATATCTATCTATCTTCATTTGTTCATATCTACCTATATTATTTTGTTTGTTTATCTCTCTCAGTCTATTCCAAACTATATATCCATCTTCATATCTAAACATAAACAAGAATTACGACAAATTACGATAAATAAACAAGAATTACGATGAGCTGGGGTTGTTATTTTGATAATCACCGGGTAGCAATTTTTGAGGCAGGAGACCGGGACGCACTTCCTCATAAATTACCCTTTTCTTAAGCGGGGTTTAACTGGCTTTACAGTAACCATTACACCACATACCTCCAGTGTATATATTTACCAACCCCTCCGCACGAGAAGGATGTGACGCAATGATAATTTCTTAAGCAGAATTTAACAGGTTTCAATTCAGAATTTTAGCAGGTATTCAGCCACCTAAAGCCCCTGAGTCGCACTTAGGTAAGCTTAGTTAATTATAAGTTTAATTTAGTCTATAATAAGAATATAATGATGTGACGGCTAGTGGGGATCGAACACGTCACAACAGTAATACAAGCCTCATTGTCATTGTTCGACGGCGAGGTGTTCCTGTCTTTCTTTCTTTCTTTCTTTCTTTCTTTCTTTTTTTCTATTTTCCGTCTAATTGTGCTGACAAATTTTAAAGCTAAATAAACACGTCAGAAGAAGAAAAAAAAATGGTAAAAACGAAGTTGTTAATATAATTTTTCATACACCACAACAATGTTTTATAGTAAAGAGATATTTTGGAGAAATTTTTATCATCTAAAATAATCTTTATTGCTGGAAGTTTAATATTTTTAAAAATGTTTTTTTTTTTATATCGGAAAATACGGAGATGAAACTTATGTTTATTTAATAATAATAATAATAATAATAATAATAATAATAATAATAATAATATATAAATATATATATATATATATATATATATATATATATATATATATTTATATAAGGATACCTGGTAAGTAATACGCGCGTGCGCACGTGCACCAGAATTTGTCGTTCTTCAACCTCTCGCTTCCCACACCAACCCCGATGTGTTAAGATCATTTTTGAGTCAGACACAAGCAAAGAATACAAGACAAATAAAAAAGTTGCAATTATATATATATATATATATATATATATATATATATATATATATATATATATATATATATATATATTAGCAAATGAAGCTGATAAGCGATTTTGTAAAAACTTAACTTGTATCTTTATATTCATATTTAAACTTATATGTAATTTCAATTTTTTTGTTTATGGCTAAGATATGTGAGTGTTACACACATACACACATACACACACACACACACACACACATATATATATATATATATATATATATAAATATATGATATATAAATACAGAGAGAGAAAGAGAGAGAGAGAGAGAGAGAGAGAGAGAGAGAGAGAGAGAGAAAGAAAGAGGAAGAGAGACAGAAAGAGGGAAAAGAGAAAGAGAGATGCTTAGTGCTAGCATTAGAGTTTACACTTTTATTTATTTGTTTATATAAATATAAATAAATAGATAAATGAATATCTATATCTCTCGCTATATGTATATGTATATATATATATATATATATATATATATATATATTCGAGGGTGGGTCAAAAAGTAATGTTATTTTGTTTAGGACAGGTATAATTACCACCAACACAGGAACATGTATAATACATCAATATGAAGCTTGTCCTCTGTGGTTCACATCCCTACTTCACCACATAGTCAGCGTTTCTCTCAATAGCAATGTACCACCTTCGAATGAGAGCATGTATCCCTGCCCCGTAAAATTATGTTAATGATTCTTTTAGCCGTTTCTTCACTAAAGATTCCCCTTCCTCGTCGCTGGAATAAGGTTTGCTTCCCAAACCCTCTTTCATGTGGCCGAAGAGATGATAGTCTGATATATATCTTATATATATATATATATAAGATTATCCCGACGATATTACCCTCTTGACAGTCCCCCAACCGTTTTAATCATATATGTACTAGAAGGTGGTGGCTAAGGGTTTTAGTGCCTTGGATATAACGTTAAACTGCATCAAGTAATAAAGGGTCAAGTCTGGAAGTATGAGGAGTGTAGGGTACCCCTTCATCGCTATTAATCCTATGTTCACTTTGTACTGCTAGGGTCACATTTATCGGTTAAATAGATATTAAAAAACAGTTTTTAAAAGTGTGTTAAAAAAAGAAATTGAATACCTGTCAAGAATGAATAAAACATAAAGTCTTCGGCATAGAATAATGTTATATACCCATTTCTTCTGCTGGGTATATATATATATATATATATATATATATATATATATATATATATATATATATGGAGTGATAGTTCGCCTCTATTCTTCTTATGAGTGGAATCCGTGGTTATGCACTGATATTTGATCTTTGTTTACTTTCTTCAGTAGCTGGCTGTATTTCTTATTCTTTTC
>CM042144.1:104850858-104855858 GCA_023376005.1 Doryteuthis pealeii | reverse complement strand
CGTTTGTCAACATATCTATTGAGAGATCAAAGTCGACACGTACATAAAAAAGACGCAAATTCTTTATATATACAGATACATACATAAATGATTATGATTGCCCTCGTCTTTACAGATGATTGCTGTCTCACCTTTCTCCAGCATCTTCTGGATTGTCGCTTTATTTTCGACTGATTGTTCTCAGATGAGTTTTCAGTGCCACAGATCTATTTCAAACTTTGAAGCAGATGTGACAGAGTGATTACCTCACATTCTATATATGGGGATATGGCACAAGGTCTTTTAATGTGGAACCACCCACAACCGAAGCTCATGGGATGGTGGGTACAAAATGAGGCCATCTCGTCGGCATTCCGCCTCAGGGAGTGCCTCAGGCACTAGGCAATAAACCCAGCCCTGCCCTATAAAATCAAGTGGGCAGGTGTTACCTCAGGGGTAAAAAACAGTTTTTAGAAAAATAGAATTATGTTTCAGAACACTCAAAAGTTAAGGATTACATTTTTTTAATTCTATTAATTATTTTCCTCTTATTCTCTCTCTTATCAACTCACTCCTTGGTGGACCGAGTACTTTTGCTTGTATATATATATATATATATATATATATATATATATATATATATATATATATATATATATATACATTGTAATGGCCTTCAAGCAAAAAATAATAATAATAATAATAATAATAATAATAATAATAATATAATATATATATATATATATATATATATATATATATATATATAGTATTATTATTTATATTTTTGCTTGAAGGCCATTACAATGTGTATATCGTATATAAAATTCGATAATTATAGAAAATAACCATGACAAGTGAATTTGGCTAATAATTATGAGACGCTAGAACATTGTACAGTCTGTTTCAACTTTATTAAGTCTCATCATCGATGTATACTAACGATTTCTTTCCGAATTTAGTACATGCTAACTCTCTATTTTATGTATCGATTTATCTATAAAGAAAAGGTGTTTTCCGCGATTCATACATCTATATCTATCGTTCATATCGTTCATACAAAAAAGTATAGTTTGATAAAGTATACATATATACATATATAGGTGTCCTGTTGGGGTGTAATGGTTGGGACCTTGTATCCCACCCTATGATGTCGTAGTACAGGACATTAACTACTACGCTACGTGGACTCCCACACACACCTTATGAATGCAGGGGCAATTTCCTGTTAAAAACTTTATCTTCTCTATGCCCGTTATAGTCAGAATGTGTAGACAAAATGATTTATTATCTTTCTCCTAGCACGCCCTTCTCCCCACCTCTCTCTCTCTCTCTCTCTCTCTCTCTCACACACACACACACACACACACACACACATGTATGTTTAAACTGTGTGAATTTATCGTTTGTAAAAGCGAGTCAAGTGGAAAGCCTGGATTTCATGTCAGCCCGGCTGGCAAGACTATAAAGAAAAAGTGTTTTGAGCGATTCATTTTTAAAATCGTGAAATGAAGCGCTTTCACAGTCACAAATATTTAGATAAATGACCAAGAAAACGGATTACATAAATAACAGTTCTACAAAAGTAGTTGTAAGAAAACCTGTAAAAATAATCGCCATGAAACTAAACTCTTCCAAAACAGAACATTACACCAATGAGTAGGAGTTCTCGTAGCGTCATGGGTAACGAACTCAACTACAACATCGTAGACAGCGTGTTCGAACTCCAGTAGTCTTATTACATTCACTTTCGGACAAATATCCTTGGGAAAGGTATGAACCTCCCCACTTTTTGAACTTTCTTGATCCGTAACAATTCTTCTAGATATTTAATGAATTTCTATAGTAAAGAGAAGTCCTCGGGATGTAGTGGCTAACGTGCTGGACTGTTATATCCTAGTAAGTGATTTCGAATTCCAGTCGTTCTATAACATGCACTTTCTGTTACGTAGCGGCTTCAAATTCACGGCCCTACTTCGTGTATCTGTATACGTAGCGGGTATCGTCACTAACCACTAGACGATATATGTTGTAGTCTCTTAATGAAATCACAACACATGGGTATGGTAGGGACTTTGTATTTATTTCTCTTTCTCGGCTGGTGGGTGGCGAGCTTGACAATAGGAATGCCCAAGGGTTGACGATGACTACTACTACTGTTGGGATGACTGGCGATATTGAGGTAAAGGGGATGGCTGGTAGCGTCTCACCGCCCTTGGCCGCGACGGACCGTGAGCGTCGGTCACTCACTGTTCTCTGTCCGCCATCCGCTGTCTGACTGACGGCTGGCTGACTTTCTTTTATATATATGTCAAACGCCTACGCGTTTTCTTTTGTTATGCTTATCAGCGGACAAATCTATTTCCGAACTTATTGTTACCCATCCTTCTTTGTTCGCTTTACCCGGAAAAATCCTTTGTCATTTTTTGTCGTCTTTTCTTTGTTTCGATCCAAACGGAAAATTCCTACTTCCGCTCGTACAATATTCAACATTTCTGACGAATACCATTAAGAAAAGTATGAAATCCTCGTTTTTTTTAAATGTCCTGATCCATGACGATTCTTCTTGATTTTCAAAGCCCCCGTGAAGAAGTATCTAAAATGCATGACTGACGTCGTATTGAGTTCGATTCTCAGGCGGGCTATTTATTTCACTTACTTTATAAAGGTATGAATCTCACCATCCCTCCAGCTATGGGTTAAATAGTATCACTCAGGCCCCGACACTAACTTTTTTCATGACCGTCCCGAACAAAAATTATCAACTGATAATATCAATGGAGTTTGGACCGTCCCGAAATCAAAATATTTTTGTTTAATTCATTAGCATCATCTATACTTGTCAGTCATCAGTAGCATAATAACATGTAATAAAACATTAAGAAAAACTGAAGCAATGATAATTCTGGATATTTGGACATAAAATCCATTTCCTAGTGTTTTATGAGCTAAAAAAATACTATTTTTACTCAAACCCTGAGTAGGGTTAGTAGTACATAATTCGGTCGTTTTAAACTATCTCCCTCCACCATTATTTATTACATGGCTTTGAGAATAGACCTGCGGTGCCGTAGCCTCATTTTGAGGTCAGCATTCGGGCAATCCCTGGACGGCCATTATTGGAATTTATTACTAACTTTTAGGAAAAAAATTTACCGTCCCCGGTAAACTGTCCCGGATGACGTATTGATCGTCCCGGATGTCATTTTTATCGTCCCCGGGATGACGGGACGACGAGACGGCGTTAATGTCGAGCCCTGGTGTCACTACTGTTCTTCTACAAGGATGGCTTTGGCATTAATAAACCCACAAATGTTGATATATCATTAAACAAAGAAACCGAAACCGAAAAAAATGCAGTTAGAACAACTAAAGAAATATCGCCATGATGTGGCGTTTTGCTGGATTACGGTTACTTACATAAATGCATACCGCGATTTTAATGGCTAACAAGCTCGTTTCGAGGATCCATTACTACTGAATAGCGTGTTCGATCCTCTCTGAATGTCCCATACTTGCAACCTTGTGTCACATCCTACCTGTGGTGGATGGGTTGGGTAAATGCACACATAGCAATATCATAATATTTAAAGATCATTGCCGTCCCTCACAATCCCAAAACCCCACCACCAGAACCTTTCTTCTCATGAGCCTTCAAACGACTCATCAAACCCGCTGCCGATCCACAAAGTTTGATGCAAATATGATATAGGAAGCACGTCCTTCCCGTTTTATTAGATGATAACATTTGATGCTTATGCACCACCATATGTTTCTTAAGACCAGAAGCTGACTTACAGACTTTGTTACAGATTGCACAAGACACATTGTTTGTTCCTGGAGTTTGCATGAATAGTTCCTGATGAGATTTCCTATGATTGACATAACCAGCCTTAGAAAGCAGAATTCGACCACATGTCTGACATTTCCAACACTCCATGTTCTCTCCAATATATCCCTTTCGAGGTTGACGCTTGAGGTTTTCATGCTCAATTCTTTCACTCTCAAAACTGGTACAGCCATCATCAACATGAATTCTCCAGTCAGTTTTCTTCAATGCCAGCTTTCCCAGTTGTCACGTTCTATTTTTATTTTTACAAGGTTGTTTTTTAAGCAATCCTTATACCTCTTCAAAGGTTTATACACACATACATACATACGTTCATTTATACAGAATGTCCCATCGTGATGTAATGGTTAGCAAGTCGTTTCGCAGATCGTACTATAACAATTGAATAGCGAGTTCGATCCTCGTTGAATGTCCCATACTTGCAACCTTGTGTCACATCCTACTAGTGGTTAATGGGTTGGGTAAATACACACATACATACATACATACGTACATTTATACAGAACGTCCTGTCGTGATGTAATGGTTAGCAAGTTCGTTTCGCAAATCCATTACTACTGAATAGTGAGTTCAATTCTCATTGAATGCCCCATACCTTGTGTCACATCCTACCGGTGGTGATCGGGTTCGTTAAATACATACATACATACGAGCAAACATGCGAACATACATATAGGCTATCCTCTCGTGGTGCAATGGTTAGCAAACTGCGTTTCGCAGATCAATTACCGGTGAAATGTGAGATCGATCCTCGGTGGGGCTTCATACTTGCGACTTTGTGTCACATCCTACCGACGATGAACGGGTGGGATTAATACGTACATGCATACATGCATGCATACAGAACGTCCCATCGTGGAGTAATGTTTAGCAAATTCATCTTGCAGATCAATTATAACCGAAAAGAGAAATCAATCCTCGCTGGCGCCCTATATTTGCGGTTTTGTGTCACATCATACCCGTACCAAACGGATGGGATAAATACCGACTACTACTACTACTACTACTACTACTAATAATAATAATAATAATACACTGTGTGCATCCTCTGCAGAGGCCTAAGATCCTCATCCCTCACCAAAGAGTATCCCGGTTATGACTGTCAACTATATCTGGTACCCCTGTGGTCTGGGGCGTTAGAATGTACCGACTGCACCTCTGCAAGGGGGTA
>CM042144.1:104838358-104845858 GCA_023376005.1 Doryteuthis pealeii | reverse complement strand
TATATATATATATATTATATATATATATATGATGAAGGGTCGAGTTAGCTGTCGGTAGAGCGTTCGGCTAGAAACACAAGGTTCCTAGTTCGATAACGGCCCTCGCCAACTCAGCGTATGAGTAGCACAGGGAATTTGTGCGGTAAAGTAAGGAGCTGACGTTAGGTGTGGCGCTCCACCTCAGACGCAAAAAACGATCTTCTTAGTCGAGCGCTAGCGAAGAGGGGGATATACTCTCTCGTTGATTGGCTGATACTGACTTTAGCACACCCTGACGACTTTAAGGACCGGGTTAGCTCAGTCGATAGAGCGTTCGTAGTTCGATACCGGCCCTCGCCAACTCAGCGTATGAGTAACACAGGGATCTGTGCGGTAAAGTAAGGAGCTGATGGTAGGTGTGGCACTCCACCTCAGACGCTAAAATAATCTCCTTGGTCTAGCGCTATTGAAAAGGGGATAGACTCCCTCGCTGCATGGCTCATACCGACATTAAGCCACCCTGACGACTTTATATATATATATATAGACAAAACGTGGCCCGTTGGGTAACCCAATCAGTCACCCATTCAGTCACTCATTCAGCCCAGGGTAGATAATTAAGATTAGGAAAAAGTTTCCCGGGGACTCATTCACAGTACATATGTGCGTCCCAGGACGCGCTATCAAAAAGCTATCAGCATCACTGTTAACCATTACATCATGATAGGATGCCCAAAATTGTTCGTGTATGAATTCTAGAAATTCAGTTGGTTTCTATATAAAATTATTCATAGGATTGATTTTTATATGTTGGAGAATAAAACAATAATATTAGCGAACAATAAAACCAGGTATTTATTTATTAAATACGGTTTTCTTAAGACCAGTATACAAATTAACCACACCATATATTATGTAAGCCTCTAATTCTTAATGATATATAAAACATCTTGCGGTATTTTAAATGCCCATGGGCCGTTTTGAGGTAAATCTAATTCAGATTTTTATAGAGACATCGTTAGTAAATAAGATTTATTCTATTCTATGTATAATTGTTTTGGCTATTAAATATTCATTGATAAATTTACACAGTTCATGTGGGTATTATGAAGTAAGCTGGGACCTTATTTCCGTTACAGATAAACAGACACCGAATCTTCATTATAATGATATTTAATAATAGTGATTTGTTTGCAAACATTTATATGGTTTCAAGTAAATAATTATAACTTCAAGTATCTATCTATTAATAATGGAGATTCGCTTCCGCTTTTTGTCTGTAACAAAAACTACGTCACTGCTTACGTATATTACCCAAAATCGTCATAACATAGAATAAATACACTCAAAATTTGAACATGCAACATTATACAGTCCTCATTGTTTTTTAAAACAAATTTTTAATAAATACATGACTGGTATTATATATCTATATATAGTTTGTTTTATTTTAATACATATTTAAAGTTTACATTTCAAATTGTTTTATTTTTTAATCCTTTAATGAATTTGATGATTTTACTTACTTAGGATACAAACTCGCTGACATTGAATTTTTTACTCCCACCTCTCAGGCAATATGTTTCAAAAATCTATTTTACATCGCCCAGAGGGAGTTTTTATTTTGCTAGTACAAATAATGTAGCAGTTATATAATATTAAGTATTCCTATCAAATACAAATAATTTCCAAATAGATCTATGGGGTCCTAATAGAAATCTAATGGAGGATAAACTTACGGTTCACCTATAAAGAGATGCACATAATGAATAAACTCTAATAGGACAGAAAGAGATGAATCAGAGTAATAAAACGGGTTTTTATTACATCTTTTTACATTACATTTATAGACATCAATTTTGAATACATCCAGTAAATATAATCATTATATTAAATGTGAATTAAGTGATCCCTTACATAGATAAAGAAGAAAGTAGTCTTGTTCTTTTGTTACATTTAGATAGGCATAGCCTATCATTTTTAGCAAGTAGTTTAGAATGAGTTTAAACAGTGGAAAATGATTGTACCTTCATTGAGTTTGATTGGTAAAGGGTCACCTCAGCTTTATTTAGAACAGGACTCTCATTGTCTATGAGATTGTATTTAAACAATCTTCACTACAAATAGTTTCTCCTCACTCGAAAAAACACACTGGCGTAAAGGCTTAGTGTAAACATTTATCCACATTGAAAATGGAGACGGCAACCCGAATTCAAATCATGTGTTACAATTCATGAGAGGCCATCAATTGTAAACAGCCCTGTAGCTAAGAAATTAAATTGAGGTATATCGATTTAGAATCAGGAAGTCCATGGAAAACTACCGGGACTGTTAGTAGCCCTTGACCCTTAGAGGCGCGATTTTACGCTCCATGACAGACACGTAATAGTTAGTTTAGATTAGATCCTACCTAGCTTTTAGAGAGCTTAGAGTGCTCTAAGGTTGGTCTCCAGTGGTAAATTAAATATGAGCTAATAAAAGCTTGATCAAGCAAACAATGGTCTTGTTAGTTACTTATTAAAAACAAGCAATGCTCAGCCCAACACAAGAAGAACATGAGGAATTAGGAAGGAAGAAGAAACCAGTAGTCAACTAGATAAAATGGCGGACCGAAACAGAAATGAACCATTTAGCAGCAATGAGTTAGCGCCAGGCAGATTAACCAAAGAAGTTATAAGTAAGATCCTCTCCTCTCTAATCTGTCTCTGTCTGTCTCTGTCTCTGTCTATCACTCAAGATGAACTCACTCTCTCCCCATTGTATACCCAAGTCATGTTAGGGGTATATAACACATGGATAAGGATGTTTGCAATTCACGTAGTGTTAATATCACTGGAAAAGGCATGAAACCGCCTCTTCTATAATAAAATAGCAGGACAGACTAGATGCATTATTAAGTTTTAAAGAAACGCCTTGGTAATGTAACCACTCAAGGAAAAATAAAACTCACTTTAGACCTGTTTTGCTCCACTAAGCAATTTAGTTTGTGTCACATCATATTAGAGGAGATGGCTAAATACACACACGAATGAAAAAGTTTTATAGAAAGACCTAAAAGTCTAGACACATTAGCGAAAATACATTTTAT
Organism: Doryteuthis pealeii; assembly: GCA_023376005.1. Classification (NCBI taxonomy): domain Eukaryota; kingdom Metazoa; phylum Mollusca; class Cephalopoda; order Myopsida; family Loliginidae; genus Doryteuthis; species Doryteuthis pealeii. Next base: position 104,842,791 of record CM042144.1, on the reverse strand, counting down.
TATAATCTTATTATAATGGAAATCGTAGGACTGTCTGTCTGTAAGCAAAACTATATAACTGCTCAAGTCACAATTCCCTTAGTTATTTACATTACATTCATCTTGAGTTTATTTTTATCTAAACCTTAATTATTAATAAAATTGTTTTACGTTATCAATACTATTGGCCTTATTTAAATGCAAATATTGTATTTATATATACAACAAAATAGCGGTTTACTGTGTAAACGGGAATGCTAATTTGCATATTGAAATTACAAATTTGATTTTAATAAATATGTGCTTAGTATCATTAATTTCTAATTCTCCCTAGGTGGGTTAAAAAGACCTTGTGTTAATCCGGCCTGGTGGGGGCTCAGGAAAATAAATACTTACCAGATTCCCAGAAGTCGAACCTCTCCATTAGATGCCGTTTAATATCATACCTAGCATACGGTTTATTTTTTTTGGGAGGAGGGTTTCTTCTTCATTTGCAGGGATATAATCAGAGCCGACAGGATTTACAATCTCTCAGGTCACGTTGTATTGTACAGTAATGAATTTCGCAATCAAGTAAGTCAGATTCAGTATGATAAATACACTTCTTTTTTTTTTCGTAACAAAACAAAATATAAAAAAATGATAAAATCGTCAACAGGGGGATTAACACTGAAATTATTATATTAAAACCGCAAAAATAATGAGGCTAATTTATATATATTATATTATTATATATTATATATATATATATATATATATATATATATATATATATATATATATATGTGTGTGTGTGTGTGTGTGTGTGTGTGTGTGCGTGTGTCTATGTGTGTTTGTGTATGTATTGTATGATATCGTAATTGATATTCAAATCAGTAAAATCAAATGTATGTTCTCGTTAATGTAAAGCGAATTATAAATTAATTTTAACGTCAGTATTACCAGAATGACTGACTCATCAAATTCCCATTAGCGATCTAACTATGTAATTAGCGTTAATGAATCTACATCAAAATAATCCATAATCTTTTTCTTCCCATTTCTGTTTGATAAAGAAAAATCGTTTACAGAATTTTCTGCAATAAACACCGAGCTACGATAAGCCAGAACGAAATCAATGTCACGTATCAATTTAAGCATGTCCATTAGAAAACCCTAGTTTATTTTCATTTCAAAAACGAGTCAACGCAATTTTTTTCTCTCTCTTTTTTTATTTTTTATTTTTTAAAATTTTTTTTAGGGATGTCTTTAAATTCCTTTCATTTAAGCTCATTATTTTCTTTAATGACATTCTTGTGAATTTGGCTTTTGCTAAGCTTATCTACATTGGTTTGGTTTGGTTTCTATGTTTAATGGCCTATCAATCTTTCTGGGTTATTTAACTTTTTGCGTACAAAAATTCCCCCACGTCTTTACCAAATTTTCTTGGTATTTCTACCTGTATGATAGGATATTTCAAAGTTCGCTATCTGTTCACCCCAGAAATCATTCTATTCAAATAAAGCCCTATTATTGCTGTAATCTGAGTTCTTCTGCTCAATTACGGACGAGAGCCGCAACTAAAGGTTTACAGTAGGATCGCAGTGGTGAGAAGCTTAAAGTGAACAAGGAGTTAATGGCATATCAACCCTTGTGGGCTATTTAATGCCAATTGTTTTGTATATAACATTTGCAAGTGAATAGTTTTTAGGTAGTCTTGTTTGGTTGGTTTTATAAAATGGTTGAAATAATTTTTATCAGCTCCATATTTATTTTTGTTATATTTATCGCTGTGTCCGTGTATATTGATAAATTATTAGAATTAATGTTTATTAACTTGATACGTATCAATTAATTAGAAAAAATAACCTCATGTGAAGTAATGAACTCATGTGAAGTAATAAACTGCTGGTTATGTTAGAATTTAAATTATACATCATGTGTATCAATAAATAAAAAAATATGCATGTATAGTGATAAACTGATGGTTGTGTTAAATTTTTCATTAACTACAAGTGTATTAATAAATTGGTAGAAATAATGTTCATTAATTTCATGTTTAATTATAAATTTACAGAAATAATTTTCATTAATTTCATGTTTAATAATAAATTGTTAGAAATGATTTTCATTAAATTCAAACATATTAATAAACCGTGGGAAATAAACTGGCGGTAAATATTTTTGCTTGATTTGGTTTCATAAACTGGTAGAAAAAAATTTAATCAAATTCATTTATATCAATAAATTGGCTTTAAATTAGTTAACGGAAGCCGCTGAAGCTGCCTGACCTCAATTTGTACGGGCTTTATTTCCAACTGTTGTATGAATGGCAATTCCGGACGTTCATACAAATCGGTTAAATGGAAAAGAGGAGAAGATAGAAATAGCATGGAGCGGCAAGAAGAACGACCATGAGCCGAGAGATGAAAAGATGGCTATCCAATATCAACTTTAAATTAGAATTTGGTGCTCCCAACGAAAGCCTGAGTCGGTAATATGAGAAAAGATGTCTACGAAGCAGAATAAAGAATGTACACACTATATGAGAGAAAAGAATAACATTGTGCCGAGACGAAAGGAACTACGACCGGTCCAAAGGGATAAGACGGCTGTTTGTATTTCACATAGCTTTAATACCCTTGGGAAAGGTAGGAATCCAACTATTCTCCCTCAATCTATGAGTGAATAGTAGACCAAATAAGGCACTTTATCCTTGGTATGTCAACCAGTTGAGAAAACCATCCTGTCGTCTGTGGCTGTAGAATACGCCGACTACACCACTGCAGAGGTGTAAGATCTTCCAATGGGGTCACCAGTTGGCCGCTGGTGGTGACCACTGATGCTTAAGGACTGAATCCTTGTGGGTGAACAGTCCATGATATGCAACACTACACTTTTGCCCTTACTTTGACTAGACGGGTGGTCGGGGAGACCACCTCCAATCACTTCATTATTGTGATTCAAGGTCTACTGGAGTGGTAGTACATGTCCCATCTATGGGTCAGATAGATTAAAAAATGTGTTTTAAAAATGATTAAACAATTGAATACCCAGCAAGAATGAAATAACTAAAAACATTAAATAACCCAAGGGTTGACATGCCGTAAAATCCAACCAACCAACCAACCAACCAGCAAAGCAACATAAGTTAATACCCGTGACTACGTTAAATACGCCATTTTAGTACCGTGAATACGAAAATGTTTTGGAGAAAGGGATCGAAGAATTGTTCCTCTATAAATTAATACAATAACTACTGTTTACACAGTAGGATTGCATCCAACAAAGCCTCCATCAGATGATGAGTCTGGACTCAAGCATGGTTTCAGGGCCGAAGCATCATTACCACAAACCCAGAGCCCCCAGCAGTATCTCACGATACCACCAGACTTTGTTGGTTTCTTGTCATTCTATGGGATTACCATATCAACGCTGATGCGGATAGGGCTTTATTCTGGATATTTTTAATGTATTTCCTCTTGTCTGGTGGGGATAGTCCAAGTTTAGCCCAAAATGCAAAGGTTGAGTTGGTAATAAATCCTCGGCATCCGACTCGATAGGAAATACGTCCGTTATTCATCGATTTCTGACACATTGTTCTTTATATCAGTTGTTTAGTTGGATTTTACGGCTTGTCAACCATTATTGGGTTATTTTATGCCGGAGACGTTTTGTTTGATTAATTCTTGTTGGGTATACAATTTTTTAAATTCAAATTTTTAAGCTCATTTTCCAATCTATTAGCACCCTATCGAGCGCTACCACTCCTGTCCAGAGTGGACCTGGGAGTACTGAAGAGGTACAATACACTTCCTAAAAATCCAAAATTGGAGCTCCAGCACTAGATACAGTTTTATGTCATACCCAGAGCACTAAGACCGTCAGCAACCGCCTTCAGGAAAAGTATATAGGTTCTAGGGCTTGAGTGACTAGTCACTTGATTAGGGCGGGCTCTCCGACTGACTGTCTAACCTAAATTAGGGCTAATGTGGAGTGTTGCATGTCATGGACTACTCCACCACCAGGATTCTATCCTAAAGCATCCAGGATTGTCACCCACTGCTGGCCCAGTTTGGGGAATTTTATCCCTCTGCAAACATGCATTCTACAGCGCCAGTCGCCAGGGTGGGAACACTTTTGGAGAAAACCTTTAAAGAATTGTAAACACACACACACTTACACACACACATACATACACATACATACACACACACACACACACACACACACACACACACACACATATATATATATATATATATATATATATATATATACGTATATAAACGCACATATAAAAAATAACGGTAAATAACATTATATTCACACATTCAATATACACTTAACATTTTTCCTTTATCTCCCTTACAACATTTATTTTGCATTGTCCTGATGATGGTTTATCATAAACCGAAATACTTAAGTATAGATATATAAAATTTTTCCTTTGATCGTAACATCCTGTGTCTGTT